>CM031242.1:933789324-934372936 GCA_018340775.1 Taxus wallichiana var. yunnanensis
TAACATAATTGCTTGAGTTTAGAAGAACAAAATATATTCTTTCCTAGAGATATGATGGTTGCTCTTTCTCTCATAAGGGATTAATAAATAAATACATAAGTGTAGCTCATTGTGGAGTAGTTAGCTCATAGTCATAGAAATGGTATAATCTCATTTTGATTATAGAATGTACATAATACAATGGAATTATGAAGAAACTAAAAGGGAAATTGTTCTTAAATTTTCATGAAGGAAAAGACCCAAATAAGGCGATCTAGATAAACCTGCATTATGATAGTTTAGATAATGATTACCTTGTGAATATAAAGTTGTGTACTTAGTTGGGTAAATGAGTAAGACTTTTGTTTGGCTTACACATAACCATTCTAGGACAAGGTATCCTTTAGAGATGTATAATAACACCTTCCTATAGCATGAAATAGGCGCTTACCCTTGAACTTCATAATGTGAGATTATAAGCTAGAAGGTTGTTATTATGTTTTGAATTACTTGTACGAGTAAAAATTCATAGGACTATTTAAAGAAACATGAATTCATTAAGAAATGATGATCATTGCAGATTATTTTGAGTTATTTGACCGTAGGGGATCTATATTAATCCTCCCTAACATATGTATGGAATAAATAACGTTTAATAAAAATGTAAACATGTTTATAAAAATTTTATTGAAACACACTTTTATATTGATATGATCAAGAAAAGTACATAGGGTTTTCAATCAAAAAACTCGGGTGGAGAAGTCACACCCCAAAATTCTCCACACCAAGCATACACATGCCACAAGATACAAAAATTAGATGAATAAAGAACAAGTCGTGGAAGTGACAAGTCACAGAGAAGCTAATCAAACAAAGCAGCGAACGAACATGGCGGATGAAGGAGTAAGCGGAGGCAAAGACCTACGTGAAGCATCACCGTAACCCATTGTAGGGGGTCAAAAGAAGATGACACAAGATCCCACCCATCGCCCTAATCATAGGTGGAGCACCATGTCTAGTCAAAGAAATTGCAAGAGCAAAGTGAGAAAAATTATCACGGGGCACCCTTCCCGGAACAAAAGGCCGAAGAAGAGGAAGACCACCCAAAGCCACTACCACTATTGTGGCTAGAGGGAGCAGCCCGCCAGCCAGAGCCATCACCATCTTGGGATCGAGGAGGACCCCTCCAGCCATCGCCACCGAGACATTGGAAAATGCCACTGAGTCTGCCACTAATGAGGGGGAAGGAATGCGTTGAGCCGGGCATAGTGTCATTGATGAGCACCTTGGACACGAGACCGAGGTCAAGGGGGAGGCGAGGACCATCACTGAGGTGGAGAAGGATAGCGTGGAGAAGACAAAACCCTTCTGATAGAGCATGGGGCATTACCTCAGTGAGAGAGAAGATTCTGAAGTTGTTCCACCTCAAATCGGACTTTCTCCACCTGGACTGGATCTAAAGCAATGTATGAGCAATAATTCCAGTTTTAGCATACATATAAAACTCTAGGTTAAGTGAAGTTTGATTAAAAATAGAATCATTTCTAATCTTCAAAATTTCAAAAATAATTATGCACGAAAGATTTTCCAATTTTTTTTCAATTTGTAGGAAGCAAGGTTGAGTCCCTAGTAAAAAAAATTGAAGGGTTCAGGGCGTAAAGGTTGGAAGAGGGAGTGAGCTTCCAGGATGGAGCAAGCGGGAAAAACTATAACAAAGGGACTCAAGACGATGACACACAGGACACAAAATATAGCAACCCCGATAAAGAAAATGAGCCTTTTCGGCTCTATAAGAGCTTTCCAAATGTTATTGAATTTACGTTGTGTGGGAGTTAAGTTGGAAGGAATGTGGGTAGGTGCAAGTTGGTAACCAAGTCAGGTTGTAGTGGGCTTGTTATGATCATGCCACCATTGAAGATGAGGGAAACATTATGAATTCATATTATGTTATAACAAATATGGATGACCCTCCCTTCATGTCTATAGTTCTAGAGGTTGAAGGAATTCATTAAGCAATCCCGAAAATGAGGAAAGACTCTTCTTTTAGTAATTAGTGTTCTCCATGCTTCAAAGAACTAACAAACCCAAAGTTAATTAAAGATAGTAACATGAGTCCTAGTGGTTACAACTAATATAAATCCTTAATTACAAGTTGAGAGAATTAAGTTCTTGATGGAACAAAAGAAGCAAATTTCCCTCATTTACCGCAAAAATGTATTTATTCGAGTTAAGTGAAACTCCAAACACTCTACATCTTTGGAAAGCCTTCCTTAGATGTGTGATGTGGTCCTCTACATGCTTGGAGTATACGGTTATATCATCAAGATACTCCAAGATGATGCCATTAATTAATCCCTTAAATTCCATGTCCACGGATCTTTGGAAAGTAGCCCCAACATTAGATAATCCGAATGGCATTTTGTTGTAGGCATATGTGCCCCACTTGGTAGTGAAAGCCATTTTGAATTGATTAGCTTCTTGGACTAAAATTTGATTGTAACCCGAATATCCATTGAGCAAAGAAAATATTTGAGCTCCTGCCATTATTTGAAGGATTTGCTCCATTGATGGAAGAGGATAATGATCTTTCAACGAGGCATGGTTCAAATCCTTGAAGTCCACGCATAGCTGAATTTCTCTATTCTTCTTCCTTACAAGAACTAGATTGGCTACCCAGGAGGAATGCTTGATAGGAAAAATTATACAGGCCTCGATGAGTTTGGTTAGCTCTTTTTCATCAATGCTCAATTTTGGGATTAATTGGCCTTTGTTTCTAATGAACTGGCTTGCCATTAAGATCCAATTTGATGGTATGTTGTGCTAGACTTGGATAAAAACCACATAGGTCTTTGTATCTCCACGCAAAAATGTTGTGATACTCTTGAAAATTTTGATGAAAGATTATTTCTCTTTGGGAGTGCATACTTTTCCGATCTTCAAAACATTTCATTTACTACCTCGACTTCCTCAAAATCTTCTTCTTTGACCACCATGTTAGAGCTTTTTCTTTTGGCTTGATCGTCTGAATTGAAGATGGATTCCAGAGTAACTAAGCCTTTTGGTAGCTTGTTGCTTTTCAATTATATGATTTGATCACCATATGCTTCTTGTAACTTTGCTTGACCTTTCGTAGCAAACTTTGCCTCCTCTTGTAGAAATAGAACAATTTTTTTGTCACTATCGAACACTTTCCAAATACTCACATTATCAGGAACTACATGTCAAACCACCAATTTGATGGATTTCCACCCTTCTTTCATGATATCAATAGGTATATTGTATTTTGAGCCAACTGTAGCAAGCCTATTGACATCTTGATTTTGATTTTTAGGAATAGCGTGAATCTCAAAAACCTCAAAATCTTCAATCAGATCCCAAATCTAGTTCTTGTATGATCTTAAAATATCATTTTATATGCACTGTGTTTCGTCACTATGAAAAACTAACTCACTTTCTCCAAAAGAAAGTTAGAGCTTTGATTCCCTTCTTAAGCTAGCTAAATTCCTTACACAAGAAATTCAGATTCAGCGGTGTAGTTGGTGCAACTAAATTACAAATGTCGAAAGATGAGAAGTACTTATCCCATCCTGGAGAAACTAATACAACACCAGCACCTACTCTATTCTTACTCCTCGAACCATCAAAAATAGTTTCCAAAGTCCTTCATATTTGTTTTGGGTCTTAACAAGTTGTGGTATGATCACACCTTCTTCATGAATCTAGTATGTACCCAATCTTGTCTCTTCCAAAATCAGCAAACCAACTTCTTCCTCTGCTAATACATTGGTGTAGGAATAATAATGGTCATCTCCACTCAATTCATCTAGTATTCTATCAAGGACTTCTTCCATGAAGACTTGTTGGTTCGTGATCAACAAATTCATCCTCTCAATCATGGATGGTATAATTCCCATTTATAGGACTAGCGGTATAGGGCTCCACATGATTATGGAAAATTGGTTCTACCCTTATAGTCACTTTAGTTCCATATCGAGTCCTAATAATCATATGTGACCAATCAGTTGATAGATAACCGCCATCTTGGCAGTAAAATCTCGTGATAGGTAGATGACAAGGAGAGGAGGGAGATCAATGACCAATATATCTTGAGTTAATGAGAAACTCAGGAATGCATAGAAGGTAAGTTAAGTCCTTTGATAACTCCAATAGTTTTAATTGTGTCATCCAAGCTGAACAAATCCTCTTACTTGCAACCGGCATATATTGTATGTCTAGTACATCTGTAATTTGCTTGGGCATGACGAGCAATTGGCACCAAAATCAATCATTCAATTATGTACCAGGTGGTTGCCAATGATTGGGGAAATATAGAATGGTGGTGGTTTGTTCACTTTAGGAATAATTTTCCCTTCCAGTTAACACAAACTAGTAGTTGATATTGGTTATGAATTGTATGCGAAAGAGATGAACTTAGATATAACTTTTCCGTCTTTATCCATATGATGATATCATTATAAAGAAGGACTTATGATGGTTGATTTAACATAACTTAGATGCTAAGTCTTGGTTTCAACCGAGTAGTTACTAAGGGATAAATGTTTGAAAGAATATTGATAATTTTTAAACAAATTCAACAGATAAATTAATAAATCTATGAGAAATAACATAATTCATCATAACAGACCTAACGTGGTTATTAAGGAATGGAATGAGGATTTTCATATTATAATAAAATTAATAGGTAACTATGTGCCTCACCGACATGGTAAGAATGAGGCATGAATATAGTAATGGGAATTGAAAGAAGTGTTAATAACATGTAATATTGAGTAGTGAATTGAGAATAACTAAAGTTGCATCTCTAAGCATTTGGGAGTTCTTTGGTATGATCGAAGGTTTAATGAGAAGATGTTATATGTGTTAATTATAATTAAACCTCACCTTGAACTATATCAATTGAGGTTATTAGTGACGTTCATTTACCTCAAAACTTGCAAGTTATAATTTATTGATACTAGATACATTGGATGAATGTGTAACCTCCGTTAAAGGCCTAGAGCATAATTATCATTATGCAAGACTTGATATGGAAATAGATGTAGAAATAAATTAAAATAAATAATTAAATAAATTTGTACTAGATTAGTATGAAAATAATATCATCGCTAAATAATTTTGTCAATAAAATAAAAATATAATATCTAGTGCCTATGTATGTGGATTGTACATTAACGAGATAGTGGGAAATTAATGATGCATTTACATCAAACCCCATAACAAGGTTATTAGGTTGGATTAATTATGGATCTGAAAGGATAAGTAGCACTTGTCTTCTAGTAGGGAATATTAAATATAAAAAATCAGTCGTATTTTCTAAGAACTGGAGGATGGATTGCTACAAATATCAACTTCAAAATAATATGAGTCACTTTAATATCAACTTTAGATTATTCCATCTTCAAAGATATCATATGATGTTAGCTTTAGACAATTTTCACCTTTAAATAATAAATAAATTCAACTCTAGACTAATCAAAACTAGAAAAATGTATAAGAAGTGAGCTTCCCCAATTAAGAAAAAATGCAATTTCAATAAATTTGCAATCTCTCTCTCATTTCTTATCAAACATTATAAATTCAAAAAAATCGAAATCTTAGAACGAGGCACACAAAACCCAAATGTCCCTTTTAATAGATTCGTAATACATAAAGTGTAGTTATGATCGAGAAAGTGGTAGACGTGAAATCATGTGCTTGAAAAGAGGGAAAAGGTGGCAATGAAAAGTCACCCAACCTTTAATCCTAAAAGTTTGGGATGAGTTGTTGAATATGTTGAATAGTCAATAGACCCAATCTTTTTTCCTAAAAGGTTGGGGATGATTCATTTGTAATGAGATAATAAAGGAGGTTGTTCATTTATCTTAGTTAGGATTCTTCAATAAGATGCTCTCCCATATTTCTCTCATAAGTAGTTGGTATGTGCAATAATATTATTGTTTCATTAGGAGTCTCTAATAAACACTTTTCCATATTTGTCTCTTGACAAGTGGGACATGTAGTAGAGTTTCATTTATATTTTAGTTGAGAATAAGTTTCTTTTCAAGAATAGTAAAGTAGTTATATATTCTTGGAAAGATTGACTAAGTAAACCATGAATGATTTCTTATAAATGTAACACTCAATGGTTGAAGAAAGAGATAAGTTTTTTGGATGTAATTTTGGAGAAGTAAAACAAGCTCAAGTTTCTAAGCAATTGTTATAACTCTTTTGTATTGATAGTTGTCCTCTTCTAAGGGAGGGGATGGCCACTCCTCCTAAGGAAGAGGACACCATTTGGTATTTATATTTTTCCTATTTTAGTTTATGTTTTTATTATGTTTATTTTTATTCTATGTTTTATTTCAATGTTTATTTATTTTAATGTGTGTGTTTAAATGTTAGCTTAGTAGGAGTAATTGGATTCATAGAATAGCACGAGATTGTTTAGGTATCTTTTATGTTATTTCAATTATGCAAGTTTGAATTTTTATTTGGATTAAATTTAATTTAATTTATTTTCCAAGCATTAGTTTAGTTTTTATTTCCAACAAGAATATTTGATTATGTTTCTTGTTTTAGTTAGAAAAGAAATGAAAGTATAAAAATTTTTAGGTTCGTTTTGTAGATAACATCTGGATACTAGCCTTGTATTACAAATTATTAAATTAAATGGAGAGGATTATAAAAACCTTGTCAAACACTATCAACCAATTATGGGAACATCAACCTAACCAATAAAAAGCGTTGGGAATGTCACATATACCACATATTTTTACAAGAACTACTTTAAATGGTTCGAATCTCCTATGCAACATCATCACATCAAATGGAAAATATAGAAACTCCATACATTATATGTTTTATTTTGCACAACTATAAAAAAATATTGAAACGGAAATGGCAAGGACTTGGTCCTTTTTGTCTTCATATATGTAGCTATAAATAGTTATTTACACCCTAATTAAATTATGATATGGAAATTGCACTCTAGTAAATAAGATGTAAGGGTTTGTTACAATAGATTAGTTTATTCTAATAAATTTACAATTAACCATACATTATCATAATAATGTATTAATATTTACAATAATTATTAAATGACAAAATAATAAGCTCAAATAAACAAGAGGAGATGAAGACTTAGTCATATAGGTTAGAGCACGAAGATTTAGATGTGCAGATAGTTTGAAAAGGCAAATCATAAACAAGAAATCATTCGTTATCAATCATGGAACTAGAAATTAATTTGGTGCGGGACCGTAGGAATTTTGTATAGCCCATACCTAGAGCTATACGGTCCTAATCGGAAGTGTAAGGTTGTATACCCTTTAATAGTTGGGTTATACAACTTCTTGTGTGCTTCACTTATTTGGAAATGCCCTTCATTGTATGTCATTTTTACTCGCACAACCTCAAGATGACCTATGATCACCTCTGACAAAGTGAAAACCTTAGACACCTAAAATACCATTCATTAAAGTATTAGAAAAATAAAAAGAAAAATCATGTATGTGGCAAGGTTGGACTACCCTTGGTAGTCGACCTCTAAGCCAACCCCTATGGGTGTCGATCACGTCACTGACACAAGGATAACAAGATAATTGTACATTATATAATGTACTTAGTGTGGTAGTAGTGTGGTGTACTTCACTACATGACTATTGGTAAAATAATTTTTTTGTTGTAAATTATGTGTTTCCACCAATGGTCACTAGGCTTAACCCTCCTTCTTGGGTATGAGGAGGCTCCCATTATTAAATGTAAACTATCCTAATTTTTTGGGGTGGCCAAATAGGTTGGGGATTACACAGAACACTTCATTGAACATGTGGCAAAGTGCTTGTACAGGGTACAAGGGAGGAATTTTCAGCATGAGGGATAAAGGAGAGAAATTAGGAAAGAGAAGGTTATTGTTGTGAGTAGGCACTAGCATAGTTCACACACAATAACTAAAGTAGGTCCACATTCAATTAGAGGAAAGAAACAATGTAAGCAATTAGTAAGACTTACAAACTAGAGACACACAATTATTTAGATTCATCAATCAAGGACACAAAATTCCTTCTTGGTTATTCAAGATTACCCTTGCTTGCAAAGTTACAAAGTAGAGAGAGAATAGAGGAAAGCATAAGAAAGGAAATGAAGAAATGCAGCCCTTATTTCTTGTGTAGTGGTGATACAAATATCAACAACATATAACAATCCACAATTACTATAGAAAAACTAACATCCAAGCTCCTCTAGAAATGGAGAAGCCATTTGAATTTATAGCATTAGAAATTTTCCTCTCATCTACCCCCCACATGACTTTTTGAGTTCTTATTCCACTTGTGACTCTTAATATTCCTAGGAAGTGATTAAATAAGTCCCCTTTTTATAAATCAAAAGGGACTTTTACAATGTAACATGAGAGAGTGACTTAAGTGAATAAGATGAAATACAATGATTACATACAATGAAGAATTAGAAAGGGGAAGAGAAGAAAGAGGGAGAAAGAGGGAGAAGAAGAAGGGATTTGAATGCCATGTATGAAAGAGAAATTTTTGATTCATAATCCATGAGGAAGAGTTTCTAGATTGAACCATTTTCCTTTGGATTCCTTTCAACTCGAGCTATTGTATGTGTTACCTTGTCTTCTTTAGGAATGCAAACACATCTCAACACCTCGATCCATGTCTTTGAAACATCATTGATATCCTTACATTGATTAGACCATTCTTTGTGATCTCTTGCAATGTTGGAAATAGATCCTTTGATGCTTTGGAAAGGGACTTTAAGGTATCTTCATTGAAGGAAAGAGGATCACCTACCTCTTTCTTGACCAACTCTTGGAGGGAAACAATGAGTTCTTCTGATGATGAATTCTCAATGAGTGGAGGGAACTCAAGTTTCTAAACATAGTTGCAGACCTCATTCAAAATATTGAAAGCATTTTTTCCACTAGAGTCAAGTTTGGAGATTACATCTTCAATCATACTATATCTAACATCCATGATGTGGACCCAAACTAGGGACAAATTGTCAGTAGCTAATGCGAACACATTTTTACTCACAAGGGTGTGAGAGTCGAGGGAGATCATCTTAGACACAAGTGGGAGCACCTCATCCAAGTGAATCTTTTCTTTTTCAATATCCTCCCTTTATTTCTTCACTTCCGACAAAGTGGTGAGAATATATTTGATTAGAGAGAGGACCTCTAGAAACAATGTCTTTCCTTTCTCGATGATCTTCTCAATCCATATCTCATTAGCCTTCCCCTGCATCATATACCTTTGTGATTTCTTGATCACTTTAGGGTCAAAGCTACTAATTGGAGGAATGTCTTCTATAGCAAGAGGAGGTGTTGAACCAGGCTCCAGGAAAGGTTGGATGTAAACACTGATAGTTTTTACATGTTCTTCCAATTGCTCAATTGTTTGTAATATTCATTTTGAACAAGAAGGATGGTAGAGGATTCCTTGAACAAATGAGAGTCACCCTCGTGGGTAGCTTGACCCAAAGAGATATTCATCATTACATAATCATCAAGTGTCATTTCTTTCATGGGATTATTTACCTTCGGATGTTCTTGTTAACGACCATCCTTGGTAGATCGTGTCGTCAAAGTCGTGGGAATCCTTAGGTTGGTGGGACGTGCACCCTAAGGAGACCTCCATATTTTTAAATAAGTTGGATCTTCTCTGCAGGGTGAGATAGGGGTAGAAGAACTAAACA
The DNA here is from genome assembly GCA_018340775.1 of Taxus wallichiana var. yunnanensis. Classification (NCBI taxonomy): domain Eukaryota; kingdom Viridiplantae; phylum Streptophyta; class Pinopsida; order Cupressales; family Taxaceae; genus Taxus; species Taxus wallichiana. The sequence continues at coordinate 933,799,018 of CM031242.1, forward strand.
AGAAACATAAATAAACAAAGGCGATGCGCCAAATGAGCCTGCTAAGAGATCAATCGGGACCATGGCTACTTGAGAAGGGAAACGGTGAATAACTAAAAAAGGGTGGATGAAATGCACCACAGGTCAGAAAGGGTCACATAGAACACTACCTCAAACTACTTAAGCACAGCTTCAAAGATAGTAACAACATTCAAAGATGCACAATTTCTACATGAAAATAAAGGTGATCAGAGATAATAAGGATATGCGGATGATGAAAAGAAAGCACCATAAGCCATATATATTACTCCAATAGTTGTGCACAATATTACATTTAGAAAAGAGGCAATATTGTTGTTACAAAACCCAAGAAGGCTAGAGTTCCAAGACCTTTGTCTTTTACAAAAGAGAGACTTGCGATAGAGAAGAAAAGATTAACTCTCCTAGTATCTATCTAAAAATAGATTGTCCTTGCATCAAACTTTGATTACAATATATAGGAGGAGAAGGAGGTAAGAGAAAATTCTTAAACTCTTTTCCAACTGCCCTTTCAATTATGATAAATGATGTGAAGTGACAGAAATAGATTTCCTCAAATCTTCCTCACTATTTGGCCCTTTTAGAAAAGTGAGAGCCATGCCTATTTAATGCATCTTAATTATCCTGCAACCGAATCCCTTGAGATGGACTCACCTTTTGAGGAAAAACCCTTTTGGCTATTTATTACATAACTAGATATTTCAACCCTTTGTGCATTGGTTCCTGGCCTCTTGATTCAAATGGCGCATATTTTGTAATGAAATGACCCTTTGAATGTAGATGAATAACTTGAGTCTTTGCAGGTTGGCACTCTTCACACGAGGCTATGCATTAATCCTCTACTGAAATGACAAGCTAGATGACCCCTCACCTCCGATCCTTTGAAAAAATCCCAAACATTTAGGATCTTACAGATAAGACCCTAAATCACTTATACATGGTGGATGGCTTGTCATACTTTTATGGCCCACTTTGAAACTGGAGTCCACATTGCAAGATCCACGTGGAAGGCCCGTGCATCCTTATGACTCTACTTTTCTTTTTGGCTCCTGGGAATGCGTTGGGCGGACACTTAACACCATCTGTGAGATGGCTACTTTGCTCCTTCGGCAAGTAAAGGACTCGCAATACATAAATGTGAAAAATAGCCCTCCTGTGAGACCCCTTTGTTGACTCCACGTGTCAGTCCCTACGGGATTTTGAGACTTTTTCCCTCCTTTGACTTCTGAAGTTGCACCTGCTTAACACTTAGCACCAACCACGGCTTGCTTGGCTCTCTTTTGATTTAGCTAAGTCCCCCTTTTCTTTCGACTAAGACTCGGCTCTGAAATGGGTTTTGAAAATACAAGAAAACTCCTAGCTGTGAAAATTTAAATAACGGTTCCACGTCCACGTATTGATCTTTGGATGCCTCGGTGTATAAACAAGAAGTTGGTTGTGTTTTCTTACCTTTCTTGGTCCTTATGTATTTTGAGATGGCCTCAAATTTCACTACTTTTTGTAGTGTCCTTGATTATTCTCTAAGTAAGTCATTTACCCATGAAAAAGAATCAATATGTGTGGAAATGAAACTATACATCTCAAGTGCTTGTTGAGAGAGACCGAAGCATGACCAAGATGGGTTGATTTAAGTGCTTTAGCAAGAACAACTAGATCTGTCATCTAGTTAGGAGACTAAGAAGTATCAATATCACCTATTTCACGTTGTTTTGGATGATTTTCTTCAACCTTAGACCTTCACAGAAGGAGATACTTCAATATCATCACCATCTACCCTCTTTCTCTTTTTTGAATGAGATGAACCTTCAATGCTTGAAACCATTTTATTTTCTTTGATGTCACATGTTTCTTGATCATTCATGAAATTGGGGAAAGAGAATATGATTACACCGATAAAAATGGGGTGATGAAGGTGTGTGTGAAATTTTAACTTGATCTAGAAACTTACTATTTTTAGTAATTCACACCCCACCCTCAGTTTCTATTTTTAGCCAATTTTCCTAATTTTTAAATTTTGCAGTTTATTGAGTTTCAAACTTGGAGAATTGCATGGAGGTTTCAAAATTATTGTTTCTTTGTCTTCAAAAATTATTATTTTTAGTATGACTCTAGTGCCAACTTACTAAAAATATAAGTGTTCCTTCTGAGTGTCCAATTGAGCTAAAAATTGTCTTGTTGGATTAGGTTTTTCAATGTGGTTTCATGCTCCAATTTTCGGAGTTTTCAATCACTAGAACTCTTGGGATATGAAAAGGAAACATTTTTATTGAGTATTCAAGGATACATTGTAAAAATTCTTGCAATCAATTGAAATTATGTTTACATCATCTTCAAGGCATTCTGGAATGCAAGCTATAGACCAAGTTTCAAGGAAAATGGAGCAAGGATCAAGGAGATATGAGCAAAATTGTGGTTTTAGCAATGGAGGTTTCTGGAAATTTTGGCAACATACCAGCAACAATGGAGGGAAATAAATTATGAAAATAATATTAAAAATGGCTAAGTATTGGTTTCAAACTCGTCTCTCCTCACTAACCTAGCTAACTCACTCCTTAACTCATCCTTGACCCTTCTAGTTTAACTCGGGTTAGATGAGATGAGAGCATGGGTTAAAAGTTACTAAATGGGTCTTGGATGTCCCCATGTCCCTTACCACATTTAGTAATGTAAAAAATTACATCAAGGTTAAAATAATGCACAAGGGTGGAAGCATCATGAAGAGGGGGCATGGGGTTTGAGTTGTGAGGTTGAGAACACATACCTAGTGAGCAAGTTATGAACTTCAAGTGATGAAACTGATCTCCTCCATGTGGTGGTGCACTTTTGTGTCCCCCATGTCCTTTCAAAAAATTTTAAAAAGTGACATCATCCTTATCCAAATGTGTTATGGGTCTGATCTTCATGAGGAAGGTACCAAATTTGAGAGTGAGGTGAAAACATGCTCCTAATCACCCATGTTTCAACTTAAGTGACAAAAAATCTCCCTCCTCCATCATGGCACCCTTTTGCATCCCTTGTGTCCCTTTATCAAGGGTAAAAAGGGACATAAATCCCTCATAAGTGTGCCTAGGTTCTTCCCGTCATGAGGAAGGGGCCAAGTTAAGTTGTGAGTGGATAACACCTTTCTAACACTTCAAGTGAGGTTTTAAGTGACACAACCTTCAAACATGAATATCTCACCATGGTACACATTATTATGTCCCTCATGTCCCCTTTGAATTTTTAAAAGGGAAAAAGGGACATCATGGGTCTCCAAGTGTGAAATTACCACTTTTGGAAGCTTGCCTTCACCATTACACTGCTAAAAATAGCCTGTCAGAGTGTCTTCTTGCCCCGAGAGCTTCCCTAAGTGTTCCATAGGAAAAATTATATGATTTTGAGTGGAAACCACCTAGGGAATCAATTTTCATCATTTTCAGACCTTTATTCTTCATCATTTTTTAAATTCAAGCCTCTTTTCAATTCTAGGTCACGAGTAGTTCTCCGAAAGGTTCAAGCTGTAACTAGAGATAAATCTATAATTTTGTCCAACTTATCCCATAGAGGATGTATATGGTTTAATTTTATCTTCTTTAATCTTTGAATCAGGTTCCAAATCTCCTTTTCACTTCCATAATCTTCAATTGAGTCATCACTAGGATCAGAGATCTTCATCTGCACTACTGGGAAAAAATTTGAAAATATGGTCCTCAAGAATCTCCCGAAAACTTTTAGAATGTGAAGTAGGAATTCTTATCTTTTTAAGTTTATCTAATTTCTTTCCAAATCATCCTAAGTCTCTTGATACATCTAAAACAAACCAACTAGTTTTTTAAGTGTTTTCATTTCCTTATACCGTGCTACAACTAGCCCGGTGTTGCAAAACTTGTTTCTAAACCTGATTTTATCTTGTAGAAATTTCATAAAATTCATCAAATTATTAAATTTCTCTACTACGCACTTCTTAGATGCCTTATATTTTCCATGTACATTCTCGGAGGGTGCTCACCAGGTGCAAAAAGGCCAAAATGGCTCATTTAGAGCTTCTGAAGCACTTGTCTTCTCATGGATCTCCAAATATTTATGAATAAACTTAAATAACATCCCATGAACATTAAAAAATATTTAAAATCACATTATCACATTCCTCATGGCCATTATGAGAGTAACACAGTAACTGATTTGGCTAGAGGATGGGTTTACATTGACCAGGAGAGGGATTTTCAAAATGTGGGCTAGGTTGCCATGATATTTTTTTTGAATTTTTCATGCTAGACATTTTCATGACAAACAATGACTTGACCCTTTGTTCCTTGAAACCATTTAACAATGTTTGGAGTGAATTTTCTCTTACTAAGACTTGAGTCTATGACCTTTTCATGCTTGAAAATGGAGGAATATAGACTCTTTGACCTAGTTGAGTTCTTTATATCTATAGTACAGACTACTCTAATTGATGTGCCACTAATTTAGTAATATTTTGGAGAGCCTTGAGTGATTTTGGAATGATATTTACAATATTAGATTATAAAAATGTCAAGTGAGTCATAAATTGTTATTGACTTGTTTATTTATCCTTCCACTAGTGCAATATTTAGATAAGGTAGACCCTAGGAAGGTGAAATGAAAGAATAAATATATTCAAATTGAAAACAAATTCAGAGATGGAAGGGGCCTAGGTGAGTTGGTATTCAAGTTGGTAGTAAATTATTCAAATTTTCCACCCAATGTTCGAACCCCACGACTTCCACACAAGGTTGTGGTGGTTTGCCTCTTGGTGGATTAAAGCCCCACACGCACCAATTAGTATGAGCCTCCCATGCTCCTCTAGATTATAAGTATAAGTAGGAATGGAAAAAACAAAGCACACACTACACTATCAAAAGAAAACAAGGTCGTAAGTTATCGAATGTCGGGACCATACAAATCGGATAGGATAATAGTTCACATCATGACCAAACTATGTGTTCTAAGACATGAGATATGTGATGCAAAACATAAAGTTGTAGCATGATGCATAGGGGTAGTTTCCTACTTTAATTAATTAATATTTCTTGAAATTATGACGAGATCAATGTGTAAAGCTAAGAAATTCATGAAAGAGGTGGAAGATATATTGATTGGACTTAGAATGTGATCATTTGTCTTAAAGCAGGAACATAGCCAAACTTATGATTAGAAAATGACAAGTTACCAAATTTTAGTTTCTACATTTATCCCCCTTTAACTTAGGAAAATTTGACAAAGCAAAAAGAAGGACATCATGAAAGGTCACCAAAACCATTAGTGTTGGGTAAGAAATCCTCCCATCATAAATGATTTGCATATCTTGGAATATTAGGGGCTTAAATCAGCCCAGTAAGCATAGGATTTTGTGAGATTTAAAAGTGAAAGAGAAACTAATGTGTTAATGTTACAAGAGACTAAGATGAATGACACTAGGATGAAGGATTTTCAGGTCTTATTTTTTTGGAGAGATTTTGGATTTCATTGTCACCCTTTTGGAACCTCGGGAGGCTTGTTGTGCCTATGGAAAAAGGATAAACTGGAAGGTTTCCCTCTTATCAATAGTCAACATCATATTGTTATTTGCTTTACTGGAAGTTATAACTAGAAATCAATTCATTCTATCTAATGTCTATGGTCCTAACACCTCTGTGGGAAGAAGGGACCTATGGGAGCAATTGACTACTTTCGTAATAATGTTTAATGAATTAAAGTAGATCATTGGTGGAGATTTTAATACCCCCTCATTCCTTCTGAGAAGAAAGGTGGTATTAATGTTTTCACGAAAAGTATGGAGGACTTGGGTAATTTCATGGGCTGGAATGCCTTAATAGATCTGAATCTCAGTGGCTCTAAATACACTTGGTCTAATAGGAGAGAGGGGGACAATTTAATCCAAATAAGATTGGATTGTTTTCTTGTTAATACTCAATGGGTTCAACAACAACAATACACTTTATCCTCCCTTCCTCGATTGGGTCGGACCATAACCCAATAATCCTCAAAATGGGTGCTAGAGAACACAATGTGGGAAGGCCCTTCAGGTTTGAAAAGATGTGGACCACTCACCCGGAATTGGAATAGAGAATTAAGGACTGGTGGGGCATCGAAGTGAGAGGTAACAATATGTTCAAAGTGACCACTAAGCTTAAAAATATCAAATTTAATTTGAAATTTTGGAACAAGGAAATTTTTGGAAACATCTTTCTCCAAAAAGTAGAATAGCAAAGGATCTCAAGATTCTTGAAGAAAACATGGAACAAGGAGGTTGGATCCCTGAGGACAAAGCTAAAGAGAAGATCCTTCTATCTAATTATCACAATATTCTATCGGGAAGAGGTTTACTGGAAACAACAATCGAGAATCACATGGCTTAAGGAGGGGGACTAGAACACTAAATTTTTTCATATCTTTGCTACTATTAAAGCCAATAAACTATGCATTCAAGAGATCAAGAAAGGTAATGGGAATTTGGCCATGAAGATAAAGAAATTTCCTCTACCATTGTTTCCTTCTTCAAAAACCTTTTTGTTGAAGACCTTCTTGATGATGAAGTTTCTAGGAAGAAATCCTTAATATTTTTGAACCGGCTATCAGTCTAGATGAAAATCAGGAACTTACTAGTATTCCTGTTGAAGAGGAGATCAAAGCTATCTTGGATGCTATGGATGGTGACAAAATCCCAGGCCCAGATGGGTTCCCAGCCTTTTTCCCAACTTTATTGGGATATTGTTAAGACTGATGTGGTCTCTGTTGTTCAAGAATTTTTCCAATTAGGATGCTTACTCAAACAAATCAATCATACATTTATTTCTCTCATTCCCAAAAAATCCGGCTAAGGATCTAGGGGACTTTAGACCAATTAGTCTGTGGTAATACCATGTACAAGATCATTTCTAAATTATTGGATTTTAGATTTAGAGAGACCCTTAGTAACTTCATAACCCCCTAACCAAGGGGCCTTTATGGTGATAGATTAATTCTGGATAGCATTATCACAATTCATGAAACTATTCATTCTATGGAACTTTCAGGAAGGGAAGCTATGATTCTGAAGTTGGACATGCAAAAAGCTTATGACAGAATTTCTTGGGAATTTTTGTACTCTCTTCTCTCTAAGTTGGGTTATCACCCTCATTTTATTAAAATGATTCAATCTTGTACCAAATATTTGAGCTTCTCTATCCTCATCAATGGGAAACCTAATGGTTTTTTCAAAGTTGAAAGGGGATTGAGACAAGGGGATCCTTTATCCCCCTTTCTATATATAATTATTGTTACTGAAACTTTGTGCAGGTTATGCCTTAAATCCCGTAGAGAGAGGAAACATGGTGGGGATTAAGGTGGCCAATGGAATTGAAAATTAATGTCTGCAGTAGTATTTTGTTGATGACATGGTCCTTTTGGGTCATGTTGTTGTTCAAGAAGCCAAGACTATCAAAGGAATCACTAAGAAGTATGAGAGAGTTACAGGGAAGAAAATTAACTTTAGGAAAAGTTCTTGCTTATTCATAAATGTTGAAGAGGATCAACATAAAATATTGGCTACCATCTTGGAATGTAATACCAAAAATCTCCCAGATTCCTACTTGGGAATTCCTCTCTGTGGGAGAAAACTTGATGAAGGAGGATGAAACAAAATCATTGAGAGATTTCATAAGAATCTTGCCTCTTGGAAAGGCTCCTTACTCTCTCAAGCTGGGAAGGCTCAACTTCTTCAGAGTAGTATGCAAGGTATTCTAGTGTATATCATGTCCATTTTTATTCTTCCAAGCAGAGTCAAGAAGGCCATTGAAGGAATTCAGAAACGGTTCCTTTAGACTGGGTCTGAGGATAAAAATAGAATACCTTTGGTTGTTTGGGAAAAGGTTACTCAACCCAAGGACAAGGGTGGTTTGGGTCTAAATAACATTCAGATTATGAACCATGCCCTCATAGCTAAGGTGGGGTGGAGGCTTCACAAAGAGGTAGGCATCTGGGTGACTATTTTGAAAGTGAAATATTTGCTGCCCTCTAGCGGAATGATGGAATTCTTTAGTGATATGGTGTTCTAAGAGGCTCTATGTTCTGGAAAAACTTGTGTCAAACCAGAGAACTATTAATTAAGGGGTGCAAATGGAACCTTGGAGATGGATCTAAAATCAAATTCTGGAGGACCCATGGGTGGAGGATGTTGCCCTCAATTTGAATAGTCCATGGAGTGAGCTTTGGCATTTCTTCTCTAATGAGAAGGGAGCTCTTGTGTGTAATTACTAGGATGAGGAACATAGATGGTCTCCTATCCTTCCCCCTCCTTTCTATCATGGGGATATTCAACCTTTTCATGAGTTAAACAAGAAACTCAAGGATCTTCATATTCTATCTGATAGTGTCCAGATGAGCTAATCTGGAGACTCACAAAAATAGGGATTACAAGGTAAAATTTGGATATTTGTTAAACTTTGAACATTTGGAATCAAATATCATATGGAGGAAGGTTTGGAATAAGCATCTTATCCCTAAGATTGACATTTTTTTGGGAAGTCATCGAGGTAAGTTCCTTATGTGGATGTGACTCAAACATAGGGGAATGATCATTATAAACAGATGTGGGTTATGTAAGGACAATGAAGAATCCATCAAGCACCTATTTCTAGAATGTCCCTTCTCTTTTCAAGTCTTTCTTTGAGATCTTATGCATCTTCAAAGTGCACTTGGTCCTTTCGGAGATGTGGCCCTCTTACCTAAGTAGTGGAACTTTAATTTTCAAAATGAAATGGTTAAATATCATTTATTGAAATTGGTAGGTATGTATTAATTTGCGCATTCATTGTCTTTCACTCTCTGTCCGGCTATATATGCACGGGCATCCCCCTTTTGCATTTTCTGCATTGGATCCACTTGCGTTAATGTGGAAGTTGACCTGCCTCATGTCTTGTGGGGAATCTGGATTAAACGTAACAATAGGATTTTCAGGAACAAATCGGTCAATCAAGTAGGGTGTCTGATAAAGTGAAATACACTCTTAAGGATAACTCCAGGATCCTTAAACCTAAACAGGTCAGATTTTACCCGGAGTGGGAAAAGGACATACTTAGAAACTTAGATATTGAACCCACCAACATCATTAAGGAAAGATTGAACCATAATATCAAATAGACTAAATTGTCGGATGGTAGACACAAGCTTAACTTTGATGGCTTGGCCCATGTGAATGATAAAGTGGCTGGCAGAGGGGGTCTTGTTTGTGACCATAATGGAAAATGCATTGGAGCCTATGTGGGCCCCATTGAAATCAATCGAACAACATAGTTGAGGCCAGAGCTATGCTTTGGGGTGTTAGATTATGTCGTGATTTAGGGATAAAAATATGATTATTGAGGGTGATTCGACGTGTGTCATAAATTCCCTCAAGGATAGTAGAAAATGTGGATGGAAGCTAAATAATTTGATTATGGAGGCACGTGTCATTCTTTCTTCATTTGATCAAGTGGTCATTCAACACACTTACTTGGGTTTAAATAAATCGGTGGATGTCTTTGTCACCAAAAAGGTACTTGCCATGGTGGAATTAGAGACATGGATTGGGACATGTACTCCTTGGGGTTAGGTGAACAAGCTCATTAATGAAGACATAATGTAGGAGGAAGTGTTATGATGACACCCCTAGCTCGCATGCTTGGGTTTTCGAAAGGACTTCCCTTTTTGGAAAACTAGCCTTGTCAAATTCACTTGCTTTTTCCTCAATTTTACCCAGTTTATCTCTTGAGTCTATGAAGTCATTCATACTTGTAGTTTCATGGGGAGACAAGGTGAGAATGGAGCCTTCTAATTTTCTCCACCTCAAAAATGACACGGGTCTATGGAAATTGCTACATAAAGGTGGTTTTACCAAGTTCATTCATCGGCTTAAAGGTAATGACCCTACCCTGTCTGTTGATTTTGTTAAAGCCTGGATGGATGGTGGTTTTGTTTTTCATGGGGTTCAAATTGATGTTTCTGAGAATGTAATTGCTGAGATTATTGGGTTAAAAACTGAAGGCCTCAAAATTTTTAAAGACAAAACCAGAAAAAAATGAAATTGCTACCTTTTTTTAAGCTAGGGAAAAATCATAGCTTATGATGATGGTATTGCTTGCACCTATTTTTGGAAAGGTGGGTTGATGTTTGTTGGTCATTATCAAGTATCTAACCCTTGAAGGAAAATTTTGAAAAATCTTTACTCATCATTTGTCTATCCTCAATTTTTTTGTAGGACTAGACTATGAGCCTTGCTTATTTTCTCTATCAGTCGCTTCTCTCAACCATTGAGGATTTTAAGAAAGAGAAGATGAATATCCCCCTCCACCAGGTCTCATTCTTCTCATGGTTCAAAGGGTAAACCTATCATCCCTAGTAAAGTCAATGATCATAATTTTGATCAAGAAACCCTCGCTTCCCGCCTCAATAAAATTAGGAAACAGAAACTTATTGATCTAGATAAGGGTATCATGGATGCCTTGTGTAATCTTAAAAAGGGATCAGGAATTTGGATGAAATTTCTACTAAAAGGGACCAGAACTTGTTGACTAGGAGGCCAAACTGATGAGGGCTAAGTCCACAGCTGACACCATTCTCACCATCAACAAAACCTCATACATGAGCTGAAATATTGCCACCAAAGGATTGATACTCAAAACAAAACCATTAGAAGTATCCAAGTTGATTATGTTATGCAAGAGCAACGAATTTATATTTTGCATGATCAGGTTACTACTGAGGAGGAAAAAACAAAATGAAGTTGATGTTGAGCTCTTCTGATGAGGATTCGGATATTGGTGACAACTCGAGTATGGTTGCAGAGTCGAATCATGGCAAGGATCAAGAGGAAGAGCAAGTTGAGACCTAGACTGAGAAAGAGGAAGTCAATCATTGAAAAGGGTCATCATCAAGGTGGCTCATAAGAGATGGTGTTCGAGTACTATAATCCATAGCAGGCTACGGAGAACTAATTGTGTACTGTTGTTCTACCCTTTTCTTTCTGTTTTCTTATCTTTGCTTGTTTTTGTCCCTTTGGGATTTCAAAAAACTCTATTTTAATTTACAAACTCTTGTAGTTTGGCTGTTCGTGTGTGGGTGTGTTGTCAGTGGTTTTGTCTCTGCTTCCTTGGCTCTGTTATAGTTTTTGTTTTTAAAAAAATTCTTCTCTTTGTATGGGGTTTTTTTGGTCCCCGTTTAAAACCAAACCTTTTTATCTTATCTAAAAAAATATCATGTTTAAAGTAAAAATACTTGATTGTGCACACACACTTTTTCTTTTCTCGATAGTTGTTCTCTTATGTGTTAGTGTTGGAACGCTCCATGGTGAAACCTATATATTAGATTGTAGTCAATTTCTATGATAGAAATTAAAATGGAGCTCAAAGTATTGATAGTTCTTGTAACTTTGTAACTTTAAACTTGCATAAAGTAAAGTAAAGAATGTGTAAAATTTAGAAGGAATACACATGTTTATTTTACGAAGGAGGAGCTCTCATTATTATTTTACTATGGGGATTCATAATTTTTACTAAGATTTAAAAGGATTGGGAGTGATCATTCCCTAATCGTGGTGAATTATAAACTATATTTTTAAGTGCATGCAACCTAATATCATATAAAAGAGAGAGGAACATAAGTACCCCGTCAGAGAGAATACTAGAGTATCGAATCTTTAGTAACCCTGATATATTTCCCTTTAAGTTTTGAGAGAAGAGGAAGGACATCCTATAAAGAACTTAGCCACTTCAATACCTTCCACAACCCCATATACCACACCACTATAGAAAAATCTAGGCCCAATTTGGTAATTGTTGTAATTGTTATAATTGTTGAGTAAAATAAAACCAAATAGTAAAAAAGGAATGGATATGTCATGCTCCCATCATGTGTTGTAATGTTGAGATTGAGTGTATAGATTCTGAAACATAGAGGAGAAGAAGGCCCATGCCCCCAAAACCATGTTCTTACAAGTATGACTGAGTATTGTAGAGGAGAAGGAATGAAGTATTCATGCCCCTTATATCATGCTCTGAACTAAGTAATTTGTGTTTGAACATGTGTAAGAAGCATATAAATATGTGATAGAATATGAAAATAATAGAATTTTTTTTAGAAAATGCTCCTTGTCTAGAAATGTCCATTGTGGTCTAGAGCAAACCACAATATCGACTAAACTATATGGTTTTGACCTATGTTGAATTTTGCCACTTTTTAGTATGTGTACATGTTTATGAGGATATGGAATCTGTAAAAATATTTGAGTGTCATTTTTTTGGTATATGTAGAATATATCATGATGTTTCTTTTGAGGTGTTTATGATAAAGCATTTAAGTGTGCGGCTCAAAATGATAAATGTGTACCCATGTTGGATACAATTGATAATCTACATATGATCACATAAAATGCTAGAATTTTGGCCACCATTCGAACTTGTACCTATAAAGAGGTTACACATGGTGGAAACCATGGTGTACAAAGAAAGAAACATGCAACAAGTAATAATACATGTGTATAGAAGTAGTAACAATAGTAGAAGAGTCAATCATGTCGTAAGCTAGACTAGCAATAAAAAATCAATGTAGTATGATTCAATCATATCATTAGTCATTGAAACAATAGTATAAAAATTGAAACATCAATGTAGTAAGAGTCAAACATGTCATAAGTCAAAGTAGTAATAATATATAAATATAGACAATGGTTTAGAGATAAGTAATCAATAATATAAAAACATAGTCACACAAAGGCATGAAATTGCAAACATGGACACCCGTGGTGTCACACGAAATCACAATAGAAAGAATTGTAGGCCACATTAACATAAACAAATACATACACAGGATATGAGAATAGAGCCACAAACATGGAACACCCACAGTGTCATGAGACAATCAAGGCACTCAGTCGTATAGATAAACCAGCCATGGAATTATAATCAATCAAGGCAATATTCAATCATAAATAAGGATTCAAACAACATGGTAGGAAAAAAATGAAGTAAACCATATAAGAAAGTAGAGACAATAATCTATCAATCAATTATAACAAATAATGATAGTAAAATAAAAGGATAACAATATAGATTAGTGTTGGAGAAGACACATGTGTTAATCATGTTAGCTCAAAAGATATCATAAAAATTATGTATGTAATCAATCATGATGAGGAAGTGCAAAGGAATTGTAATGAAACAAAATCACCTATTAGTGTAAAAGATGCCCCGAAGAATAGTATAAATGGGAAGGAACCAAGTTGACATATATCATCATTTATCAACATGTGTATGTCCTACATCAAGCTCAATATACCTCGTGAACACATTTGTATAAATAGTATATTGAAAAGATATATTATATATCAAACCAATGTGAAAAACAATGTGTAAAAATTGAAATCTATCCAATAAAACTTTGTACATGTTCTAATTTTGTTCTTTTTGTAAATATGTGAATGTTTTTGCATTATATGATTATTTAAATGTTTTTGAATTGTTTTGAAAATATTTATGTATATGAAAGGGGTAGCATGAGAGATACCCATTAAAATCCTTATAAGGAGGCAATCCAAACCTAGATGTTGAAGGAGGTGTAGACCTCGAATATGTCATAGTAGAATAAGGATAATCCTATATAAATTGTAGAGGATTCATAGTGTGTGGGATAGAAAACTAAAGAGGGATGGACCCATGAGGGTTAGTATGAGTAGAAGACTTTGGATTGAGATTTTTGATTAAAACATGATGTCGCATGAGATTGAATTTAATTGATAAATATTTTTACTCTTTTGTGAAATCGAGTGTGATTGGATTGGTTTGATACAACTTGTAATGAGTAGGGGTATTATAAGAAGTATTCACATATAAATACTAGGAGTATCACCTCCACCAAAGTAGATGGGAGAATACGAGAAAACCTATTATCAAGAAAGAAATAAGGGAGATCCTCATATGTTCCTAGGTATTTAAGAAGGGATTATTCATTAGTGAATATTTAGTAACCATTGATAAAGAAGTGTGACTAAGTCAAATGACGTGATTGATAAGCTAACTAAATAGAGGGTGCATGACCACTTTAGATTCCATATATGCACTCTTAATAATGATTTGTTTGATAATATATTGAGTTTTCAATGGAAATTAAGAATAATACATGTTTGCATTAAATATTTTATGTGTAGCGTAGCTATATGCTCAATGGAAAGTTATTGAGAAATATGTAACACTTCTACTAGAAACAAGATCCTATTCATCATCAATATGATTGAAGTTTAATTATCGTAGCTGCTTATCGAGACATAACAAATTGTTCATTGTCATTGTTATAGTAATAAGGATCAAAATCATCTTTGTTGTCATAATTGACAATGGTAAATTAGTATTATTTGTGAAGTGTTTCTTTGTGTTTCTCCCATTGAGTGTTTATGTAGATTCTAAATGCTTTGTAGACATGTGATTTCTCTTGTGTCATTTATATTTTTTTCCTTTGTACTTTTTCTTGTTCTTGTAGTATTGTGTCTTTTTTTTCATTTTCGCAATGGTGTGATGTAGTTATTTCACTAAGATTGAATTTTTCGAAAGGAGGTATTTCATTCTTATCCTCTTCATGATAAGATGGATTGTATAGTATAACCAAATTTATATAATTCAATATCATATTATACACATCTAATGTAGTTGTTGTAGCTTTAAGTACTCATTTAGACTTATGGTCTTGTGATGATTGAATAGGAGATCTAAAAAATATCTTATATCAAAGGAAATAAAACCCTTACACTCAAGTTGTTAGATTGTTCATTGTAAAACATAACAATCATCGTCTTGATATCTATTAATTCCATGATAATTACAAAATGGTTGACCTTTGATTTTTTCAAGCTGATAGAGGGGATAATAATGAGTAGGTAACAAATTGATTAATTGATTATCAAGTAGCTCATAGAGAATATCATGTTGTTGAGCATTCTTGTCAAACCAAATATGTGTTTGGTGATGTGGTCGACTTATTATTCAAGAATTATTTCTAGGACACACAAATTGTTGCCTCAGCTATGTAAGAATTTCACTTCACTTGAATGAGCACATGTATCATGCATATCATTTATATCACATTGCTTTCCTTTAGCCTCATATGTATATTGATCTGGTGTGTAGAGATATGATTAACATATAAATTTAAGAGATACTTTAGATGTGCTACTTCATCCTTGAGATATTTGATCTTAGTACTCATAGTTTTAATTTGAACTTGAAAAGAGCATTGTAATGATCAAATAGACTATAGGATAGCCTTATATATATGAGATATGTCAAGACCATTTGTGGATATAGATAATTTGTTAGGTTTCATTTATTGAAGGGGAATAGAAGTTATAGTAGCAATTTTCACATTCTTTCTTATAATAGGCATGGAAGAAACACAAATAGGAATATTTGCTTTACATTCATTGAGAAGAGTAGAAACACAAAGAAAAGCATCACTATTATTTGGAAGAATAGAAATTTCATTTGCATTATTATCTAGGGGAGAAGAACAAGGTATAACCTTAAATTTTGGGATGAACTTATAGCCAAAACTCTAAGTCAACCATGAAGTTTTAGTTCAATCTTCAAGAGCATGTAAAGGAAAAGAATAACTAGGGTCGGAGTACCAAGAGAATGAGCAAGAGAATAACAATCCTTACTTTCAATCTTATCGAGAGGCAAAAATTAGTTAAATGGATGGGAACCCTTAGAATTTTACGAAGCAAGATCCCTAGTACAATCCATGACTATAAAGGATAGTTAACCTTAGAAGCAATATTTGTCACATTCAATAGACCATAGAGGGTAAGACCCAAAAGTGATGTTTAGAAAAAAGTGATCATCGCTAAATTAGTAAAACTAACATTTATGAAAAGAATAGTGAGTTTAACAAAATAAAAATATATTTTAAAATAAGAATATGTGGAATAAAAACCTCCAAGGAATTTGTAAAAAGTATATAGTTTTCTAATTATGCCCCTATGACTAAAAATGGTAATTTTGAATTTCCAAAAATTGTGCTAAAAATTATTCCAAAAATTAGGTTTGTTTAATATATAAAACATAATAAAACCCTTGGAGGAATTTTAAAATAGAGTTGGTATTTTTAAAAATCCAACAAAAGGTGATATAGTAATTAAGAAGCCCTAGAAAGAGACCCAAAGGGAAGGACCGACAATGAGACCCTAAAAACATTGTAAAAACTAGATTGAGGTTATGTGATAGATGAAAATCAAGTTTGATTTTAATATATAACATAGAGATGAAACATGTTGTCCAAAATAACCACCCTAGTTATTGAGATAACTTGCAGATCTGGTCTATCTATGAGTTCAAGTTTTTAGGTTATGCACACTCTTAGTTTATAACTTGGGACTTTTGCATAGTTCTAGTTCTTCACACGTGCCCTTCCCCGCATCTTCTTTGCACTTTCCCTTCCTTCACTTCCTTCCACACACTTTCTATTTCACTTTATATTCTATTATCTCCTTTCATTCCCCTTAGGCACAAAACTTATGTAGCCACTTTCGTCCCATCAATCTTGCGTACCCTTGTGCTCACCGATATAAACTTACCTTCCTTTTTGGATAATTCCTTAGTATGCTTTCCCCGCACATGCCCTTATTTCCTAAGTTTTGTTCACCTCCTTGTGCACACTCATTCCTCTTTCACTTTTCACCTCACTCACTTCCTTCACGTATCCTTGTTTGCTGCATACCTTTACTGAGATATGCACCTTTTTCTTCCCATTCCTCATGCACCCTCTTGTGACAAACTCATGACCTCTGCATTCTTCCCTCTTGCACCACTTGTTCTTGTGCATGTGTCATGTGCATTCTTCGCACTAATCATTAAGCGTCATGTGGCGGCTTGTCAATTAGAGTCCACGACATGCAACCTATCACATGCCAATTGCACATTGAATCCTCACATCAAATGAATGTATGACACATGGCAGAAAAGACAAAACAAACCAACAATCAGTTGAATCCTTTGGCAATTAGGTCATGGCATGTGTTTTGCGTCCTCATTTTGTATTACAAATTTTAAATTGACATGACTTCATTATAGAGATCGATTCATGCGCTTTTGGTCTTGTTGGAAAGTTGTTGACGTGGGCTACACTCTAGGTCATTCAAAATCAGATTTTGGTGGGATTTGGTGGGTGGAAGACAAGGAAATGTGATATGGGCCATTAATTCTTAGCTTTAGTTAACTCAACCACCCAAATTTGATTATATATTGTCTCCTTTCTTCTTCCACGAGTTAACCTAACATGGGGAGGTGGATCTCGACAACATTGCATATGGATTTATAGGCATTTAATGTTGGTTATTGGTGGTTAGAAGTTTGAATCTGATTTTCCCCTTTTTTCCCTCCTCTTCTCTTCCTCTTTCTTATTTATATTACAGTTCATTACTTTTTTAAAAGAGTTGGACCCTCTTAATTTTCTAAGTGCATTGTTTAGAACATTATTCCTTGGCATTTTGAGTTACAAGCCTCAGATTTGGTTCATTGTATGTGGATACCTACCTCATCCACCATTGTAATCGATTGTGCATCTCTTGGAAGCAATAAAATATTATTTTATGGCTATTCTCTACCCTAGTTCAAATTTTATTGCATCTTCTTGCCTTTCCCTTACATTATTTGTTTATTGTGCATTATTTCATGTCCCTTGCAAGTCTCTTTTCTTTAGTGATCCTTGAAATTAAGTGTGTGAGTGTTGTTGCATACTATGGCATGTTTTTCGCCCTCCCTATGCATGCTCTCCCTCATTTTCACTCAACTAAGAGTTTTCATCTCCTCTCTTTTGGTGTTATCACCTCCCTTAGCTTAGGTTTCATTTCCATGCATCTCCTTCTCACCCTAGTCCCTTGGAATTGTAGAGTAGTGATAGGTAGTTGCATTTCCCTTCCTAGGAGTAGTTTTAGCAGTAGAAATAGGTAGAGGAAGTTTTCCTTCTCCGGAGGTCTGTCTCAAGTGCAAGTCCCACAACTTGGAGACAGTCCCATGTTGCATCAAATCCCCAATTCATCCTAATATGGGACTGGTGCAATTTTGAGCTCCAACAAAACTCTAAGGGTAACTAGGGTTTGGAACAAGGTGCAAGTTTCAATCACGAGTTGGGTTCACCAAATGTTTACACCCTAATTAAATTATGTTATGGAAAGTGCATAACAATAAATAGGATGTAATATTTTTCTGACAAGAGATTATTCTTATCTAATCAATTTATAATTAACCATATATGATCAAAATAATGCATTAATACTTGTAATGATTGATAAATGACAAAATAATAGCTAAAATACACAAGAGGAGATGAAAATCTAGCTATACATGTCAAAGTATAGAATTTATAGATGTGTAGCTAGGTTAAAAAGACAAATTAAAAACTAGAAATGCTTCTCTATCAATACCGGAACTTGAAATTGAGTTGATGCAGGACCATAGGAATTTTTATGGCCCAGACCTTGAATTGTATGGTTATGACTAGAACTATATGATATTTTGATACTTGGGCTCTCTGAACTTCTTATGTAATTCACTTGTCTGGAAATGCCCTCCATCAGTATGTCACTCATGTTTGCACAACCTTGAGATGACATATAATCAATCGCAATAAAGTGGAAACCCTAGACACCTAGAATACCGGGCATAAGTATTAGAAAACTCAAAAGAAAAATCATGTGTGTTGTGAGGTTGGACTACCCACGTGTTTGACATGACCGAACCAATCTAAATTTTGTACCACATGCCCTCATGTGAGATTAAGCCTCATGTAGTTCTCTTATGTGCATGTGCAACCCCTTGCCTTTTAACAAAAAGATAGTAGGATAATTATATTGTATAAAATGTACCTAAGGTGGTACTTATTTGGTGTGGTGTTGTGAAGTTGTGTGACATAACCCTTTGTTCCTTAAAACCCTTTGACAACGTTTGGAGTGACCTTGTTCTTATTAAGACATGGATCTATGACATGTGAATGCTTGAAAATAAAGGAAGCTAGAATCATTGACATAGTTGACTGCTTTGGACCCGTAATAGGGGTTTCTCTAATTAATGTGCCACTAATTTAGGAAAAAATGGAGAACCTTGAGTGTTTTGGAATTATATTTGAAATAGTAGCTTGTAATATTATCATGTGAGTTATACAGTTGATTTGCTTATATAGTCTTCCGTAGGTGAAATATTCTCATAAGGCTGACCCTAGGAAGGTGAAATGATGTAATAAAGATATTCAAATTGAAAATCGAGTAAGAGGATATCAAAGGTCAAGATTGTACAATTCAAATAATACCAAATTCACATCATAACCAATTATGTAGTCCAAGACATGAGAGATGTGATGTAAAATAAAAATTTGTAGCATGATGCACAAGGATAGTTTACTACTTTGATTAATTAATATTTCCTGAATTTGTGACAGAGTAGAGTGTAAAGATGAGCAAGTCATGAAAGATCTAGGAAGATATAGTGATTACAATTAGAATGTGAGCATTTTTCTTAGCAAGGGAACATAACCAAACTTGTCTTTTCTTAAAACAAGTTACCAAAAATTAGTGTCTACATTAGCCACCGTTTTGGATCACGACCACTCTAATCTCAAATGGCACAGTTGATATCCACTGCCATTGGTTACCTATCTCAGCTTTAGTCATTTTTATGCAACTAGTTGTCACTAATGCATTATGTAGCCCCATCACTACTGATTGACGAGATGCCATTGTTTGACCTCTTTCCTTTATTGCATCCATCCTACAGCTTTTCTATGTTACTTACTTAGCTGAAATGATCTTAAAGATCATGTGTATGTGATGTAGGAGCATCACTCCTATCTTGTAAATATGGATGGTAACATGAAAAATTGGCTTTCTCAATATTTTCTTAGGTTTACAAGTTCATATAGGGTCATGTAGGTGTGTTAGTTCAGTTTAAGTCCTTCACAAATTTGAATTTGTCAATTTCCCTCCAAAACTACCAATTTGAATCTAAAAGGCATTTTGGCTTGTAATTGGTGTAAAGGTGAAATCTTGGAGCATTCAAAAGGTGTGATGAGTTTGTAACAAGTATTAGTGGAGCTATAAATCATAATCATGCTTTAGGTCATGGGAACTTTGAGTTTTAGTCTAGGTTAGGCTTGTAATGAAACATTAAAGGCAAAATAAGCATGTATTATTAAGGGTCTTGAGGGGCTTAATTTGGCTAAGAATTGATCTCTAAATGTATTTAATACATTTTTGTAACTAAATCATTATTATTCAAATGGTCACGAATGGGGATGCAAAGGAGAAGCTCCAAGAAGGTTTTGGTATGAGAATGTTTACAAACAAACTATGGGAAGTTGTTAAGATTTGTGTTTTTGCATTGATGTTTCTTTTGATCAATTCATTTACTCTGTATTAAAGGATATTTGTGGTTATTAGACTCTAACAAACATCCTAGCAATTAGTAATTGACTACAGAGTGTGTCTTGGGTTATCGAGGAGCATGGGAAGTTGAAGATTATTGCTCTGTTATTTTGCTAGAATATGGTTGTTTGTGTGTGCACAATGAAGGAGGATATACATTGATAATAAAATATTGCATGGAAATCATTGTGGGAAGAGTTCACCGAGTGGATCATATTGTCTAATACTTGTTTTAAGTCTTGAATAATAGAAAGAAATGTGAATAAGGTAATAAGTTTGTCACAAATCTATAGAAGAGGGAAAACCACGTGTTTTATGAGGTAAAACTCTCTCTATATGTATATTTTCATTAGTTTCTCTAAGGAATCAAAGCCCTGAAACCTAGAGGGAGATTAAACTAATATTTAGGTTAAGTCTCAAGCCTTGACATTTAGTCTAGATCCTTTTAGAATGAATTTGTTATTCCTTGGGTTGTCTATAAACCCTAACTAGGGTAAGGATAAATTATTTGGATGAAGAAGCATTACAGAGAGTCATGGCCCCAAATTAGGAAGATATGATCTTTGAGAAGTCTATTTAGCTAATTAAAATTTTATAAGCTCTAACAAACTTACATGATAGTGATATTCATCACGGTAGTTCATCGGGATTTGCATACAAATAGGGTACAAAGTAAGAAGATAAGATCGGGGATAGGGGAGTTAAGAAGGTTAAGAACTAAGTTGAAATTGGAAATACATACAAAGTGTCCCAAGAGTGTTAAGAGATATATTATAGAGGAATAAGACCTTGATAGTGCCATCAACTTCACAATTTATACAAGTCAGTGCATCCAGACCCGTAGGAGGAGAAAAGAGACCACGGTTTGAAGTAATTTAAAGATTACAAGGATTCTACAAATGAGTTAAGATCTCAAATTGGAAAGGAAGCATCTTAAGGAGGTATTGAAAGACATTCAACCATTTTTAACCCTTAAAAACTCACTAATTACATGCATTTTGTGACATATTCTCTACAGACATGTAGTGCAACCTTAAGACCTAATTGAAAGACTAAAATAGTGAATTAGAAGAAAATTTTGTGAAAGAATCCATTGTGAGACTTTACATAGAAAAGTAAGACCCAAATGGGTACTCAAAAAGGGAACTAGTTTTTTAAGAGAGTGAGGCATTAAAATTTATAGCAAGAAAAGGTAGTAGGCATGGCTAGAAGTAAAGTAAGTGGAAAGAAGAAGGAAGTGGAAAACTGACCTAGCAAGGGATTTAAGACCTAAAATGATCACACACCATCAAGATCCAAAAGGGTACATAGAAATGATTTCAATATGTCTTGGGTATCTACATATCATTCCAACCATGGAATCACTACGAGCATTTTCTTAAGAAGCCTACAAGGTGTAGACTCTAAATCATGCACTTGGGTACATTTCTAGGTATTAATCACATATCATTATTCATATGATTCCTAAGTGAGAAAATTAGTAATTGACATCTATCTTTGGCCTCTTTTCTGTCTTTCTTATTTCCTCTTTGGTCTTGTACACCCTATAGCCTAGTATGATCTTCATTGCTTTATATTTCTTGACTCTGGCACCAACGCCCGAGCCACGACGTAAGTGCTTTCAACCCTTGTCCCCTATGGGCACTCCTAGCCTCTTTGTATCTTACTCGCCTCTTTTAGGCCTCTTTTATCTTTTGGGCATCTTGTTTTCTTATGGGTTGAACTTTTAGTTGTCAATTACGAAATTCAAACAAGGGAATCATATAAATACAAAGTTATGTGACCATAATAAAGGACCAATCTCTAAGCATCTATTATCACCACCTAAGGTTATATCCAAAAGCATTCTAAGAGCATCAAAGCATCCATCTAGCTATCATTCAAGGGACAAGGGAATGCATTGGAATTTCATTTTGTCATCCACACATCTATATATATTTCTCCATCTATTTATTACTTGCTATCAAATGCATCTTGCACAACAACCACCTAAGCCAAAATTCTACACACACCCCCCCACCCCATATAGAGTTCTAGATGAGGGTCATATATCTAGAGGGCTAAATCTCTATAGGAACTATATGGAGTCTCGAGATGTAGTGCGGTACTCGGTTGTAAGTTCACATTGTTCGGTGACCGCCAGGGTCATTCTGACTCCCCATTTGCATCTTTTTTCTTTTTAGGATTTGATGTGTTTTGGGGTTTTACAAGAGACCATTTGTTTTACAAGTTACATACAAATTCTACAGGCATAATACGACATATGGTAGTGACTAACAACGAAGGTTAGTGATATTAGTGTGATACCATAAGAATTAGTTTCAGACCATTTTCGTAGTCACATGTGCCTAATAGAGGTCTACACCGCCTGGCACTCTTGACTAGCCTAGCGCCTTGATCCAGCTTTATTCCGATAATTATGTAATTTTATGTGTGCATTTGTGACGGTTTCCTCCTCCTGCGCATTTGTTTCCTAGTTTAGAACACTTCAGATTTATTGTGAAATCAACTAAGTATTATATTCCCTCTCTTACACCTAGGGTTTCATATTATACGTGTTTACTTGCTTGTGTCAAACATGTATTTTACTATTTATTTATCACATGTGACATTACAATTAGGATTGCATGGATTTTAATATTTGTTAAATCATTTGGTGAACCCAATCTTTAAAACCCTGCCTTTTGAGCATGTATCAAAATTTCTCTTCTTCTCAAGTCATGGATCAATCTTCTTATCCTTCTTTCACCCCAACTAAGGTTTTTGACATGGTTACTATTCTTTGTTGATTTTATGCAAGTTCGTACTCAACATCCTCCTCGCTTTATTATGCCTAGGGTTGATCCAACTATTAATGTAGTCACCACTCACCGCACTCATCCTCCTATGGCTCAGTTGTTTCTATCCCACCACCTATCACTTATATGACTCCTCCCACCACTTCTAAAGGTTATCATATCATCGAGTAGATTAAGAATACACTTGACCAAAATATCTCTCTATGACTTATTACGCAATGCACCTGATTTTTGTCATACATTAGAGGTCACCCTTCATTCTATCCACATTGAAAGTAATAATTCTTCGGTGGCCTTCACACATCTCATTCAGTCTCTCAAAAATCTACCACATGCTATATCATTTAGTGATGAGGACATATCACCATCTATATTGATAATCAATGTGCACCTCTTCGCTTATCACTACTATCATTGGCACCATTTATATCAAGCATGTACTCATTGACAATGGATCCATTGTTAAATCTATGTGCTCACTCATTTTTAAAGAAAATTGGCATTACTATTAATCTCATTGCTAAAAATTCCACTCTCATTTGTGGTTATGATTTCACTACTCACATGCCTAAGCACTATCACATTACCTATACAATTTGGACCTAAGATTGTTCCTACATTATTCTTTGTTATTGATTCCTCATTTCAGTTTAATATATTGTTGGTTAGACCTCCTTGGATTCACGCAATACATGTTGTCTCATGTCTATTGTTAATCGATGCGTTAAATTCTTACATGATGGTTATGAACATACCATTGTTGTCGACCCTAATCCATTCAATTTTTTCATATAGACCATGTTATTGCTATGTTTATTCCTCCATCGCATCTTATTCCATATAGCAATATTGGTACATATGATATTGGTCAATCTAGTGCTTCACAGCCTTCTTCCACTACCATAAGTATTATGTCCATTTCCACTCATATGATTGCTATCATTTCACCCACCGTATCTGCTCCAAAAACACTAGTGCTCCACTCATTGAGACTCCTCTTGCTCTTGCATCTAGCTCACCTCCTACCAATATCCTTGATACTATTATCCAAAGATGGTAATACTAGAAATGATGATTTTGATGACGAGGTTGATACCGTTGAGCTTATCGATGATGACAAAGTGTGCAATCTTGATTTTACACATATCAAGATATATGATTCATACTTCAATGATAATTTCATTGCTATTGGACCTAGTGAATATCAATTCAAGAAACCCCTCCTTCTATTAATGCTATGGTACTTTATCAAGGGTTTTTCAATACATTGGATGTCATACCACTTATCTTGTCTTCTCATGAGGAGTATGCCTTTGTGATTCCTCTTTTCACATGTACTCTTTTTATGAATAACTCTTATTGGCATCACATTACATTCAATCCCACTTGCTCGACATTTTTTTTTACATATAATGGCTTAGTTTGGCTAGGATTCACACTAGATGATCTCCTCCCTCCATCTAATTCTCCTCACCTCTATCATGGATATGTTCAAGTTGCCTATGGTCTTCGTGTATTCCATCAATCACTTCGTTGCACACACTTCTCATAATTCTTCACTTAAACTTGGGTAGTCTTGGCTTGACTACATTGGGGGCACTTTGGACCCTAATCATATTGACATCCAATTTCCCATGCTTTTCAACCGTGTTTTACTATTTGCAATGATTCATTTCTCAGTTATGCATAAAATATTACTTCATTGGTACGCACATGGTTATCCACAACCTCCTTTCACTGATAAAGAGTACACAATGGGCATGTACAATTTACACCGCAATGGTTCCTTATATGATCAACCACATACTATTTCTTACAAGGTCTATGATGCATCTCCATTTAGCTTCAACCATGACAATGATGATCTTCTAGATGATGTTACTTGATTCTTTTCTTTCTCATACACTTAGGGGGCATCACGTTTATCTTCCCCCTTCCTATCATTCTTAGGCATTTCTTCTTTATACTATTTCACTTTAGGCTTAAAATTTAGTCTTTCGCATGCATCTTCCGTGAGTTCATGTGGTTAATCCTCTTTTGGGGCTACATTCTCCTATCGCGAGGTCGCATGCACCCCCAAAGAGAGGGGCATCATTTGAGGTTTTTTACATTTTACATAGCTCTCCTACACCTCTTCAGTTCAGTACACTTTCCACCTTTGGCATTGTGGGTTATATATAGCGAGTGGGTTTAGAACAGTCTATGAACCCTATACACAGCGGATTTTACATGACATGGTTGTCCTTAGCATTATGGGGAGAAGTTTGAGGTTACAGGATACAAAAAAATTCCTCTCTACACTACTTCAGCCAGTGGCATCGGATCACCCAAAAACTAGGCAGTACAAATATCTCTTCACACATATTCAGGGAAGCAATTATAGGTTGGAGAATAATGCAACTTTCTCCCTACACTTCTTCTGCCCTATGGCGTTGGATCACCCAAAAAACCCCAAATAGGATATCCTCTTTCTACACCCTTTCTCTCATCACATCAGTGCACATGTTCCTTTTACATTTTTCATACTTTCATTTTAGTCTTTTCATTACATACACATGCATTTTTACATATATACATGCATATTTGACTACTTGATCATCTTCTCCTTGTAGGTTCGGTCGTATGAGAAGAAAGAAGTCAACAACAACAACAACTACAAAAATAGGGGCAGCAAAACATTTTGTGCAACACACACCATACTAACCATGTAGGTACATTACACACATCGAAACTACACACACGTTTCCACCCTAGGTTCACTCTCATCACTTTTTTTGCACTTTTGCATCTTTAGTTTCCATGCTCCATCATCTTTTTGTCATTCCACACTTTTCTAGTCCTTCAATACATTTTTACATCACTCTATATGGATTATCAGGTACACATCTCTATCTACTTTATGTTACCAATATTTTTGCTCACTAACATAAAGTGGGGAAAATGTAGACACAAAATCATGCACTTTAGACATTATTTAGTCCCACTCCCATACTATTATTCATATGGTTTTTGAGTGAACAAAGTACTAATTAATCTCCATCTCTTGGTTATTTTTATTTACTTTATGTCATAATTCCCGACCTTCACCGCACATATGCCCAGTCTATTTTTGACACTTTCCATCATTTTAGCCTTGACTAGGACACCCATCGACGCCCGATCCCGGCTTGAGGCACCCTGATCCTTTTTACACTTTCCCGCCACTTTTTGAGCATTTTTAGTTGTTTGATATTTTTATCTTTTTAGTGGTTGGTCTTTTTGGGGTTAATTATGAAATTAGAACAAGAGAACCATATAAATATAAATTTATGAGACCATAATGAGGGACCAAGCACTAGGCACTATTATCATCATCTAAGGTTGCATCCATCTAAAGCTCATTTGCATCCATCTAGCTCCATCACAAGGCACAAGGTTGGTTCATCTGCATCACACTGCATAGGAGGGAAGTTTATTATATTCCATCCACCATTCTATTACATTTTCTACACATAGTTATTGCTCATTACTTTCACAAAGTGTGACTAGCACAAGAGCAACCTAGGGCATGATCACACACACACACATACATAGAACTACATCAGGTCTGAGATGTAGTGCAACACTCAATTAGTAAGTCCACCATTGTGGCCACTGAGGACAGTTTGACCCCTTCATTTACATTTTTCTTTTTTAGGGTTTGATGCTTATTTTGGGGTCTTGCAGGTATATCTTTCATCATTGATCATTGGCGACATCCAAAACAAAGCGGGAGTTACACGTGACAGGAAGCAAAGGATTCATATCATTATCTGGCCCTCCAAAGTTGGTTCATGGACCTCCTGCACAGACCAAGGCACCTATAACTCAAACTAGGGCACCCACAAGCGCCTTGATCCTCTCCCAGCACCCCAGTCCATCCAAATAGCTTAGATCTTTCCTTTTTGGGACCTCTGCATGTTCATTCTTGCTTCTAGAATATTTAGTTTATTTTACGACACAATCCAGATCAGCCTATGAACCAACTAAGCTCCTTCCAACCCTACTTGTCAATTAGGGTTTCACATTTTCATTAGTTTATTTATTTGGGTCACTTTCTATATTTATTCATTACATTTATTTATTGTTGTTCCTAGTTAGATTAACTTAATAAATTCCACATTTTTAGTTAATCGATATATACACGTCTTGACATAATTTTTATCTTTCTAACATGCTAACGAGTGCTTCATGTGTAACATTTTCTTTACAGGAATTGTTTGCTACCATGGTTGTCTAATACATCGTTTGATATTGTTTTCCTTTGTTTTCCATTATATGCCACTATTTGTGGGCTTTTCCCTATGTCTTGCTTGTTCATTGCTTATATGCTTTTGGTAGCTTCGCCCCTGATATTCTTGTGACATTGTGAGTAATGTCCCATGTTTGAAACCCACTTTTCACGGTTTACATTGTCTTCTTTCTTACTAGATTACACATTGTCTTTTATATGCATATTTGTATTGTTTGCACTAACACATGTTTCCAGACGCTTTGTTTGCATGCGCCCTTGTTTCCACCATGCACATTCCCTCCCCGCATGGTATTGGTTTCAAACCAAAGATTCGGTCCTCTCCTTTGGGCCTCATCCTCATAATGACGCCGCATGCCCCAAATGAGGGGCATACATTGGGTGAATTAGTCACCCCAATTAGTAGTATAGATTCACAACACAACATAGTTCAACATAGAATTAGAACAAAGTTACAATTTTAGAACGACCCAAATTCTCGACTTGGGTCCTTAACACAACATAGACACCAATGCCTAGATATAGACATGAGTGCCTGAGAACTCCTCACCTTTCTTGGGCACCTATGATTAGGGGGAAATTCTGATCACTTTCTCATATCAACGTAGTTTTTAGCATTTCACACAACAGTTTCACAATACAGGCACACAGTCCTCCAACAATCAAAATGCATTTTATCTCCATTTTCTTCTCTTTCTACTTAGATCAAACTTGATTAAATAGAATAAAGCAAGATCACACCATCTATAATGGTGTATAAATTTTGGGAAGTAATCAAGGATGGTGAATAATATTAGACCTTTCTCCCTAACACTTCTTCTAACGAGTGTGAGATTGCCCAAAAAAGTCACACTTGGCGTGAGATCACCCGAAAAAATCATTCTTGGCATGAGATCGCCTAAAAAACTCACTCTTCTACAACATTTTCAAGATCTTTTCTATCATTTTCACTCATCATAGATCAGGTGCACATGTTCCTTTTACTACTTTTTCACATTTTTACACACTTTTTACATATTTGGATCAAATTTTTCATATACACAACCTGGACTACTCTTTCACTCTTCTTTTGCAAGTTCATCGTTAATGTGCAACAAGAAGCAACCCCACATCATCAAGAACAAGTGATAATGACAATAGGTACAACACAATATAACACATATGCTTCACCCTTAGGGTCACTTCCTCTTCTTTAGCATTCATGCTTCATTTTTATCACTCTATGCTTTACATGTCTCCTCGGCATGCTTTCACCATTGATCTACAAGGTTATTAGGTACACATCTCTTATCTACTTTATGTTATCAAGTATTCATTCAACAACATAAAGTGGGGGTAAATGTAGACACTAAATCATGAACTTGGGTACATTTCTAGGTCCTAATCACATACCACTTGTTTATATGATTCCTAAGTGAGAAAACTAGTAATTGACATCTATCTTTAGCCTCTTTTCTTTATTTCTTTCTACTTTCCTCTTTGGTCTTGCACACCCTACAGTCCAAAGATGATCTTCATTGCTTTATCTTTCTCGACTCTAAACACTAGTGCCTAGCCAGACACCAATGCCCTTGTTCCCTCTCGGTGCCCCCAACCTCTTTGTATCTTACTCGCCTCTTTTGAGCCTCTTTTATCTTTTGGTATCTTGTTTTCTTATGGGTTGGCCTTTTAGTTGTCAATTACAAAATTCAAACAAGGGAATCATATAAATACAAAGTTATGTGACCATAATAAAGGACCAATCTCTAAGCATCTACTATCACCACCTAAGGTTGCATCTAAAGGCATTCTAAGAGCATCAAAACATCCATCTAGCTATCATTCAAGGGAAAAGGGACTAATTTTTTTGCATACACTTCATAGGAGGGGAAGTTAATTTTTACATCCACACATCTATCTACATTGCTACATCTAACTATTGTTCACTATCAAGTGCATCTTGCACAAGAGCCACCTAGGACATGATTCTACACACACACGCAAAACTACATGGAATCTAAGATGTAGTGCAATGCTCGGTTGTAAGTTCATGTTGTTGGGTGACCATTAGGGTCGATTCGACTCCCCATTTACATCTTTTTTTATTTTTAGGATTTGATGTGTTTTAGGTTTTGCAGAGACCATTTGGAGAATTTTGTGGGCATAATGCACCATAGAGGTGACCAACAAAGAAAGGTTATCGACATTGGTGTGACACTGGAAGAATCAATTTCGACCATTTTCATAGTCACATGCACCTATCGAGGTCTACAACACCTAGGTGCCTCCCTGACCTAGCCAGGAACCCTGATCCGGCTTATTCGATAGTTCTATAATTTTCTATGTGTTGTGGTGATAGTTTCCTCCTCTTGCTTCATTTGTTTTCTAGTGCATAACACTTTAGGATTTATTACGAAATTAGATAAGTTTTTATTCCCTCTCCACACTTAGGGTTTCATATTCTACTTGCTTACTTGCTTGTGGTAAATCTATGTTTTATTGTTTATTTATCATATGTGACTCTACAATTAGGATTTCACAAATTCCATTTTCATTAAATCATAAGGAAGTTTTGCAAGAAAGTAAGAAAGTTGACTCTTTTGTTTGATTTTTATTCTTTAGATGATTGTTTTAGCAAGATATAAGGGTTTTTAACATGTTCAAATATTTTCATGAGTTGGGTTGCATTTCGTGACTAATTCATTGCATGATTTGAGTATTATAGATTTGAGAAAAGAGTTAGTTTTGAAGGTCTAAAAGACTTATTTGAGTTTTGTGATTTTTCACACTTGTGAAAGATTGTTAGTGATTTAGGCTCTGCATTATTTGGTATTAGACCATGAAATAGATTATTGAAAAGAGGAAATTATTATTTTGAGAAGTGATTGCATGAAGAAAGACAAAATGGTACATGTAAGAGAAGAGAGAAGGCCATCTTGGGAAGAGAAGATGGAAAAGATGATGGAGGTTTTGATGAGTAGGTTGGCAGGTGTATGGAGGAAATTAAAATAAGAATGAGATTTGAGATGAGTCTTATGTAGAGAAATTGGACAAATAACATAGTATATTTTGCGGGAAAGTGCTACTGAAGTGTCGAGATTTGCTTGACACAAGGCATATGAGTGTTATGAGATGGATGCAAGGATGAAATAGGTTGACAAAGATGTTGATCAGGTTCTTCAAAACAAAGGTAAGTCTCTTCTATTTAGAAGATTTCTTTTGAAACCAAGTAAGGTGGTGCATGATATGACTCAAAGAAGAATTTTGTTCAGAACTAAGTGTAAAACTATGGGAAAGTGTTGTAATATGATCATAGATAGTGGGAGTACTAAAAATTTAGTTTCTTTTGAGATGGTAGAGAAGTTGGGTTTGAAAAATACAATGCACCCTAATCCATATCAAGTATCTTAGATGTAAAAAGGACATCATGTCTTGGTTAGGGAATAGTGTCAAGTTGAATGTCGTTGGGAGATATAGAGACAAAGTATTATGTGATTTGGTACCTATGGATGTTTTTCATGTGTTTTTGGGAAGGCCATGGCAATATGATAGACAATTAGTGCATGATGGTAAGAAGAATACTTACACTATTGTATCAAATGGAGAAAGGCATACTCTTTTTCCCATTAAAGGTGAACAAGAGCCACAAGCAGGGCTTGGTTATGATGATGACAACTAAGAAATTCTTGATGGAAACTAGAGAAGCATGCAGAAAGACACTACTTAGGGTTGTTAAGCCTCATAAGAATGATTTTTCCATTGGTTTTTTTGATCATATATATTAGGAATGTGGAGAGATTGAGATGGTTTTAAGACAAGAGGAGGTTACGAAGGATGAAGATAACGAAATAATATAGAGATGGTAGAAAGAGAGGAAAAAACACATGATAAAGTGATTGAGGACCAACATGAAGGTCTAGTGGATAAATAATCGGTTCGATCATGCATTGAATATCATCTCGGGGAGCTTTCCCCTAAATGATGTCGGTGATAAATAATCGGTCGATGTAGTTGATAGAGGTGATAATCAAATAAAGATATGAAGGTGAATGAAAATGTTGTGTGAAGAAGCCAAGAGTAAAGATGAGGAGAAACAAGTCATGAAGAAGGTGGATGAGGCATGCAATTTACTCCTATTTGTCAATCTAACATTTCTTTGATCTTTGAATGTGTAGGTACAAGTGAGTTGAATGGAATTGTGAGTCATCTCATGAAAGGGGTGAAGAAGATAGATTGGAAAGGGAAAATCTTCGAGACACTTTACAAGAGGAAGTGAGCAAACTAGGTGAAAGGAAAGAAGGATTTGCAGATATCAAAGAAGATGGAGACCAAGAAGAGCTCTTAGGAGCATAATAAATAATAAAAGTAAAAATTTAGAGTATATAACAAAGCCAATGCAATTAATACGACATTGAGAATAAGTGAAAAAGTGTTCATAATTCAAAGCTGATCTTAGATATATAATTTTTTTCATATAATGTTTTTAAATATCCATTTGTAGGTGCTTTCCTAACACAACAGATTGCGGGGAGATCACATTGAAAACACCGTAGGAGCCACAGATCGTTCTGGGACAGGCCGACTACTTTTTTAGAGTTCTCGAGTTATGAAAGATGTGGAGTTTAGAAATAGTCTCGAAAGATAACACATGAAGATGACTTCTACATTTCTTTGATCTTTGCAATTTTAGAATGGAATTGAGGTCCAAGATAAATCAAAACTTTCCATAAAGTGAGAAAACTAGGTGAAAGGAAAGAAGGATTTGCAAATATCAAGGAAGATGGAGAAGCACAAGGTATAAAAAGGATGGTTAAGAAGAATATTGAGGACCAATTTTATCAATGTAATCTCTTCTTGAGTGATGTACATACAGTTTTATCAAACAAGGTATGAAAGGATTTACGAAACCAAGAAAAATTAAAAGAAGGTGATCATTGCATAATAAAAGCTAGTATTTTATGATCTTGAGAAGGAAATGATTCAAGAAAGACTAAAGGAAATAAAAGGTATAGTTTCATAGTCATAATTGATGAAAATGTAGCATATGTGAACCTAAATCAAGTATGCATACTCAAGTATAAGATGGAAAATGGAACACAAAATGGCCTAAGAGCATCATCTTGCTAAAAAAATTGAGAACTCCAAAGGAGAACCAACATGTGGAAGACAAAAAACAACTAACAAACATAAAACATGGATGGTATTCAGTCAAAAACTTCCAAAGGATCATATTTAATTGGAAACATAGAAAGAAAAAGAAGAATAAGGAAAGCTAACACAAAGTATGGGGAAACTTTTCTTTTTCCTTGGGAGTATGATGCAGGAACATCACTCCTAGCTCATAAATATGGATGGTAACATGAAATTTTAGCTTTCTTAGTATGTTTGTAGGTTTAATATGTCATCTATGGTCATCTAGGTGTGTTAGTTTTATTCAAGTCCTTCACAAATTTGAATTTGGCAATTTCCCTCCAAAACTGCCAATTTGAATCTAGAAGGAATTTTGGCTTGTAATAGGTGTAAAGGTGAAATATTGGAGAATTCAAAAGGTGTGATGAGTTTGTAAAAGTCTTAGTGGAGCTAGAAATCATAATCATGCTTTAGGTTATGGGAGCTTCAAGTCTTAGTATAGATTAGGCTTGTAATGAAACATTGAAGGCACAAATAAGTGTGTATTAAGGGTCTTAAGGGGCTTAATTCAATTAAGCATGGATATCCATATGTATTTAATGAATTTCTTATAACTAACTCATTATCATTCAAATGGTCATGAATGGGAATCCAAAGGATAAACTCCAAGAAGGTTTTGGTATGAGATTGTTTACAAACAAACTATGGGAAGTTGTTAAGATCTATGTTTTTGCATTGATGTTTCTTTTGATCAATTCATTTACTCTATGTTAAAGGATATTCGTGGTGGCTATTAGACTCAAACAAACATCATAACAGTCAAGAATTGACTACGGAGTGTCTTGGGTTGTCGAGGAGCAAGGGAAGTTGAAGATTATTGCTTTGTTCTTTTCTAGAATATGATTGTATGTATGTGCACAATGAAGGAGGATATGCATTGATAGTAAAATCTTGCAAGCAAATCATTATGGACAAGTTCCTAAGTGGCTTGGATGGTCTAATACTTGGTTTAAGTCTTGGAGAGGAGAAAGAAATGTGAATAAGGTAATAAGTTTGTCACAAATCTGTAGAATAGGGAAAAACACATATTTTATGAGGTAAAACTACCTCTCTCTCTCTCTCTATATATATATATTAATTAGTTTCTCCGAGGAATCAAATCCTGTAAATATGGAGGGAGGTTAAACAGAGAGTTAGGTTAAGTCTTATGCCTCGACATTTAGTCTAGATCCTTTTAGAATGAATTTGAAATTGGAAGTACCTACAAAGCATCCCAATAGTGCTAAGAGATGGATTATAAAGGAATAAGACCTCGAGAGTGCCATCAAATTCACAATTTATACCCGGTCAGGTGCATGCGAGACTTGTAGGAGGAGAAAAGAGACTAGGGTTTGAAGCATTTTAGAGATTACAAGGATTCTACAAAGAGTTAGGATCTCAAATTGGAAAGGAAACATCTTGAGGAGGTCCTAAAAGATATTCAACTAGTTTAAACCCTTAACAAATCACTAATTGCATGCATTTTTGTGATGAGTCTCTATAATCTGTGTAGTGAAGCCTTGAGACCTAATCAAAAGACTAAAATAGTGAATTAGAGTAAAATTTTGTGAAATAAGCCATTATAAGACTTTGCATAGAAAATTAAGACACAAATAGGTACTCAAAAGGGTACTAGTTTGTTAAGAGAGTGAGGCCATTAAAAGGTATAACAAGAAACGGTAGTAGGTAGTAGGGTGGAAGGAAGTAAAGCAAGTGGAAAGAGGAAGGAGGTGGAAAACTGATATAGCAAGGAGTTAAGACCTAAAATTGATCACACGCCATCAATATAAAAAGGGTACTTAGAAATGATTTCAGTTTTTCAGTTGTCTTGGGTATCTATAGATCATTCCAACCATCACCAAAGGTGTTTGCTTGAGAATCCTACAAGAGCGAGTTTGCAAGAAAGTAAGAAAGTTGACTCTTTTATTTGATTTCTATTATTTGGATGATTTTTTGGCAATATATAAGGGTTGTTAACATGTTCTAAGCTTTACATGAGTCAGGTTGGGTTTTAGGACCAAGTAATTGCATGATTTGAGTATTCTAGATTTGAGAAAAGAGCTAGTTTTTGAAGGTGTAAAAGACTAATTTGAGTTTTCTCGATCATTCTAAGCTTGGTGAAATATTTCTAGTGATTTAGTCTCTGCATTAGTATGACCCCCTAGAAATTGAACTTTAACTTCTTAGACGTCGAGTAATACTAAAAATGCATCTGTACAATGAGACAATTTTTTTAATTTTATTTTTCACTCTTTTGACATACACAAATGAATCTAACATGACTATAAATAAATATAATAGACAAAAATGAACCATCCAATTACATTGACAATAATTATACTCTAATGATCGGAGACCATTAACTTTACTTTTGGTAATGAATTAAATGATAAAGTTGTAGAATTACTAACTAATATGTACACATGATGACTTAATAAATGTTGGATACAAACAATACTACTTTGATGACACACTTTTTCAAAAAATTGAGACTATAGTGGTAATGAATCATACAATATACTTGTAAATAATAATGGGCTAACAACAATGACTATTTACTATAATAAATTTGAATATTAAGGAGAGGATATAAACCTATGAACTTAAAAAGAATACATCATTTTAAACAAAGTCTAATAGGATTCTTATAAAATACCATATGCTCTTGTGAATTTCACAATCATTTGACTATAAAAATAAATAATTTTTCAAACACTTACCAAAGGCTACAAACTACTTACAAGTCTTAGAAATTAGTTCAAACATTTGATTGTTGAGTACCAATTACACGATTAGAAAACGTAGATGATGCATTTTTGTAGATCAGTGCTCATAGGTATTTAAACAAAAGAGACTAACTAACCCGTAAACACCAAATGGAATCACATAGACCTTAGAAATCAAAAGTCACCCAATGGATCGATTAGGGATGCATACAAATATTACTTGCCAAAATCTTATCAATGGAGGGGCGGTTATAGTTGTATGTTGTTCAAGAATTCATGATAATCAACATGTATTGTTGAAAAAACTTGGAAGGCTTTAATAGATAATGACATTATTCTTAAATGCACTGAAATAATGAAAATGTAACAAAGATGATGACCTTATACATGGGAAAATGGATGATTTCGACATATGCATGATGTGGCAATCAATAATATTGGTGTTATACAAATTAGATTTTGCTCAAATGATTGTGGGATCTTTGTATAGTGCATTATAATGCACAAATATGTGAATATCACCAAAAATTATGAGAAGTAAAGAAACCGAATGCAAGTCTTGAAGCATGAAGACATAGATCTATATGTAGTAGAATGGAAGGTGGTTTAATAAAAATCATAAGGTAATAATCAAGAGACTAGGGAACGTAAGATATAAATTTCATGTCATTCTTTGAGCATGATGCTTTGCAGATATGAATCACTTAGTACTCACATGGTGAATGGTAGAACAACCTTGTATGGTGATAACAATAGCTCATAAAACATAAAACATAAATTTATCTCAAGGAATATGGATTTCCATCATTCAGGGCATTAAATCACAAATCTACCCCTCTATGCATCAACACACCATTATAATAACCACAATAATTAACCTACTCGATACCAAATGTTAGAATTGGTAAAGCTTCCAAAAGTAAAATAAACATAATACAAATATTGCACACACAATAAAATTGAGATGTCAATTCATTATTTACAAAGAGAGAGAGGGTACTATACGGATGAAAATGAACACGTGATCTTCAACCGCACTCGACCCCCAAGGTCGTGCTGAGCGCTAATGACGATGTTGAATGTGCGTGGCTAACTATAAGAGGATTAGTGACTAATGATCTAGTAGTGTGATCTCTCAGTAGCCGTGTTGACAAAGGGGATATTTAGAGGCTATGAACAGTAGCGTAAATTCCCTATGGTTTGTTTACCTAATCGAATATGAGTGTTAAACTAGTTTGAAGTGCCCAAATTAACTAAGCTTCAATTAACAATCTATGTTACTACTGAAAGGAAACTAATCTAAACAAATGAGAAAACTGAAATAACCAAATTACAATCACAAACAACAATTTGCTTCTATTCTAAATAACCAAATCTACTTCTACACTAAAACTAAACAAGTGAGATAGCCTGGTATGGTCATTCACCTGTGTTGAGTGTGTTGAATCTAAACTAACTTAAAATAAGAGATTTTCCAAATGATTTATGATATGTAGATAACATCCTATAGATATTATCTCCTTCAGATCCACAAGGATGGGAAGAAGAGGATCCGTCACCGGGGATTGCTATGAAAGGTTTAAATCCTTGTGGAAAATAATTAATTACTTGCGAATGAAAGAAATTGATTTCTACTCTATTTGATATAATATAACAATGATAATATGCAAGCATGAAGGAAATCAAATAACAAATCCAACCTTGGAATTCATAGAACAAAGGTAAATCCAGTTGTGTAGTAATTGTCCCCTCAATTTGTCTCTTTCTTTCTCCGAGTGTTCATGTGAGTCCAAGGGATTGGGAATGCAAGAACAATAGTAAGAGGATGGCACTTGAGCAATGGCAACTTGATGGCAGTTTGGATGCAATGTAAGTAGAAGATAGATAGCGCAAGAGAATAGAGCTAGGCTATGTAATTCCTAGAGAAGATTGTAGCAGCAATACAATGCAAGATACACAAAATTCTCAGGCCTTTTGCTTGAATACAAGCATGGAATATATAGGAATGAAGGATAGAAGGTTACTTCATGCACAAGGTAATGAAGAGGCAGTTCCACTCATTAAATCTATTTAAAAATAGAAGGAACAAGGAGAACCAAGCAAACTAAGCTATTTTTAGCAAATATGGTTCACAAACGCACTCTAAAAGTCGAGTTAAGTGAAGCATCGTGTGTCAAAAACACGCATGAAGAGTTTTGGAAAAAGCGTTCAGGACCGCTGCCCTGCGCAGGGAGGCGATCCTAGGACCACCGCCCAAGCCTGGGAGGCGGTCCTAGGCGCGCCCAAGCTAGGAGGCGGTCCTGACCGCCTAAGCCTGCTGCCGGTGGGAACCGAACCACCTCCCAAGCTTGGGAGGCGGTCCTGTCACTAAAGCCAAAAATGCACAAAAATGAGAGGGAAGCTGGAAGAAAGCGTGGAAAGGCTAAGTAAGGATGTCTAGGCTACAAATATACACTTTGCAAATGGGTTTTGGAGCTTGAACACCTTCTTGAAAGGATTTTGAATCATCACTAGGGACTTTTATAACCGTTTTCCTGACAATATAACACGTGTAATTTTGGGTGCGTACAGTACATACATAGTAGTGTATTGACCACCTACAAAGTAGGATTCAACACTTATCAACTCAACCACTCATAATAATATCACGAGCAGTTACATTCTAACTATAGAATGTAACTTACCCAAGAATCTCTTTCACACCTCATTATTTTAAGCAACTAACTATTACAACATGTAACAATAATATGAATTGTTATTACAACTCATCACCCCACATACAATATGTTAACACACAACATGTGAATACTAACAAGATATTTATGACATAAATAGGTTACATGAACAATTTTACATGATTAAAAATAAATACAGTACAATTTCTATTTAAGGATAGTACCGCCTTTTCTAGAAAAATGTGGGATGCTAGTGTTCTATATTTTGATAGTTTTGTCTAGCTCAATTTCAATGGGAAGAAATATACATTCTCAAAAAAATTCAAGCAGTTACAGAGAGGTTTAGATAGAAAATCACTTACAAAGATATATAATACTACACATATTCATGACATTTTATGGAAAATGTAAGGGACATGTTTTTAGATTATATCAATTCATGGTTGTTAATTGTTTCTATTTCAATTTCAAGACTTTGAATTACAAACCCAGTTGTTTGCATCAAAGATGTTTAAAATGAGAGACACTTTAGAGATCAACGACACTTTCAATGTGTGTGTGTGTGTGTGTCTATATATATGTGTGTGTGTGTGTCTGTGTCTATGTATGTATGTATGTATGTGTGTGTGTGTATGTATATACATGCATGCATACATACATATATATAGACACACGCACGCACACACGCACGCATTTAACGCAACGTGCACACACACACACAAAAGAGAGTCAAAGTTATAGTTTTCATTATATTGACATTACCTACACTTTTTTGTTACAGATCATGTTCTCGGTGGCACCTTATGACCCACATGATTAATCTAAGTACTCATGAATATATTACACCTCATACTATGAAATTTGAGATCTTCACTTTTAGTTTTTGTCCTCCTAAACACTACCATCTAGTTTCGTAAAAAAAAAAACATCACATGGTTATGTCCACTAGTCCATGGTAGTGTCTACAAAGCCCAAATGGTTTGATTTCTTATGTTTATCTTATTTCCACTTCTTAGGTTGGACTTAATGCAAAATCATAACCATTGGAATGGTATAAAATAAAGTCTAACACTTTCATTTACTCACTTGGAAACTACTAAGCTATTCTTTGAAAAGCACAAGGAACACTTGATCTTCATATCCAAATATCTCAAAAACTACCTTAATATTCCCTAAATCAAGAGGAAAAATTTGGCATAACCCTAAATAATTATGAAGCATTCCACACTCTTCCAAGATAATTCCAAGCCAATTCACATATAACTCAAATCCAACTCAAGTAATGTCAAGTATCTACAAGTTGATCTAATTTAAGGGGATCTATTCTATCAAATATTTATTTACAAACACTCTATATAACACACATGAAGGGTACATATGAACTATACCTACTTAGCCCAATATTGGTGTCAAGGAATAAGTGAAAACATATAGGAATGACTATCTAGATTTGCATACATACTGCACTTATAATAAGAGAACTACATGGAGTTTGAACCCCTCATTTTGGAAATGTGGTTTAGCGGTTGGTGAGAATCAAAAAAGGAATGGTCACTAAGGTCAATCCAACTCACCATACATAAAACCATTTTTTTGCTATATAATTTTGTACTTAGAGTAAAAGTAAACTAAATTAGGGTTTTTATCATTAAAGATGCATGCACGATATTTTGGAGTAAGAAAAAAATGCAAGATGACCTTACAATTATAGAAAAATAACTCGAATCAAAGTGGAACTATAGAACATAACTAAACATTAGTTCCAACAAGGACATAAGCACTACACACCAATGTTTGAATGTGATGTTGGTGTTCAAGAGGGTTTCCAAGCTCAATTCTAGAGATGAAGTAATTTTAGAACCAACACAACATGTTTGACCTAATTTTAGATATAGATCACCCTATGAAACTTAAAAAAACTAATCCACCCATCCTCTTACGTTTTATAATATTTTAACATGTGAATCAATTGAATATCATTTCTTTATAACATTTATATGTACTTTCAAATTTGAATGTTGGAGCCTTTTTTATAAAATCTTACTATGCATTGGTTTCAAATTATAATCCAAATTAAAGATAAAACACCATACTTATTTTTAATGTTAAATGAGTATATGATGATCCTTCAACGATCATGAAATCATATGTGGGTTTTGATGTGCAATCCCCTTCAACTTAAACTTGTTTACCTTTTCTTTTGAAACAATGTCATCCATTGCGACTATCAATGAATAAATTAGAACACTTACAAATCGATTTTCAAATTATCTTGAATGAATTTTTATGTTACACTTGGACCATCCTATTCTTTCACAAAGCTTTGTCGACACAAAATCTATGCACTTGGGTACATTTTTAGGTCCTAAAACATACTAAAGTATACATGATTCATAAGCAAGAAAACTAGTGGTTGACAACTTCTTTTGGTCCTTTTGTTTTATTTCTTCCACTTTTATTGGCCTTGCATACCTTATAGCCCTGTTAGAACTTTACTGATTTATCTTTTATGGCCTCGGACACTACTAGCCAGTTAAGACAGAGCGCCCAAGCACTCCCGTCCCTCTTGGGTGCTCTTGACCTTCTTTATCTTCTTCTTATTCTTTTGGGTCTCTTTTACTTCTTGGTCACCTTTTAAAACTTTAGGTCAGCCTTTCAATTGTCAATTACAAAATTCAAACAAGGGAATCATATATATACTTAGTTATTGCTCTTAAATAAGGGGCCAAACATTAAGCATCATCTAATATCACCTAAGCTTGCATCAAAGGCACAAAAAGCATTACAAAGCATCCATCTAACACACTCATACAAGGGACAAAGGTTGCATCACTTTACATACACAACATATGAGGGGAAGTTCATTTTATTCCATCTCACACATTTGCATACTTGGAGCAATCTAGATCTAGCCCGCTATCATAGTGTAACTTGCACAAGGGAAACCTAAGGCATCATTACACACACATACACACAGAACTACATGGAGTCTGAGATGTAGTGCAAGGCTCGAATAAGTTCACTCTTCAAGTGACCAGTTGAGGTTAGTCCAACTCCCCATTCTACATCTTATCTATTATATTTGATGTAGTTTGTGGGCATGTGTAGCTAGGTATCTATTTTGTAGGTTATAAGTATGATGGGAGAGATTGAGCGAAACTAGAATGATAAAAGAGGGTCATCAACGAAGCTCTTCTTGACCATAAAAGATCGTAACCTAAGCATCTGGGGTGGAGACTAGCACCTGAGACTAGTCACTAGCACCCAAGTGCTCCTATCCTCCCATGGATGCTTCGGTCTGTGCAATTATGAGTACTGGAACCCTCGGTGAACCTTGATGACACTCTTCCCGACCTGTTCCAATAGTTTCTCAGCTCATATCACTTCTAGATCACTCAAAAATCAGCTAAGTCACCGTCTATATCTCTATTGCTTAGGGTTTTATATTGTTGCATGTTTATTGATTGTGTCTTACTGTATTTTGTCACTTGTATATCACTAGTTATAATAGTTACTCTAAAATTAAGGTTTAATTCAATTTAAATTAAATCGGGCTTCAGTAACACCCCATTCATCATGAGAGCTTCCCTTATTTTTGGATCATTGGTATGATGTATTAATGCAATACTCTCTTCATTTTCTTGTGTCATATTTTAAATTACATTTCTACTATAATTTAAATGTGTGTAAAGACACTCAAACAATCTTTCCCATTTCCATGCATTTGAAACATGTGCAATTGAATCCATGTCCAAGAACTCAACCATAAGATTCTTTACCTTTATAGTTTCCCCGTCCTTTCTACACACTACCATCACTCTATGAGGTGTTTGATTCTCTTTGTTACATAGATGATCCTCTATTGTTACCTTGTCCTTGACTTCATGTGAACTTACTTTTTCCTCAGTGCAATGCCTCTCTCGCTTAAGTGCCAACTTCTCTTTTTCCTTAAGCATATTGATATAATTATTTAATAGAGTGTACCTTATCATCCTAAGTTCATGTTAAATTCTCTCAGTACAAACCATTCATACAATTGAAAATATTTGTATCGTTATTAATGTCCAAATCTAATAGTTATCTTGAAAAACTCCTCTATGTAATCACTTACACATATCCCTTTGTCATATATTTTGTAACTTCTTAAACATATTCATATGATAGTCTCACATAATGAATTTGGCCTTCATTTTTGCATAAATCTACTCCACATTTTGATCTTTTATATCTCCCTCATGTAATTTCTCAATTTTTACATGTTCCCACCATAGAGATGTGCGACCTTTTAATTTCATGATAGGAATCTTTCCTTGGTTCTTGTAAGTTCTCTCGGTTCAAAATACTTTTCAAGATCAATGATCTAGTCAATAAACTCTTCAGATTCAACCCGCCATGCAATAATTGGGAATATCCAGATTTGATCTACTTTTCATTCTCACAACAAACTTTAGAAGTTTATCTTTATGTTCTTCAACCTCGTATTCTTCTTTAATTTCTAGTGATTTTTAAAGCAACATCAACATCACTTGCATTGGTTATAATAAAACCTC
The DNA here is from genome assembly GCA_018340775.1 of Taxus wallichiana var. yunnanensis. Classification (NCBI taxonomy): domain Eukaryota; kingdom Viridiplantae; phylum Streptophyta; class Pinopsida; order Cupressales; family Taxaceae; genus Taxus; species Taxus wallichiana. Next base: position 933,841,622 of record CM031242.1, read on the forward strand.
GGTTGCTTTGCTATCTCCATAGCTTTGATACAAAATTACATGTCTCTCATAAAACCTATCATATTTGCAAGCATATGTGTTCTTCCACAATTATCCCCACCTCGTAGTACATTTTTATTTCCTTGGTTTCCCATTTCCTCATAAAAGAGCTCCTTGTGTTAATTACCATCACAACTTGTATCCAACTTATTCACCAAAAGGTGTCAACAAATATCTCTAGATATCGATTAGTGATGGTCTTCTACATATTCTCCAACTATTGCTTGAATATTCCTTCAATTTCCTTTTGCTCACACTCATAGATGTAAAAACTAACAATAAGATCTTCATCTTGACAAGGACTAACAACCTTGATCTAAAGCATCAAATGAGTGCAAACTATAGTTAGGGTTCTCTTATGGAATGCCTTATATTATGCGACCATCATAATACTCAACTTAATGTCTATGCACAATTTCATAATAGCCATCTCATAGGAAAGATGCACAACCAACTCTAGATCCTAAGATCTCTTCTCACTAACTCACAATTTGTCAAAGTGTACTGTCAGAACATAAATCACATTGAAATGACTAGTTCAAACTATCTTATTAATTGTGTAAGATTCATTCCTAATAAAGAGTAGTGGCATGCTTATAAAGTGTGAGACCCACTTACTTCTAATCACCTTAAGTGACTCATATGACAACTACCATTTGTCCCAATCATCTATGCATGATAGGGTCCAAACACAAACTCGATACATATTGAGTTGGCTCAACATTTATAATTATTGGATTAGATAAAATCCACGTCAAATCATAGATAATGTCATATTTAAAATTACACAAGTTACATGCCATGTTGACACCTTTACACATAAGACTGTGCTTTAAATTGATTTCACTAATTTCTCGCTCACTATATCAATATAACTCTAACACCTATGAAATTCCAAGTATAGATGCACACTATATAATAAAAACAATGTTGTTAACGCGAGATCTTTAAAACATGTGATTCTACCGCACACTATACTTAAGTCACCCTCCTTTGTGCTAAATGATGAAACTTCACACTATCGATCCATTCCTCCTTTAGATCTGCATAAATTAGTTATGAAACATAGAATATATTTTCATCCTTGAAAGTCCTCTAGAAATGTTAGTAACTAATATAACTTGACAATATTCGCGCATATCAATTGACGACTCAAAACACTATCGACATTTGGTTTGCTATATAAACTTATACATAGAACACAACATTTCTAAACTATTACTACCTTAACATGTATGGATGTGACAATGAAAGCTTACGATAAACAATTTCATAAATCATAGATTGAGTGATCCGGAGAATCCTCACGAGAGAAACACCGATCTAAGATCTTCTCGAAATTGTTGCGAGTCATTTTTAAAACGTGGGGAAAAATTATCGACTCAACGACTTTGTTTGCAGGAAACGGAGCTCGTTTGCAAAAGTTATAGCCCGCTGAAATTTTTGGGCAACTGGCGAATTTTGGGGTTTTTGTGCAGGTTGGACGTGTGCACGCTCGCCAAGTGTTGCGATCGTATTGCGACACGTGGACAAATTGTGTGACGTATTAAAAAAATGGGTTTTGGAGCATGGTCTTGGACACTCGATCTCGGACAAATGGACCCCGCTATTTACTGGCTGGGGGCCCTCAGCCAGGTTCGACACACTCGATTTAGGAGGGGTGCCTTGGCCTCCTTCTCATTTAACCATTCAACCAACTGTGTATATAAACCTCTATATTTTCTATTACGCCATGCATGTGGGATATTGGGCATACTTGATTTAAATTATCCACGCCCTTTTAAACTTCCTTGCTTTCCCACGCCTATATTTTATCATTTCCAAGCATATATGAAATTTTCCACGCATTATTCAAACTGTCCAAGCCATATATGGTACTGTCCACCTTTTTAGGGATTTAGGCGCCTAAAATGAATGCTATGCGCCACCCAATGCGCCCCATGGTCAAAGCGCCTAGTATATAGGCTTAGGTGGCTTACTTGCCACTTTAAATGCGCCCCTCCACCTATTTTTAAACCATGAGATATACTCCCAAGCGCCCAATGTGGGATTTTATTCCCAAAAGGATCAGCCAAGGGGAATGGAACTCGGGTGGAGGTGGTAAAAGGATATGCGCCCAGCCATCAGACCAGGAGGTGCACAAACAGTATAAAAAGGGTAATATTTTATTTGTAATGGCATTCGGACTGTGTAAGAAATATTGTATTGCTCATATCTTGAGCTAACGGTGGAATTTGAAGGAGATGTAAAAGGCAACCCCTGTTATTTTCGACAGAGGAAGACTGTGAGAAGGTCTAAATTTTGTAGAATTCTTTGTAAAGGATTATTTTCAAGATTTTAATAGATCGGTCCCATTCAACCGGACCCGGAGACGTAGGCCTCAAGCGCCGAACTCCGTTATCAATTCTCGCGTCACGTTGCTGGTGAATTCTCTTCATTTATTTCTATTTGCACAGTACTTGCAGTTTTTATTCTTTTATTAAAAATACAAAAAAAAATAATGCACAAATTTAAATCGAAAATCAATACAAAGCAAGAAAAGTGTGTGTGCACAATTGCTAGTTAAATTTGGTTTTCAGATCATTGGTATCAGAGCTGGTTTTGACTGATTTTTGGTTCAGTTTAACGTGTTTTGGATTGCAAGTTGTGTGTTTTGGATGATAACAAGGTCTCGATCTAAGAAGGGTGAAGGAGAATTAGTTGAAGGAGATCCCAAAATTGGTACCAGACGATCTCGAAGTCCTACAATGGAGGATCGAGAGGAAGTGGAACAAAATTTTCATCAATCCTTCCAACAGATGAAGGAAATGGTGGAAGAAATGTACCAAGAAAGGAAAAGGGAAAAGGGGACTAGAGAAGGTAAGAAAGAAGAAAGCTCTAGTTCTGACATTCCAAAAAGAGACTCCTTAAAATCTGATTTTCTTTCATTAAAGTTAGATATCAAGTTTGAATTTACTATGTATCTTTGGAGAGCTAAATGCGAGAGAAATTGGATAACTGGGTCAAGCAAATAGAAGTATATTGCAGGGTTCAGAAAATTGTTGATGATGAAGCAAAGATTCATCTGGCAACTCTTCGGATGGGTGGAACCGCACTCATTTGGTGGGAGAGTAAGCTTCAGGAAGTGGAAGAAAACAAAGGTAAAGAAATCACTTCTTGGTCTGAATTTGTTTCAAATCTTAGGCAACAATTTTATCCTCTTGGTTATAAGCAACAAGCTATGATGGATTGGCAAACATTAAGACAAACTAAGGGACAAAGTGTTCAAGAATACACACAAGAATTTAGGAAAAGGGCTCTAACTCTGGGAATTTCCCTGAACACAGAAGAAACACTGCTCAAATATATTGGTGGATTGCATAGTTATCTAAGGCATATGATACTTGTTTTAGGTACTACTAATCTTGATGCAGTATGTGTTCAAGCAACCCATCTGGAAGCACGAGGGAAAATGACAAAGGAGTCCTCTTTCTCTTCTTTTAATCAGAAGAACAAGCAATCTGAAGGAAAAGGTTCGAAAGAACAAGGAAAAGGAAAGGGTAAGCATAAAACAAACTCTACTGTTAAGAAGAAGATGAAAAACCATTTTGCAATCATTGTAAAAAAAACCATGATGAGTCTAAATGTTGGAAATTACATCCTGAAAAGAAGCCCAAATGGATGGTTAAGAAAAGAAAGGAAAAGAAAACAAACAATAGTGCATGATCTTGGTTACGATTCGGGTGATGAAACCAAAATCACAGCTATGGGTTTCAAGTAAGTCCACTCTTTCAATTTCCAACAATAGCGTTTCAGATGTTGCATCTTCTTCTAGTAAACAAAGTACACCGGACGATAAGAAAAGAAATGAGCTTTTCCACATTAGAGTAATTTCAAAGCATACAAAAATTGATACTCTTTTTGATAGTGGATCTCAAGCTAATTTGATTTCAGAGGAGGTTGTTAAAAAACTAGGACTCAAAACTACACCACATCCTAAGCCTTATCCTTTGGGCTGGGTTTGTGATGATGCAAAGCTGCAGGTAACTAAAACTTGTACTTTCAGATTTGCCATTACAGACAAGTTTATTGATGAGGTTGAATTGGATGTAGTTCCTTTGGATATTTGTGGGGTGGTTTTGGGAAGTCCTTATTTGTATGATCGTAAAGCAATCTTCTATAGGGAAGAAAATAAATATTTGCTTGTCAAGGATGGAATTGAGTTTATTATTAGAGCTCACCGTGAAAAGAATAATCTATCCTTGGTGACTGCAGGTCAAATGAAAAGGCTTGTAAATTCAAGCAAAAGTTTTGTGCTCATGGTGGTCAAAGCCAAGGAAAAAGAAAATGAAATGGCTTTTGAGACTTGCGATCTAAAACATAAGGATGAATTGGTAAAAATTGTTTCTCAATTTGATGATGTTTTTCGGATCCACAAGTCTACCTCCCAAAAGAGGGGTTGACATGAGATACGATTGCTTGGGGATGCACCTCTTCCCATATCGGAATGTACGGGTTGTCGGTAGTAGAGAACGAAGAAATCAAGAGACAGGTAATGGAACTTTTGGCTCAAGAGTATAATTCGTCCAAGTACATCCCCATGTGGTTCACCAATTATATTGGTTCCCGAAGGATGGCACTTGGCGAATGTGTGTTGATTTCCGTGCTTTAAACAAGATTACTATAAAGAATCGTTACCCTCTTCCTAGAATAGATGATTTACTGGATCAATTAAGGAATGCAATTTATTTCACTAAGTTAGACTTAAGAAGTGGTTATCACCAAGTAAGAATTGCAGAAGGTGATGTTTGGAAAACTACTTTTAAAACGAAGCAGGGATTGTTTGAATGGTTAGTGATGCCTTTTGGTTTGTGCGATGCACGTGACATTCATGAGAGTTATGAATGAAATTTTTAGACCATTCATTGATAATTTCGTTATTATCTACTTAGATGATATTCTTATTTTCAGTAAATCATGGGATGAACATATTAAACACATCCAGAAAGTCTTAGATGCACTAAGGAGAGAGAAATTGTATTTGAAGATGTCAAAATGTGAATTTGGAAAAACATCTTTAATTTACTTGGGGTATATTGTAGGAAATGGAGAATTGAAAATTGATCCTGCAAAAATAGAGGTTATTGTGAAATGGCCTAGACCCACAAATGTGACGGAAGTTAGAAGTTTTCTAGGTGCAGTTCAGTACTGGAGGAAATTTATTGCTAACTTCTCATATATTGCATCTCCGTTTGCATGCTTTGACAAGTATTAAACAGGTCTTTCAGTGGGGAGGAAAACAACAAAAGCATTTGACACCTTTGAAAGAGAAGATAAGTACCGCTCCGATCTTGGCACTTCCGGATTTACAACATTCATTTGAGATTGAGACGGATCTTTAGTGACTACTGCAATGATAGAGCGGTTTTGATGCGAAACAAGCGACCGAGTGTGTTACCATTCGAAACCTTTACTGAGTGCGGTAAGAAACTATCGAACTTATGATAAAGAGTTGTATGCTTTGGTTGAAAGTGTTAAAAAATGGAAGCATTATTTAATGGGAAAAGAAACAATAATCCATCTTGACCATCATCAACCTTGATATTTACAAACACAAACCAAATTGCAGCAGTCTAGACATTTCAGGTGGATGGGATTTTTGCAACAATTTCATCTTGTAATCAGGTATAAAAAAGGTATTCAAAACAAGGTTGCCGACATGTTGTCCAGACCACCAGTGGTAGTAGCATCTATCCTTTTACAGCATAGTTCTTTGGCTCATGTTAGTTACAAGGAACAATATGCAAATGATGTTGATTTTAGAGAAGTGTATGAGGATTTAGTAAGTGGTAAACAAGTAGGAGAAAAAGATTATCATTTGCATGAAGGATTGTTATATCATTCTGGAAAACTTTGTATTCCAGAAAATGAGCGTGTGCATATGATTAGGGAAGCACATACTTCTCTTATTTCAGGGCATTTTGGTGTAAGTAAAACAGTTGCACATTTACAAAAATATTGCTATTGGCCTAGAATGCATGAACATGTAAACCGCTATATTAAGGGGTGTGTTCTTTGTGCCACAAGCAAGCCAAGTAACAGGAAATTAGGACTTTACACTCCTCTTCCTGTTCCAACACGGCCTTGGGAAAGTGTTTCCATGGACTTTGTAGGAGGCTTGCCCATGACACGGAGAAAACATGATTACTTATATGTGGTAGTGGACAGATTTAGCAAAATGTGTGTGTTGGTTCCATGTACTAAACAAATAACTGGTGAGGGAACTGCACATTTATTCTTTCAGTTTGTTTGGGTTCATTTTGGTTTACCTACTTCAATCATATCTGATCGGGATTCTAGATTTCTTGGGGAATTTTGGTCAGCATTGTGGGGGTTTATGGACACAAAACTGAAAAAAAGCACTGCTTTTCATCCACAGACTGATGGTCAAACAGAGGTTGTAAACCGCACAGTGGTACAATTACTTAGGGGCTATAGTAACAAACATCCTAAATTGTGGGATGAACATCTTTATTATGTGCAACATGCTTATAATCGTGCCTTACATTCTTCTACTTTGAAGTCTCCATTTGAGACTTGTTATGGTTATCTGCCTAATTCTCCATTAGATATATATTATGGACATGAAACTGTTGTTAATGGTGCAGTGATTACGACAAGGCTAAAAGATTTGTGCGGAGAATACAACGAGTTCATCAGTATGTCCATGAACAATTGGAGAAAAGCCGGGCTAAGTACAAAGCTAGGCATGATAAACATAGAAGCCCGATCACAAGTTCAAAGTTGGTGATTCGATTTGGCTTCACATCGTGAAAAGGCGACGGGTGAAGGTAAAAAATTGAAACCTATACGGTATGGTCCGTTCCAAATATTGGAAAAAATTGGTAACAACGCTTTCCGGTTAGATTTACCTCCATATATGCAAATCTACTCAGTTGTAAATGTTGAGAATTTAAGATTGTATGAACCGCCTATGATTATTGATCATGATGATTCTAACATAATGCCTTCCATTGATGATTTTGCTCCTGAGTATCTTGATGAGTTGCAGGAAGACATCATTTTGGAGAGGAAAGAAAGAACTTCGCGAAGAGGTGATATTGAGTATCTTCGTGTTGGGTTCAAAGGCATGCATCCGAACAAGGCAAAATGGATGGAAACCGGAAAGGTGAGGGAGAAATACCCTCACCTATTCACCAATTAGGTTGACTTTTGGGGTCCAAAAGTTTCTCAGTGGGGAGGAATGATCCAGAGAATCCTCACAGAGAAACACCGATCTAAGATCTTCTCAGAAATTGTTGCAGTCATTTTTAAAGCGTGGGGAAAAATTATACGACTCCAACGACAGCTTGTTTGCAGAAAACGGAGCTCGTTTGCAAAAGTTATAGCCCGCTGAAATTTTTGGGCAACTGGCGAATTTTGGGGTTTTTGTGCAGGTTGGACGTGTGCACGCTCGCCAAGTGTTGCGATCGTATTGCGACACGTGGACAAATTGTGTGACGTATTAAAAAAATGGGTTTTGGAACGCCGGTCTTGGACACTCGATCTCGGACAAATGGACCCCGCTATTTTCTGGCTGGGGGCCCTCAGCCAGGTTCGACACACTCGATTTAGGAGGGGTGCCTTGGCCTCCTTCTCATTTAATCATTCAACCAACTGTGTATATAAACCTCTATATTTTCTATTACGCCATGCATGTGGGATATTGGGCATACTTGATTTAAATTATCCACGCCCTTTTAAACTTCCTTGCTTTCCCACGCCTATATTTTATCATTTCCAAGCATATATGAAATTTTCCACGCATTATTCAAACTGTCCAAGCCATATATGGTACTGTCCACCTTTTTAGGGATTTAGGCGCCTAAAATGAATGCTATGCGCCACCCAATGCGCCCCATGGTCAAAGCGCCTAGTATATAGGCTTAGGTGGCTTACTTGCCACTTTAAATGCGCCCTCTTTGCCTATTTTAAAGCATAAGATATACTCCCAAGCGCCCAATGTGGGATTTTATTCCCAAAAAGGATCAGCCAAGGGGAATGGAACTCGGGTGGAGGTGGTAAAAGGATATGCGCCCAGCCATCAGACCAGGAGGTGCACAAACAGTATAAAAAGGGTAATATTTTATTTGTAATGGCATTCGGACTGTGTAAGAAATATTGTATTGCTCATATCTTGAGCTAACGGTGGAATTTGAAGGAGATGTAAAAGGCAACCCCTGTTATTTTCGACAGAGGAAGACTGTGAGAAGGTCTAAATTTTGTAGAATTCTTTGTAAAGGATTATTTTCAAGATTTTAATAGATCGGTCCCATTCAACCGGACCCGGAGACGTAGGCCTCAAGCGCCGAACTCCGTTATCAATTCTCGCGTCACGTTGCTGGTGAATTCTCTTCATTTATTTCTATATTTGCATAGTACTTGCAGTTTTTATTCTTTTATTAAAAAAAAGAAATAATGCACAAATTTAAATCGAAAATCAATGCAAGAAAAGTGTCAACAATCATAGTTAAATTTGGTTTTCGGATCATTGAGATTCTCACAAAAACAACACTTGCACGCAACATATCATAAAATAGACTTTTGTGCAAGCAAAACTTGTGCAAAACAATCAACAAAGACACACCAAACAACATTTGCAGATAACTTCGTTATAATGTTTTCGGGTGTGATGCATGATTACAAATTAACCCAAATGATCCTACATCAAGAATACAACACAATATATGCAACACACAAACATGAGGAGAAGAGAAGTTGAATATCAAATTAGAAGCATAATCTTAATACATTTGGAAGAGGAGAGATTTCCAAAGGTATCGTATAAAAGTTGAAGATGAAGAAGGTTAAACTGTGAAAGATATCAAGGAGTTTGGAAATAATGCATACAAAGTTGAGTTACCTAAAGGAGTTGAGATTTCACTAATATTTAATGTGGTGAATTTGTACCCTTATCTAAAATAAAAACGCCATGCAAATTCAACTTTACAATATGATTGGAAGGTGTAGTTGTCAAAGAAGGAACATAAAGAGGTGAAACAAATAATAGACACAAAAACCAATAAGAGGACAATAAACATATAATATAAAGAACATTTGATCAAGTGGAAGGGCCGAGACATTGAGGACGTGAATTAGATAAACATATTCAAAGTTGTGAAACATGAAACACCATCAACAAAGTCATAGAAAAGAGATTATGATTTTCTCATTATCTAGGGTGTATGATGCAAGAACATCTGGAGTCATGTGTAGTCTAACATCACCCAAAAACATGATTAGGAAAATAAGTTAATTCTGGCATCACATATAAGGATTTTGTTTTGCGCTTGAGTTTTGTTTTATGCAAGTGGTCTTATATATTTTTACGCAAGGTTTTTTTATACAAGTTGTAATTAAATGTTTCATCACTTAACACAAGAGTGGTGGCTTTAAGACTACACACGAGTCTCACTTTGTTTTTGTGTATGGTAACATTATAAGCTTTTCTAAAATCTCACATTAACGACATGTGATTTGTTTAGTAACACACATCTATCTATGAAATTTCAAGTTTAATGGAGATGTATTATGTACCCAGCAAGGATTTAATGGAGGAGATTAGTGTGTAGTCATATGTGTAGTAACACAAACATGGTGTGTAGCTTTCAATGTTTCAAATATGACATTGTTGAATGAACCAACATGGATTTCACCCAATTCAATTATTGTAACCATCAAGTTAACTCACTTGGCATCAAATCATATTTTTGCATCCTATCTTGCATAGAGGATTGAGATGTAACTATAATGTGATATGGGTCACTCATAGATTCGAGGAAATAATGTGATATGGGTCACTCATAGATTCGAGGAAATAATGTAAGGTGGGTATTGTGAATATATAAACATGCCACTACACTTGTGTTAGGGATGACACCCGCCCATTGATACGATAGTTTAAACTAATAAGCTCAATGTGTTATGTGTCATAGTTCTATGTTTCAAAGACTAGGAGTTAGCGATCTAAGGATCTATTGTTGTCGAGCATCTCACTTATGAGATAACTATTTGTGTGTTTCCATAATAATTCATCGAGTTTGAGCTAGTAAAAGTTGCCAAGTTTTAAATACATATTATTTACTGAATGCAAAATCATTGCATTTTTGTTGAGTATTACGAGGGCTATATGTTATGAGGCATCCCTTTATTGGGACCCCTAACTGCGACTACATCAATAAACCTAACTTGGGTTTGTATATGATGCTTTATTGTCTCTGTTAACTAAGATAAAACCATTAACATTAAACTCATAATAGTTGGGCATAAAAGGTTCAATTTTTTTAATTTTCTCTAAAAATTACCAGGGTTTTGCAAGTTGTAGGCAAAATGGAATACATTACATTTCAATATCTAACTTGGCATATTCTTTTATCTAAGAATGTCAAACTCAAGTTAGGGTTGATTAAGGACATATTTACTCCACGTTTTTAGGACAATCAACTTTTTCATTTCTCCCATATATCCCATAGTTAAATTCAAGAAATACAAATCATAAAAGTTTACTAGTAGTTTCATGTTTAAGAGAATAGGGTATATTTTCCTATTCGATGAAAAAAACACTTAACCTACCCCAAATTTTGGTTTGTAGTTATTCCATTACACATTCATGTACTCAAAGTGGACAACCTAGCCAAGTAGGTTGCCAAATTTCAATATTTATATGGGTATATTTACAGGACATTGCTAAATAAACATCTAACAATTTAGTTGATATATTTTTAAACATAGGGTAAAAAGTAGCTCTTAAACATTGCAATTGCTAAGTTTGTTCCAAGTGTTCGATACATTTTAAAGACTTTTCTATTGGAATATTGTAGTTGTAGCTTATATAGACATGGTTATCCTAGCGTGCTCCCATATTGTGCCAAAACAAGGCCTCTTTGACAAATGTCCACATAATGGAAAACAAAGTTTTTTTTTCTTCGAATGTTGTACTTGTAAATTCCCTACCATACATGCATGCTACATGTGGCGTCATATATATGTAATGCACATTATTTGACATATTGTCTTTTTACAATAACATATATAGCGTTATGCGAATGAATTCATTTGTTTATTTCCTTTGCCATTAATTTTGTAGTTCCATTTTCATTTGCTTTTCTTTTATCACGCACAAAGCCCTTAAATTTTCCAACATGTTTGTTGTTTCCGACTTCAAAAGCTGCATTACCTTGCCAAGGATGTGAACACTCCAAAACGGGTTGTTGCAAATTAGTTTCCCTCTTATCTAACATATGCTCTAACAATGGAAGAATCATGAGCGTGATGTTACGGACGTCGACAATCGACATCAACATCATGAATTATTTTCAATAATTAAACAAATTTAATCGCAAAAACATTATTGTCGTGAATCAATACCCTCCACTTCTTATATCCCCTTTACGTACCGCCATGGACCTTTCGATACAATTGCTAGGTTTGATTGCTAAGTGTAATCTACCCTCACTTTCCATATCCAACTTGATGTTTGTCCCATAGAAGGATTATCCAACTTGGTGTTTGTCCCATAGAAGGATTACGCGTCGAAGATCTACACGCATAATTGACCTAGATGTGACATATGGATAACGTATGGACTATCTTCGCTTTAGGCGGCATAACTCCACATCAAGACGGTCTTTGTCACCCCTCGAAAGGGCATCTCTCACCCTTCCAAATAAATAGACCAAAAACAACCCTGCCCATCCCCGAAACAAACCAACATAAAATATAAATGCCATCTTAAAATAAAAAGAAAAGTTTGGCAAGGCTGTCCTCATACGATTGGCTTTCTAGAATGTTTCCCTTTTCCAGATTAATTTAATATTTAAAAACAAACTAAAATGGATGTCTCGTACAAAGATTTCTTCCTCAGTTTCTGTTATTGATTAAGTAGGTAACAGAGGGAAAGAGAGGTTGCAGGGAATTCTGCGGTTTTGGGAGACGGTATTCCTTAATCAGGCAGGTTGTACGAAACCACTATTTCTGTTTGTCTTTTTCTTTTTGCTGTGTAGTTGGAAGACGAGATTCAGCTTACAGTGCCGTGGTAATAATAGACTGATTCCAAGCACTGTTGAATCTAACTTTACAGTTTCTTTAAAGCGGTTGTTAGCTGTAATTAAATTCATTCTGAAAAACGGGCGAAAGATCACGAAATATTTTTTTGTGTAAGTGGGAACGAGGGTTTTGATCTATACTAGTGTGTCTTCTTTATTGCATTGTGTTTTCATCTCGAGTTTTTGTGAAAATTGGGGTTTAGGCGAAATTGGGGTTTTGTAATTTGCTTCACGGAGGTCACCAGTTCGATCCCTACCAAGTTCTGGCAACGAGATAAGGTGATTTTTAGCGTCCTTTAGGCCAAAATGGTCTGTAGAAATTATCAAAGTGTGTCTACTTTTTTAGGAAATTGTTTCTACGACCATTTAGTTTTAAAATGAATTACTCTAGTTTTCATATTCATTTTCCACTTCTTCGTTAACTCGAAAGTTTTGAAAGTATTATTGAATGAAAATTTGGTATCCAACTGCGACCGTAAACATTATCATCACGAAACTCTGCAGCATCTTACTCGAGTTTTGTTTGATTGTCTTAATTTATAATTTCCTGCACTGGGTCGTGACTCCAAATATCTGTGTGGTTGTGCTTTGCGTGATTATATAGGGGGCAGGTTAAGAGGAAATGTGGTAGGGTAACTGGGAATAGACCCTGTACGAGCTAGCTCAAGGGAGGCTCGATCTGGATCATGACAGTACTGATTGTTTACGCTTGGGGGATTTTGTTTGGGGTTACACTCACTTTCCTGTTGTGAAAAATCATTAATCAGATTCAGGATGGAATTCCACTTCAGGATCTTCTGTTATGGGAATAGGCTGTCATAAACTGCATGGTTTGCTGCCGATTCTCTTACTGTAACGAGAAAGATTGAGCTATTGGAAGAGGAAAAGTATTAGAAGAGAATGAATAACCTTTATGGAAATAGGCTGGAGACAGGGAATAGATCAATTCTCCCCTCCAAGTATTTTGTCAGAGTATGTCAATCTGCAGATTTGTTGTGTCCTCCTTTGGGAATTTGGGAATGTGTTGTTCGAAAGATGAGGTACTGTTACAAGCCCGAGTGGTTGTAGGTGGGTCTGTATCACAAGCCATTTTCTGCAGAATTTCTCTTGTGGTGCGTGTAGGCACTTTATTGCATAACCTAGGCAGGGGATTGAGATTTAGGGGCACGTTGGCAGTTTATCGTTGGTCTTTAGAGCTTCAGTCCCAGGAAGGTACTGAGAGGATACGTGAATTCCTTAAACAAAGTGATACCACAGACATGTTTTGTCTATGTTATGTGATGTGGTGGTAACTGATTTTAAGTGAAAGTGATCCGACAGATTGAAAATGGGGTTTATGGAGAAAAGTTAGTAGGAGACATGAAGCAATTTTTTTGATAAACAAGGACAAGACTAATTAACCCTTTTTTCAGCTAGAGAAGAAACATGGATCACAATGGAGCTGTTCAAAGCTCTTTACCATCAATTTCAGGAACTAGGAAGGAGAAGAAAAAACAGGTGAAAGATGAATTGGACCGGCACCGACAAGCAGAGAAGAAAAGGAGGCGTCTTGAAAAGGCTCTGGCAACGTCTGCTGCTATCTGTTCTGAAATACGGAAGAAGAAGCAGAAAGAGAAAGAGGAGCAGCAACGACTTGATGAAGAGGTAGCTGCAATTGCAGAAGCTGTAGCACTTCATGTTCTTGCGGATGAAGATTCTGAGGAGGCATCAGAAGTTGTTTTACGTACTGATGAAAAGATTGGTCTTTGGCAAAGTCCCTATGTAGGTCTTCTTCCAGAAAACTTGATGACAGCTGATGGAAATATTGAGATTTATTTGGGAAGGCAGAAAAAGATGTGCTCTACCAGAATAGTCTAAATTGTTGTGGAGACATAAGTTTTAGAGGCTTTGAGAGCAGGGAGACAATTTTGGGTTCAAGGGGAACAGAATGGCAACTTATTGATTGGAAGGTACCTCATTACAGACCAGTTGACAGAGGAAATAAGGATCTTGATTTGAATGGGGAGAATTTGTTCTTGGAAATGGATGGGGTGAGTGGGAAAATATTTGCATGGCCAATCAGAAAAGAGCAGCATGTGATGAGAAAGCAAGAGCAGCAGAAGTGTCTGCAGGTTTAGCTGCTGCTCAAGCTGTTGCAGCCCTTCGTATTGCTGAGGAGGCACGGGCTGAAGCTAAGGCTGCGAAAATGGCAGCAGAAGCAGCTATTACCAGAATCCTGGATAAAAATTACTTAGTGCACAAGTCTGATATCACCAGCAAGGTTTGTTGCCTTTGCTCGAATATTTTCCTTTTGTTAATTTACAGATGTAATCCTTTGTTTATCACTTGTGTTGTGTAGTTGGAAAATTTTATTGCCCAAGGGTAAACCTTAAGTTCTCTCTTTTTGTTTGTTTGAATGATGAAATATTAATTAGGCACTGCAATTATATCTTCAGTTTCCATAGTGATTTTCCTAATTGCAAGGTTAAAAAGTCTAGACAGCAAATAATGAATGTTGCACTGTTGCTTTTTTTTTTTTTTTTCGGCTTACCAATTATGTATTTGCTCCCCATGTCAGCTATGCAAAATAGCAGCACATTTTGGCAATATATCCTTGGCTGTCGGCAAAGTTATTGCATTTTCTTTGTAGGAGACATATCCACTCACTAGCAGTACACAACCTTACAGATGGGGTATTAAGCTGCATTTGGCGTCCATGATGGCCACATATAGAAGGAATAAACCATTAACATCTGTGCCACTTTGTTAATTATTGTTATTTGTTACCTAATTTATTTGATAAAGAATAAGTTCCATAGAACTCATGAATACAATCATTCCTTTTTTGAGATGTTGCAAGCTCCTTATTGTACAAAGGTCGGCCTCAATATTCGGAGCCCTTTTCTAATATTTGTTAGTAAAATTCTCTGTTCATGCAATCAACAAACTTGGATTTGATTGTGGAACTACTTTAAGGTTCATTATCAGAAGAAAACTTAGACCCATTTCAAGAAAATTTTAATGGCAGAGAGAAAGTGTTTCCTCGTGTAATGTAGTCCACTAGACTATCAAACTTATGGATTGAATGATCTCTCAATAATTATTTTACAATTTTGAATATCTATATCCTTTGAGAACAAATGTAAATTTTATGTGCCTTTTATATGTCAATGTTTGTCAAACTTTTTGAAGAAAACCCTCACAAATAGAAAGAGGAAACATTACATTATCATATCATTCATCGAAAACTAATTTATGCAATGTGAATTATGTGTCATTATTTTGGTCAATAAGATATCAATAAGGGCAGACCTCTTTCCAAGCTAGTTCAAGGACATCTGGTGTATGTGAGGCATGCTGTATTGGACCTGCTCTTACTTGTTGTAATTTATGTGAGCAATACATATACCAATTCTAAATTTTAATTGCAGAAGTTCTTCTGGTGTTTGTTAATTTTAATTGTAGAAGGATCACATGTGGAGTGGTGTTATTTGAGTAGTAATAGTTTCTCCCCTTTACTGATTGTTGTATTCCGGCTATTTCCCATTTAAGTGAATACGAAGCTTTTGATAGTTTGGACTCTTGGAGTTTTTTGGAGAAGATCCTCATTTGCTCATAATAAGACTCAGAGCTTCTGAATCAGATCAGAAGACATTGTCAAAATTACTAAGGAAATCCGATTCATAACCTCAACTCTACATAACTGTACAGAGAAGAAATGCTCCCTTGAAATGATGAAAATTTTGAATCAGAGTGTCATATATGCTAAGTTAGAAATAAAAAATTTATCGATACACTGCTTAGGGAGACAGAAAATTAAGTGCACATCATTACCTCCCTACTTAAGAAGGAAATTTTCCCAGTTTTTATAAAATTTGTTGTCCAAATATAGACCGGAGATCCAGTTGGTTTGAGAAGGTTGATCGCATTTTTGCCTACCAAATTTGTTGTTGTGTGCTTCCTTCTTGTGGTCCATGTTTTGGTATCCAATAGTATATTCTCTGAGAATGGGGGCTGAAAATCTGGAAGGGCATCCTGCAGGCAAATCATGTGGACCACATCCTCAAAGTGTGATGGCCCATAATTATTCTTTTTAGAGAGTTGAAAAAATAGATTACAGTATAAATTAGTACATCTTGAGGTCCAAGTAGCTGCTGTCCAAACAAAAGATGGTGTCTGATTCATTCCTCTGCAATTGGGCTATGCCAAACAAACAAGAAATTGTAGAATGTCTAATAAACAAGTAAGCTATTGGGCCGATATCTAATTTCATTTGGAGGATTCATCATACTGCTGTACAAATATCACCAAAGATCAGCATTAGATTTCATGTAGTTGAATCAACTGCTGCTGTGTTAATTGGCCATCCATTGCTTGGAATTTTACCTCTCCCATTGCCGGATCAACCTGCATGCTTTTCCATCCAATCTCTTATCCTTATTAAACTTTTACTGGTATGGTAGAAAGATGTTTTGAAATTATTCAACAGAGGTTTCACTCTTACTGCTAAGTTTTCAATTTCTGATAGAACTTATTCTATGAAAAGATCTCCTCGAGAAGAAAGTCTTTCTAATTATGTGGCATGTTGACCACATCCTTCTGCTCTGAATCTTCGGCTATAAAAATGTCTCCCCTTAAGGTGCTCATTTAATTTTCATTAAGAGTCAATCCTCAAGATTGAAGGTCGTCCTTATTAAAAGTTAAAGAATCAATCTGAAATCTAAACTTTAGATAGTTTTATTTCCATTCCTAACTTAGTTTTAGTCAGACTGGGAAAATGAATTTCCTCCAAATGTTTAAGCCGTCTTTGAATTCTTCGTTTCCTTGCACTCCATAGCATTAGTAATGTTAACTTTAATGACCCCGTTGATCAATCATTTGACAGGTCTTCTGTAGACAGTGTCTCCCAGATAAAGAATGATCAGATACGATTCATCAGAGCTGTCTTTTTCCTGCAAGTAGGGTATGATTCAGAAAAATTAATTAATGATCAGATAAAGAACCTATTGTATTTTTGAATTTAATCAAATTCAAGAGAGATAAGAATTTGTCATTTATAAAGGATCGGTCAAACCCTCTTTAAATAATATTTCTTCCTGGCTTTCTGTTGTTTTACATGAAAATCCCTTTTGGATAGGATATCATTAAGTTTGCAATCTTGTACTGAAGCTTATCATCAAAGTTCTACCTGGTTCTAGAAAGCTAACAGCTTTTATTAGTCTGACAGTGATGTAAAGAGGTATTCAAATCCCCTCCAGTGGTCCAATATACTTGTGGTTGGTGGTTTCTTTCCTCTTGTAAGGGAAGCCAACAAGCCTCTTTCCCTTTAAGAGAAACATAGGAGTAAACATCATCAAACAGTGTTTACTTTTCTTCTATTTCAAATTCTGATCTCAGCATAGGAAGGGCCCTAAAGATTACCGTCTATTTGCAGTAATCTTGTTGTCATTTCGATGGATTGTGCAAGTTCTTGCAGCTTGCACAACATTGTGTCAACCTATGTCATGTTGCACAACATTGGCCTTTTGCGCAGCGGTCTTTTGGAGACAGTGCGCCACGGTTGCCACCCTGTGCCATATCACAGAACATCTAGAACCGCGCAACCGCCGTGTGCAGATGTTGCACCTCCTAATGCCATGCCCCTAAAGATCCAAAACTGCTCAGCCACCTTGTGGAGGCCTCACACTGCATCGTGCCATGCTGCAGAACATTTAACAACATGCAGCCTCCTTGTGGACATGCTGCACCAAATCATGCCTTGCTGCAGAACCTTTAAAACTGCGTAGTTGCCTCATGGACACGTTGCACCATGTTGTAGGACCTCCAGAATTGCGCCTGTCATGTGGAGACCTTGCACCCCATCATGCTATGTTGTAGGTCATCCAGAACTGCACAACCACCTCGTGCCACATTACACCATGCTGTAGAACATCGAGAACTGCACAAGCACCATGTGGAGACCTCACAACACATTGTGTCATGCTGTAGGACATATAAAATTGCGCATTCACTTTATGCCACCTCGTGCCACATCTTGTTATGCTAGCTGTCTCGTGAGAGCACCATGCTGCATAACATCATGTACTACATAACAACCACATGGAGACCTTTTCAAAACATCCAACAACATGCAAGTGCCATGTGGAGACTTTCTGCTGCATTGTGCCATGCCATAGACATCACTTTTAGAGCGTGTCATGCCTACACACCTGTCACCATACCACACATTTGGAAATTGAACTGTCCCACGTGTCGGAAGGTGAACTATCATCTGTTGCAAAAGTTGACCGTATTCTTTTGTAATTGCCTTCTTGTAAGGAGATATCTAACAACCATTCGACCTCAAGAGGGCAGGCATTGGATGTTCATTTGCAGTTTCATAGCAGCCAAGGTAAATTAGTTAGGAAGTGTTACCCCCTTTTTGATCACATGATTCTTCATTCCTTGCTTTGCTACACATTGTATGCATATGTACCATACCCCCTTTTTGATGACAGGAATCTTCATTCCCAACCTTGCTGCACATTGTATGCATATGTACCATAACCATTTGTGTCTCATTGAATACAACAAGCCTCATGATACTAATATTTGCACAACTAATATGTAGTGGGAGTCTTTCCATCCATCCGATATAATAGACACTCCTGAATCCTTCCAAGAATCTCTAATCGGTTGCAAAGAAGTTTGTATGTGCTCCACTTCTTTCGCCAAGAGAGATGTGCGAACCTTCTCATAGTTAGGGCCTTTATACCCAGTGGCACTTCATTAATGTCTCTCACCATTTGCTGCCAATATGGTGACCTCAACACATTGAAGGGCAACCCACATGCATAAATACACCGAGCTACCAATTCATCTGCAATGTCTCTCTTCTCCAAGTTGAATGCTTTTTCTAGGTCCTTTTGTTCTCTTTCGTGATGTGGCCTCTTCATCCAAAGGAGTTTCACTTGCAAAGTTTCAGTCTGATTGTCAATGAAAGGATGGTATGATGGTGGTTTTCCTATACCCCTATGTTGCAAAGGAACAGTTCTAGAGCGAGCTCTTACAACTTGCAAGGTAGCCTCCTCTTGCTCTTTTAAGTATATAGATATTTTATTCTTGTCCACCTTACATGGTCTAATGCCCGATTCTTGTTACCCCCAATTAAATGAGCCTTCAGTCGGGTATACGAGGACTTAAATGTTATGTTACAATGGGGGCACACCCAAACACGAACACCAACAATGAGCTCCAACACTTCTACATGCCTCCATAAAGGATAGGAAGGATCCAGTCTCACATTCGTGGGACCTGGAACACTTCCTTGTGTGCCTCCCTCATGGCTTGCTTCCCCATGCCCCCTAAAGCTGAACTTGATGCCATGGCTACAATTTTTGATTTGCTTTAACCTACAATGAGATTTTTTTAAAATTGCAAAATAATTTAATAAACTATTAAAAACAACAAATACAAATTATATAATTAATTTATTAACCCCTACATGTCATTTTCCAATTTCCACCATAGAGGGTAGACGTTTAACAAATTAAAACTTATCACGAAGTTCACCATAGAGGTGAGAGTTTAACAAATTAAAACTAAAAACAACAAACCCTAAAATTTTAAACTTCAAATACAAAACTAAATTTAAAAATTAATTAATATTAAAAAGAAAACGTAAAATAAATAATAAATATAGATAGATCATGATCAATGATCATGAATGATGTGTGCAAACATATTCATGGTCATTGATCATTGATCACATACCAATTAATAGTAATACATAAAAAATTGATAAAAAAAACAAAAAAGAAGAACAATGGATGCATGGAAAATACCTGAAATCACTCCTTCCTCGTTGTTTGAAGCTGATCCTCCTCCTTCAAACTCTTATCGTCCTCCTCCAAGCTTCTATCTCTCTCCTTCAACTTTCAAGCTCCCAATTTGCAAAAGATGAAAATGTGAGTGTGTGAATAGAATGGAGGCAAAGGGGTGTATAAATAGCATTGTAGTGGTGTCTTTATGAGGGGTGGGTAGGTAAATTAGGTTTAGGGTTTACTTTTTTAAGTTAGCGTCCATTTTTATTTTTTTCACTTAAAAAAGTGGGTCTGTGTGGGTATATACGCACAGTGCTCCATGTATGGTTTATTGTACTTGGGACGTACACGAGGCTTGTGGGTACATACCCACATCGTACCAAGATCTTGTATCCATACTAGGTATGTTTTGGACCTAGTATGGGATGGTACTAGACGTATCTCATAGTGCCTTGATTAAGAAGTGTTACCTTGTTTTGATCATGGGAATCTTTGTTCCTAGCCTTGGTGCAAATTGAGTGCATATTTACTGTACCCCATTCATGTCTCATCGAAGACAATATGCCTCAAGCAACTATATAGCGAAGGATAAACAACCATACCTCTCTCATAGGAGTATGCCATTTAGTCATACATCCCCATTGAGAGTATGCTATATATAGAATGCACATATTAATATAACTTTTTGTTCCAATTCTATTATTTTCTCTAATTTGAATCATCTTCAATATTATTGCTTCCACATGATCACATAACACATCAAGATCCCCGTTTAGCATGTTGTTCCTTAGAGGGGATCCATATCAAAATTTGAACAAACCCATGAGTCTCCCATTTATTGCTTTTATATTAAAAAAGAAAACGTAAAATAAATAATAAATATAGATAGATCATGATCAATGATCATGAATGATGTGTGCAAACATATTCATATCACATACCAATTAATAATAACACATAAAAAATTGATAAAGAAAACAAAAAAGAAGAACAATGGATGCATGGAAAATACAAAATCACTCTTTCCTCGTTGATTGAAGCCGATCCTTCTCCTTCAAGCTCTTATCGTCCTTCTCCAAGCTTTTATCTCTCTCCTTCAACTTTCAAGCTCCTAATTTGTAAAAAATGAAAATGTGAATGTGTGAATAAAATGGAAGCAAGGTGTGTATAAATAGCATTGTCGTGATGTATTTATGAGGGGTGGGTAGGCAAATTAGGTTTAGGGTTTACTTTTTTAAGTTAGTGTCCATTTTTTATTTTTTTCACTTAAAAAATAGTGGGTCTGTGTGGGTATATACCCACAGTGCTCCATGTATGGTTTATTGTACTTGGGACGTGCTCCGAGGCTTGTGGGTACATACCCACATCGTACTCAAGATCTTGGTATCCATACTAGGTATGTTTTGGACCTAGTATGGGATGGTACTAGACGTATGCATGCAGGTCTTGATTAAGAAGTGTTACCTTGTTTTGATCATGGGAATCTTTGTTCCTAGCCTTGGTGCAAATTGAGTGCATATTTACCAGCCCATTCATGTCTCATCGAAGACAATATGCCTCAAGCAACTATATAGCGAAGGATAAACAACCATACCTCTCTCATAGGAGTATGCCATTTAGTCATACATCCCCATTGAGAGTATGCTATATATAGAATGCACATATTAATATAACTTTTTGTTCCAATTCTATTATTTTCTCTAATTTGAATCATCTTCAATATTATTGCTTCCACATGATCACATAACACATCAAGATCCCCGTTTAGCATGTTGTTCCTTAGACTGGGATCCATATCAAAATTTGAACAAACCCATGAGTCTCCCATTTATTGCTTTTTGGAAGTGATGTTTGTTTTGTTTGTTAGAATGGCTCACTTGCTTGATGTCTCAATTATAAGACCCCTATTTCATTCAAAGTTTAGATCAACAAAGATTCTCAATTATAAGACCCCTATTTCATTCAAAGTTTAGATCTACAATGTTTCTAGGCTTATAAGACCTCCTTTATTTTTTTGGATGTAGTCAATATTGTGATCTCTCTTATTATCTTGCTATGTGCTCTTAGTTGGGGGAGTCTAACCCTTCGATGTTCCATGATAGGACTCTCATTGTCTTTTGCCTGATCTTCATCAGCTCCATGGTTCATTTGTACGGTCTTTCAGTCAGAGGGCTATTTATCTACTCTCAGACCAGATCTGTCAGGACTCGGGATGCCACCCCGCATGGACCACGATCAGCCAGGAGAGTTCAGAGGACTCGTACTGCTCGTCCTTCTCCTAGACACCAACATTCCAGACCCTCCATGGTTTCAGCTACAGGACATAGACATATCGCCAACTACTTCCACTCGGCCTCGGTTGCTAGGTGACAGCGTCGGAGTTGGGGTTTTTCTTCAGCTCCGCCCCTCTGCACCCTTGTAGCCATTGTGGCCCTGGCTTCTCATTCTTCTTTCCTCTCTCCTCTCTTTTCTTGTTGTTCGGATGACCCTTTCGGGTCTCCCTTCTGGATCTCTTTGCATTGTATTGTGTAGTCCCATTGACCTACTTTTGTGGTCATTTGTTGGACATTAATATTATTATCTTATCTTATCTATCTTATCTATGTTCCACGGAATCTTGGGATGGGGATGGGTCTCGGGATGGGGGACGAAGGGCCTAGATTTGGACACAACGGGGACGGCGGTGCAAATATATAGTACTTGAAATATTAGTTATAAAAAAATGTATGAGGAATAACAAATGAAACTTTGAAATACTAAACACATTGCATTGAACAATGAAAATGCTAAATATCAATATTTATATTCAAAATGATGATTACATCCAAATTTCAAATACAATTGGCCAATGGCCCAATGCTTCTAGTCATCCCCAAAGTCTGCGCCAAACTTTTGTTGTTGCTCTCCCTCTTGCTAATGCTCTCAACCTCTCACTCTTGCAGCCTTGCTTGCTCTCACTCTTGCACTTGCAGCCTTGCTCAATGTTTTGTGATTTGGAGTGAGGGTGTGAGGTTCATTTATAATTTTTTGAGTGCTTAAAGTGTTGGTGGGGCCCCATAAACTATTAGGGTTAGGGTTGTGGGCACAAACATTTAAAAAATATGTTTTTAATTAGAAAACAACCTTTTGCCATTTTTGCATTAGGGGATGGCTTTAGAACTCCAAGATGGTTGAGGACTTGACAAGTCTCTGTGAGGTCTCAAGGACATCCCCAAGTCTCTCAAATGTTCCCTTTAGGACCCTTAAGGACGAAAACGTCTCCATTTTAGGACGTCTGTTGGTGGTGTTGGGATGGCGGGAGGCATTTCCGTGAAGTCCCCAAGTCTCCGGGACGTCCCCTTTACCTAGAGATGGCAATTTGGGGGTGGGGGTGGAGGGGGTTGCCGTGGAACATTGCTATTTATACTTATATTATGTTTTTTCTGGCATGGAATCTAACTAATTAAGGCTTAGCCCCTCTTCTTCACCTTTCTGCTGTACTTTCTTTTTGGGCTACTTTTCACAACATAGTGTATTTATAATTATACCCTAGTATCTTTTATAGTTGACTGTATTTTTTAGTGCTGTTGACCTACATTGGTTATTCGTGGACATTAATATAATCTCCATTTCATTCTTTTTCCACGTTTGAAGAAATCCTCTGTTTTCTGGGGTTCTCATTTTATTTTGAGTAGATTGAGACTGCCCTATAGTTCCATGTTGCCCAGATTCTATTCATTTTAAGTAATACTATTTTGATCTTAATTAAGATTCTGCTTTCCTCAACTTATGGATCTTCTATCCTTTTTCATTGAGTTCTTGAGCTTCTTACCCTTGTAGCCAATATAGAGATGAGGGTTTGTTAGAACTTTGAGTAAAATCATTTTTAGGAGCTTTGATTCCATTCTTAAGTCTTTTTCCCATTGTCATCTTTTTTGTATCTTGTATTGAATTATCTTGTAAAAACTTGTGGACATACAAATTTGCTTCTTGAAGGGAAGAGATTAGTTACTTCAGGTTACTTTTGGTTGAGTTTTTTTTTTTCTGTTGTGTTTGCCATTGAAACTTCTCTTTCCCAGGACATTGAGATTTTGAGAAGGCAAGGGGAATGCTTGGCTGAGTGGTCATAATAATGGTAAGTTTGGCAGTTAAAAGAGATTTTTGTATTTAACTTCTTAAATCCAACAACAATTTCATGGATATAGACGGACTTTTTCGAACAATGGCCTATTAAGAAGGATTTTGGTTCAAGGTCTAACATACATTGTTTAATCCTCTGGCTATAATCTGATCCTAGAAAGATGAATCCGCATAGCAGCAACATTTGATTTATCTTCTATGGTGTTAAAATCTGGAGTCCATTGCGTAGTCACATGATTGGACTTGACAAAAAGTTGGCGAGTTAGAGAGTCAAGAGTTTATTTGGCCTTGGGAAAAACTTGGGGTTTCTGAGTTTTTCATGGAGTTTATTTAAGGTTTTGAGTGTTTGCTGAGGTCAATTTAGATGTGTTTTTGAGTTTTTCACAGTTCAAGATTTTACTGTGTTTTTCCAATGAATTTTTCTGTGCCTGATGTTGACCTTAGTCGAGACAAGTCAAACACAACCAATCTACTATGGTCACTCTGTGAGGTTAAAGACTTGCTCTGACATGGAACCTCAAACCCAATTCAAAAACCGCCTCATTTAACTTAAAAGAGAATAAAACATTGAAATACCCATCTGTATGGATAATGATTTCATATGTATTGAAAACTTATAGTTTGTCTTGATCTATTCCGGGTTTGTTTGATATAATGATAATTTTGATGATATCTAAAGATTTGTCTACTCCCAAATGTGAAGAAATGATTGCAATGCATGAAGTGATGTGGAAAATCCCAGTCCTGAATCAGATATTCACAAGAATTAATAATCCTCATAAATGTTAGGATTTTGGTTGTTAGGGATTTATGTTATCAAAAATGTTAGAACCTTTTTCTATGGTCGCTCTAATAAATCATGATTTGTTGTGTATAACTATATAATTAGATGTAGCAGTCTCATTGGGTAGTTCGTCCTGACACCCAAGCATAAATAAGTCATGTATTCTTAATATAAATCATCAATTAAGGAAATATTTTGCACAAGCTAACTGCTGGGTTAGCACTCAAAAGGTCCAAGTTTCAGTCAGTTCACGACAATGGGTATTAACAGCCCTAGCCAGTGCAGAGTCTTGTTGGGATTTAGGAAAGAAGTTAGTTCAGTTTTGCACTCTCCTGAATGACTTTGGGTATACCTATGTAGCCCATCAAGGGTTTTGCAAGCATCATCTTTTTACCATTTTAGTAAATGAAAAGGTTTCTTACAGTCTGTGCAGCCATTACTTTGTATGATGTATCGTTTGGAATACAAGATGGAGTAAGAATATTTTAAATTACAAGGAAATGGTTACGAGTATGGAAGCACCGATTTTTGTGGAATATGAGGTTGGCTTAATACTCAAATGGTCCAAGTTTCAGGCAGTTGATGACATTGGTTATTACCAGTCCTTGCCAGTGCAGAGCCTTGCTAGGATTTAGGAAAATTTAATGGTCTATTATTTGGAATACAAGATGGAGTAAGAATATTATAAATTACCAGGAAACAGGTATGGGTATGGTAAACACCGATTTTCTAGGATCCCATGGAAATGAAATTTTGTGGAAATGTCCGTGAAAGAAAGTGTTAAAAATGTTAATATTAATAAAAATGCACATAATGTTCATGTTTTGTGCATAAAGGTACAAGGGACTAAACACATAAATAGTTTTAAGACTTTAAAATTAAAACATGGTTTATAAATTATGAATTTTAGGCTCACAATACAGATTACAATCTAGATAGTCAGGGACTAGAGTAGATCATTATTTTGCTATTCTCTGAAAGCAACAAAACATGGTTTATAAATTACAAGTTTAAGGCTCAAAATACAGATTACAATCTAGATAGTCAGGGACTGGAGTGAATCATTATTTTGCTTTTCTCTGAAAGTAACTATACGGAGCAATGATGTCCAAAAGCATCTATTACGTAAGCTTTTACCATTACTGACGGGGACTCTGATGCATATAAAAACGGGGAGGACAGCATCTATATGAAAAGGAATATCGCGAAGATAGTTATGGGTGACAGCAAAGAGGTGCTGTTACCGCGGGCTCTTCGGTTAGTGCACGTAATGGATGCTCCAAGAAAAACTTTGGAAGAGGAACAAGTCGCGGTGACACTTTCACTCCACTAGCTTCACCCTCCAGCTTCTATGTTGAAGTCTCGTATTGTTGCAAACAGATGGAAGAGCAGCAGTGACACTTCCACTAGGTCCACCCTCCAGCTTCTATGTTGAAGTCCCTTTCCCATCATCATCAACTAATGAACAGTTGGTAAAGGTAGTTGTGGAAGTATCCGAATCAGGTTGCTGCAGCTGTATATCTCAAAGTTTGGCCGAACTTTGCTCATAGTCTTCTATGATAGGAGGCACAAATTGGAATGCACAGAAACCAATTCCTCCACTTTCTTTGTTGCCATCCTGTTGAGTGGTTACAGGAGTATGCGCTCGAGTTCTGTTCAGCTGAAGAGGAAGTAGCAACCTTTAGAGGCAAAGTCTGTAGGAAATTTCAATTTACTTAATTGTAAAAATAAAAAAAAATCTAGTAGGCATAAACTTAGAATTGAGGATACAAACTTGATTTTAATTTTTGTTTTTAGCCTTTATAATTACAAACCTTACCTGTGATAATATCTTAATGAATGACAGGCAGCAGGTGCTTGGCATCTTGGCCATGGATGTACCGTCATGTAACAGAAGGCACTGTACATTCCATGCCACCTTGTAAGGCAACAAACATTCCAAACACCTCATCAACTTCAACTGCTACATCTAGATCATGGAAAATCCTTTTTAAATGTTATTTAATATCCATCTTCAACCCCCATTCCCTTGTAGGGTGTCTCCCAACCCTATTTCCTTAACTGTAGGAACCCTTCATCTCACAATGTTGAGAAGACATTCTAGGCATCGATTTTACTGATCAGAAGCTGCCTTTTGAAGACTTGGAGATCATTTGTGAAGTCTCTCTATGAATCAAGGAGTTTGACAAACAGTTCAAATCAATAGGAAAGTTAATCACATTTTGCTTGGTTGTTGGAGCTACACGTCAGATTGAATAAACAATTTTAGAAGATTTAAAAAAAAAAAAATCAGACATCTTTTAATAAAGTTTTAGAAGTTTTTTTAAGTCCATAAAGTTGGAAGTCCATGGTCATGGCATGGTCATAGGTGCTGAAGGAACTTAAGGGGTAGGAGACTATTTTAAGATCTAAATTTTGTTTTGAAAATGGGGCTATAAGGTGTTTATGAACAGTTTTTGGGAGACACATTATTAACTGAAATAAAAACTGGTTACAAGAAGTGACTTTTTACAGTTTGATCTTGAGAATTTTAAAACAGATTCTATTTTCTTAATAAATATCCCAGGGTTATGAGTTGGTTTGTTATTGGATGAGTTTTGGGAACCCGTTCGATACAAAATTTATTGGGAATTGGATATTTTACCTGTTCTTCAGAACCGTGTTTTGTAATTCCCTTTTCTATATTTTCAACTTAAATTGTTGAATGTAATACCTATGCTGAGTTTGAAGTGTCTGCATGTCAGACACTCACAAATCAATTGGAAAAAGTTATAATCTTCGGAAAGAACAACCAAGTATAATTCTTAAGCAAAAACTTTAGGATATTATTAATGGGAAAGACATGCCAAATTATTGCTCATCTCAGCAGGATGCGTTTAATTATAGAAGTGGAGAAGCTTTGATGATTATCTTATCTATCGTGGATGACTTATTAGTGTATGTCCAAGACACTCACAAATTAATTGGAAAAATTTATAATCTTCTCAAACAACCAAGTATAATTCCTAAGCATAAAATTTAGGAGATTATTGATGGTGCGGGTATGAAAAACTATTGCTCATCTCACAAAGATGAGTTCAAATTTCAATGATAGAAATGGAGAAGCTTTCATGATTATTAACATAGCTATTGTGGATGACTTTTGTTATATGTCCAAGATGCTCATAGCATGACGATATTTGTGATAAATCAAAAAATCTTTATGTAACATCAAATCAAATAAGAATTTCATTAATAAAAAAAATCTGTTAGGAAATAAGGGATAAAATATGCGGAACAATCCCACACATAATCGCAATAGTAGAAACTAATATGCAGAAAAATATTACAGATCTGAAATAAAAGTGCAGAAAATAAAAGAACACAACACAGAGAGTATTTAACGTGGTTCACCCAATTTGGGCTACGTCCACCAAGAATCACTTGCTCATATTTTTATTACAAGCCACCTCTTTCTCTCAATACAATACCCTAGATCTGTTTGGAGCTGTGCTCAACAAACTCTCCTGAATTCACACTTGAACTCACACACATACAATATGTTTTATCTCCCCTACAATATGACCAAGCACATTAATAGGCAACTGCTTAAGCAATTTTACAATACCGTGGGTACCAAAACCATGGGCCAAAACCGCCCATAAACCTATGGGTCAAAATACCACCATATGAGAAGAGCACGTTTCTCGAGGCATTGAGCACATTTTTCGAGGCCACTTTTTTTCAACACTTCGACGAGAAAACTGTGGAGAGTGTACAATACTTTTAGTGTACAGTCTTCAACACTTCCACACATGAAAACAAGCTCCACAACATAACAAAATCAACCTTACAATCTACAGCTGCATTAAGATCTCTCTATCATAGATCTTCTTAGTGTTAACAAAGTGGCAATAGGCAAAAATGAGTAAGAGTCCAAAAACTAAAGAAAGTAAAAATGGGGATTGATAAAACTCTTGAAGTTTTGATAATTTATGAATTTATTGATTTTATTACATGAAGATAATTTTTTTAAAATATAAATGATTATATTAAATCACATGTTTTCAAGTGCTGATTAATCAAGATTCAGAACATCTCCTATTAATCGGCAATTTTTGTAACACTAGATTAATCAAGAAGCTAAAGAGATGAAGACAACTTGAAGCTGTTGACATTTTTTTAATAATGAGTTTTAAACACTTTTTGACCTTAATCTAATTGTTATTACCCCAAAGGCTTTACCTTTAAAATAAAACTTTTTTTTGATGGGCTCCTAAACTTGTTTGTTATATTTGATAGATAGACACTTTTGACCGGAGCTATGAACCGGATTACAAACACCAAGATAAGGACAAACAAACCGACCCCAACACAACAACAAATTGAAACTAACTGGAGCGAGACAAAACAAACCCCCAACTAACACCGCTCCTCATGCGAAGGATAGTAATCAAGCAGATTCACAAAACGCCCTTTTTACCTTTTTTTCTTTCTCGACCTCTTGCCACTTACTCTGATCAGAGGCTACCACCATCATAAGATTATTTGAATTCAAAGATTACCAGATACTTGCTCTTGTTCCGAGTCCGATTTGTGAAATTTATTGGATTCATAATCCCTCTTCATACCACCTGCTGCTGCCTTATTTCCCTTGACTTGTCTCGTGAAAACCTTTTTGTCGTGGCGCCAAAGCCTTTCTCTAAATCTGCTTGGTGAAACACTCCGAATCCTCCATACTATCTGCCTCGTGAGCCAAATCAGGTGAGGGATTTCCCCAACTGCCTCTCGTATTTACAAACTCTTTCTCCTTCGAGCGCTCTTCTTTTTGCCTTGCAGGCAAGCCACCTGCAAGTGGCCTGGAGCCCGACATATACAACAACGGAATGTTGTATTCTCATAGTCTAGGGATTGGACATGTTGGAAGTTTCCCAATTTCAATAAAATCTTGTCGGGCAATCCTTTGCTTAAATTGATCTCTGCGCAAAATCTGGCATAGGTACGGAGTCCTGCCGCTGCCTTGACATGATCCACCTTTAAGAATTTACCTAGAGTATTACCGATATCCTTGAGAGCATACCAAAAATGCAGCAGAAGGTTCGCAAGCTGAACCCACATAGGAATTTTTGTAATAGATAAGGTATTTGGGTCGAACTTTGGGAACCAAGGCGTGAGAAACAATCCTGCGTTGCCCCAAAACCATGGACCATCCGATAAGCATTTTTGATATTCTTTTGCCTCCTTAAACTGCACCACAAAGAAACCCTTGGAGCAAAGGAGATTTCGCAGCTTTTAGACCAGTTTACAGAGACCCAAAGAGCAGAGGAAGCTGACCACATTCCGTTGAATCTTCCAATGACCGCAAGTTGAGACAAGGATTGGAGATGGGCTTTCACCTCGGGGTTATCCAAGTTTAACAGTGGTGACTCTTCAACCAGATCGACGATACATGCTTGAGATCCAGTCGGTCCGAGCTCTTTTTGCTGCACAGTTTCCTTGAATGAAGCAGGTTTGGGAGCAGCTGCTTTAGTGGGCTCCACTCCATTGCCCTACTTGTCGTGGACAGCACCTCCTCCTGCATTGAATGCCACACCCTTACCGCTGTTCGAATCCGAGCAGACCTCCTTGCTTTCATTGGTAGGGTGACGGCTAGGGTTAGGGTTTCGTGGCCCTTGTCTAAGATTCAACAGCCCTTTAGCCTCCAGTTGTTTTATATACTCCAACCGATCCTCCCTGCTCATGGAGGAAAAAGCTTGAATGTCATCCCATTCCTTCTTGTTGCCTACGGAAGACGCTTCTCCTCTATTTGCTTCGGGTTTGTCCCTGCCCTGTCCGCATGCTTTGGTTGCAGAGGACATTTTTCCTCACTACTTCCTAAGTTCCTGGGCTACCAAATTTTCTATAATATAAAGTATAAAGGAATAAATGCGGATGTAGGAGCTATTTTAGGGAACTCCTTTACAGCTAAACATAAAGGAAATTAATCGGTTTGGCAACATTGCCACTAATTTTGAAAATAGAGGTGGTTGTTCACGTTGTGGAGTTCATGGTTTTCAAAACAGTGGCAGCAATTCTTGAGGCAAAGACAGAGGTATATATATTCACCACAGGTTACCAATAAAATTCAATGTCATTACTGCAGAAAGTTTGACCATCTATTGAGGGACAATAATAAGCTTCAAAGTTCTGTGGAATGTAATAGAAGGCCTATAGGAGATGATGGAGATGCCATACTAACCCCATTAAAATATGATGATAACAACCAGGTGGAAAATTAGTGTAAATTATTATTTACCACTGACAAGATTATTCAGGAAAAAAATTCACAAAAAATTAATAAATATTAGACTTTCGATTTTGTTGTCACTAAACATAGTACTGTGAGGAAGGAGTGGTTTATAAAACTTGATGGTACAGTATCTAGCAACAAAATTGTTGTGTTTGGAAATAGAAAAGCACACAAACTCCAGGTCTAAGGTAATGCTGCCAAAGAGATGTTAGATGGGAAGGTACATAGTGTTCAAGATGTCCTCCATGGCCCTAGTTTAATTAATATATGGGTTTTGGTTGGTAAATTACCGATCAATAAATTAATGAAGAATTATGTTTTGATAGATGTTTAATTAGGATTTGAAAAAGGTCACCAGGTGGTTCCAACAGGCATCAAGGAGAATGGGCCATATAGATTGGATGTAGTTGCAGTTGATAAAAAAATCACCAGAGAGCTTTGGTGGTTTGTGGCATTTTAGGTATGGGCATCAAGGAGAATGGACCGTACAGATTGGATGCAGTTGCAGCTGATAAAAACTGCTTTGGTGGTTTGTGGCATTGTAGGTATGGTCATCTCAACTACCTGTTTTTGATTCACTGATTAAAGAGGTGGTGGCAATTGAACTACCTGTGGTCTAAGATACTAAACATAGTATGAAGCAAGTTTTTGGGTGGGCAACATAAGAAATTGTTTCATAGTGGGCTTGGCGGCCTGACAAGCTTTAGGGTTGGTGCTCACTGATGCTTGTGGTACTATATAATCTATACAGACTATTGTCTTTGACGATCATGGTACCTTATCACCTTTATTGATGCTCATTGGGTTCGGATTTATTTTCTACACTCAAAGTCCAAAGTATTTTCTATCTAGATCTCTTTTGAAGTTGTTATTGAGTGGGAGTTAGGTAAGAATTTGAAAGTTTGAATTTATTTCTAAACAGTTGGCAGGTTACTGTGCCAAATTTGGTACTCAAGGTATTTATATCACCTTACACGTTACAAGATGGCATTGCAGAACAGAAGCATTGGGTTATCATGGAAATGGTTAGGTATATGATCAATGATAGTAAGTTAGAGGAGATTAGGTTTTGGGTAGAGTCAGCTTGTACAGCAATTACTGAACAAATGTCCTATCTCATTTTTGGGTTTTAGGTTCAAAATTTCAATGTGTATTGTTGTTCCTTGAGATATAAAGTGTATTTTCATTGGCTAAAATGAAGAATGTGAGACACTGAAGGAGTTATGGATAGAATGTGAGAGACTGAAGGAGTTGTGGATGGGCTGCAAATCACAGGTATCTTATTTTTGGGTTTTAAGTTGTACAACAGATACTCTTGTTCTTTAGAAAATAAAGATGTAAAGACGTAAACTGGAAGAGAAAACTAGGAAACGATTTTCGTTGGCCTCAATGGTGAATGTGAGGCATATGGATTGGTTGATCTTGATCTTCAAATGTCATTGTCTGGCATGACAGTGTTTTGTTTCTTGAAAAAGAATTCAAATCAGGAAATTTTCAATATGTCCTTTCATTGAAGTTGAAAACTGACAGGACATAATTCAAGTAGAAGCAAATGATATTGTAGGAAAAAGCAATGGAAGTGACAACTATAGTTGGTCTCAAGAGGCTGAGATTTCTCTGGTATTCTGACACAATGAATGTTGTTCAGAGCAATAAGATGAGGATGCTGGCAGTGCTTCTTATCTTTGCCATCCTCGTTGACATACAGGTACATTATACTTCAACAAGTTTTGCTATGGATATGCAAGGTACTAAATGTTTTTCCTACACAGGAGAAAAGGAGTTTGTTTTCTTTTGAGTTGGCACAAGGTAAGTAAACAGTGGGCTGCAAATGTGCTATGAGCCAACTACAAAGTTTCTATAACTGAAGTCCTAGAACTGAAACCCTGGGTCTGAAAAATCTGAATCTTAAATGAAGAGCAGATTTTTTTCTTTTTCATTTTGGTTTTAAAGACCTCAAAAGGCAGAACTATTTTTATGAAATATCTAATTGCTTAAAAAATGGAAAACAAAACAAAACAGTATTACCATAACTGTGTCAGTTCCTGCAGTACATAGAAGACAAGAAAACTTTAATAAGGGGTATGGGTGGCAACCAAGGTCAAGAAAATCTGTAAGTGCAGTATGGTCAGTTGACGATACCAACACAGTGTCTTTAGACCTGTGCACAAAACTACTTCCTCCATATGGTAACTGGATGCAGAATAGCTGCAGGTTCGGCAAGACAGAGTCAATATAGACTTGAAAATGTCTTGAATTCGGCACCAATACTTGGCAGAAGACTTGAGAAATTGAAAAATCACAAAATATTGGAGATTTCACAGAAAACCAGTTCACCGTTTCCTACTCCTGAAATCTGGCAAAAATGTTGAAAACCAAATCTTCGACTGTAGAATCTGAAAATTGAAAATATCCACTAGTGAAACTGAAATTTGATGAAATACTTGCTTATCTTTTGTTTTTCTTCAATTTTCTTAGTCAAAGCTCCCTAGACAACCTCTTGGTGCAGGGGAGAAAATCAAATAATTTTCATTATTTTTATACGTTTTTTTCTTCTTAGGAGTCTTCGCAAATCTCTGCCAAGATCTGCTGTGAGAGCTTCTGGGCTTAACAAACTATGGATGTTTGGGACTTGAGTTGTATCTATGCTTTCACCCAAAATTATATACCCTACTCTTAACATTTAACAGCCTATTCATAGCTAATGTCATACTTTAACTCTTTTGTCTTTTGCATGTGGGATAATTGTATTTTAACAAAAACTCTTCTGTCTAACAAAAATACAAAAGAGTCTCAATGTTCCTAATGAAAAACATGATGGTATTGACGACTAATACTCAAGCAGATTATAATTAAGCACAGTATCGTTTCTGCCTCCACAAATTGCTTTGTCCCAGAGCAATTGTAGTGTTGGGTGCTGCATATTTTAGGTCCTGTTCATGCGGCATCTTCTAGTGACAAATCCATTCCCTGAATGAGATATTGTGACAGTGTCTTAGTCCTCAATTACTTTGATTGAGTCTATATAATAGGATCTGGAATCAGCGGAGCTTATCGTTCATTTTAGCCATCTGATCATCCCCTTGCAGCCAGTCATAGAGTCATGCTACCGAATCTTGTAAATTTTGTTATGGAATGCCTCTTAAGCACAGATATGTCATCAAGTGTGAAGTTGTGAGTGCTGTCAAAATTATTTAGGGTCACTGCCATTCTTCCTTTCATTTTGCTCTCCTGATATTGAGCAATATCAACATGTTAGCAAGAGACACAACTGGGATTTCTCACGAGTTGCTGTCATGCAAATGTGCAACATAAAAATTTCAAACTTTCAAGCATGACAACTTAGCCAAAATTGAAAATTTTGCTTTCTAGTCTTCCCAAAACCCTCTCTTGGTTAGTCCGTTAGTTGTGTCATGTCCATTTTGATCTTGCAGGTACTTCCAAGATGATGAAAAAGAAAATACAGGTGTTTGGAATGGTGTGACAAGATTATTCATTTCATTCAGAGATGTTTCCAATGGCTAGTTTCTTGGTAGGCCTAGAAAGGCCAATTTTGACCTTCTCAAGATTGGTGTGCATCATCCGGGACAAAACGAAAGGCTCAAACTCATCCGGATGTGGTGTTGAAGATCTAGGAACATGTTGCAACTGATTTAGGAAAGTTTAGGAAGATTTGAAGGTTTAGGAACAAATTGTGTAATTTCAGGTTTCTAAGGTGTAAGGAGCGGACAATCTAAACAGTAATTCGATCTTCTGTGGATGATTTTGGGAGCTTCGTAAGGAGTTAAGAGTCAAACAAGTAGTCATTGGAAATCTAGGATAATTCTCTACATGATGGAATTTTCAAATCTTTCACAAGACTCAAGTATCTCTCAAGGAAGCTCAAACTGTGCAGACACACCCCACTGTCCCGAGAAAAAAAGAGCAATTTTAGGGAGTTGCAGGAAAAATTAGAGCTTGAGACCCATCCCATTGTCTTTGGAAGGCTCTTGGGAGTCAAAATCATATAAGGGTTCATAAAATAAGTCTTCTTGGAGCTCCGGAAACCTCATCGTCAAGTTTCTCTCTCTTCGGTATGCTCTCGTAGTTAGTCAATTTTGCAAGAGGACACATGTCACCTCTAGGTTGAGGCGCATTTTTGTGTCCCTCTGTCTGCTTTTCCAAGGGGACTATGGGACAAAAAATGCACCCCTCCTCAAGCTTTTACCCTTGGTTCTCCATGCGACCAACTTGCAACACTCCAAAGGGCTTATCTGCCTATTTCTAGCTCCCGCATTGTGCAATCACGCAATGACAAGTGTCAAGCCCACATGAGGGTGCATTTTCTTGTCCCTATTGTCCCCTTGGGACAGGGGACAAGGGGGAAACAAATGTGCGCTCCATTCCAAAGAAGAAAAACCCTAATTTTTAAAAATAAGAGCTGCTTCTACTGCCGTGAACAAAATTGACTACCGGGGCAATTTCTCCATCTCCCTCACATTGCACCTCTGATTGACACTTGTCCTCATCTGGTGAGGGCGCATTTTTGTGTCCCTCTTGTCCCCTATTCCCAAGGGGACGGAGGGGACACAAATATGTGCTCCTCACCCAAGCTAAAAAACCCTAAATGATACCCTAGTTGTTTCTATTGTCGTGAGAAAATTTGACTGCCGAGTTACTTGCAAACTCAAAAGAACTAATTGCTCAAGTGTTTTCTCACTTGCTTCGACCCAAGATGCAATTTTTGATGTTATTAAGCATCCAAAACCTGCAAAACACAACCATCACTTTGCCCATCATGTTCCAGAGACATCTGTGGCTACAAGAATGAAGCTTTTCTCATTGCTAGTGAACAAGGAAACTAATCATACCAAAGGTTTGAGTTGAATTTTCTTCTCCAGAGCATCTCTGTGATAAATGAAGCTCGTGACTCCATTAATGGCTGCCATGACAACTTCGGACCTACAAACCCTACCTCCGAAAATTGCCTTTTTCGATTTCCAAGCATTCCGATGGTGGAACCAAGTGAAATTTGGAGCACAAGATCGTAATGAGGAGTTGAATCTAAAAAGATGTTTCGATGCAAACCGAGGTCATTTTTTTAGTTTCTAAAAATAGCATATGTCATGCCCTTCACATGCTAAAAATAGTAAGTACCTCAAATTGCAAGTTCTAATCACTCAGAACAATCAGAAACGGTGCAAAATGGAAGGCAAGGCAAAATTGGCAATTTTGCCGAAAAAAGCAAAAAAAACACTTTCTAAAAATATAAACTTGCTAAAAATAGAAAGGCATCATCAATGGAGGAGAATGGAATGTTCCAAAAGATTTAGAAGGTCAAATTTGAGCAAAATAGGTGATATGTCCCAAAATAGCGGTCTTGGTCCTACTTGCTAAAAATAGAAAGTCTTCGTTTTGGATGCAGAAAATTGTAGCCGGTTCCGATGTCACTCATCTTTTTGCTTTTGGCATCCTCACATGGTTGTAAGGTTGTTTCATAACTCAAATGAGGAAACTCACTCTTCACAGGAACCTTGAAGCATCTCGAGTTGAGTTGAGCTCGACGAGTTGGTTGATTTGAGCTCGGTGAGTCAGGGAGAGCTAGGTGAGTTGGGTGAGTCGAGTGAGCTAGTCAAGGATCATTCTTTCCTATAAGGGGCACACGAAGATTGTGGTATGCTAACACAAGAGGTAATCTTGAGCTAAGGACATCAGCTAAGTGATCTTCACTTGAGGCTTCGTTGAAATCCAAGATTATCGGGGAAATTATCATCTCGCCAAGTGAGTCATGACCGGTAGGCTGGTTGAGTTGGTTGAGAAGAGCCAAATGAGCTCGGTGAGATGATTGAGCTAGTCAAGCCAAGTGAGTTAGGAAAGATCTCATCTTTCTTCTTTTGGGAGCTCACATCTCGCGGGTCAGCAGAAGATAGAATTTGCAAATGTTGCAGTGCTGTGTGGGACAGAATGCAAGTATCAGGAGGTTTGAGCATCGTGAATGAAAATTGTGAAAGCCTAAGGAGCAAGAGAGTGATCCTCACTCTCATTGTGAGATCAAGAATGCATCATCATGAGTAGTGCCCGTGTTTGTCCCAAGCTCACATCAGAAGGTCTCAACAGTGTTTCTAAACACTCAGTCTGAGGTATCCATGCATCTCATGAGTAGTGCCCGTGTTCATCCCAAGCTCACATCAGAAGGTCCCAAGGTCCCAACCATGCATCTCATGAGTGTTTCTAAACACATCGAAGGTCCCACTAAACACTCGGGCCGAGGTATCCATGCATCTGATAGGAGGAGGAAAGTGAGATCATCATGCCTCGATCAACAAGTTCTACATCGAAAGGAGCTTCTTCAATAATCAATCAATTCCCTTCCCTTCTCCTCTTCTCCCCCTTTCTTCTAATTCTTCGTTGTATGCAATCATGGTTTTTTGTCCTATTTACTTAAGTGACAATATTTGAAAATTGTAAAAGTATTCTCTCAAAATTATAAGAGAGACTTAATTTGTCTCTTCTAAGGGCAAATGAAAGGTCACAAGTGGAATAGGAACATGAAGAGTCATATGGGGGAGATGAGAAGACAATTCACAAGGCTATAAATTGGAATGGCTTCTCCATTCCAAGGGATCCAATATTTTGATAATTTCTACTTTGTAGCAATTGTGAATTGTGTTTTGGATGTTGAACTTTGTATCACCAACACAAGAAATAAAAGCTACATTCTTCCATTTCCTTTGCTCATGTTTCCTCTATTCTCTTTTTTTTGCAACTTTGAAAGCATAATGATCTTGAACAACCAAGAAGGAACTTGGTGTCCTTGATTGATGAACCTAGAGAACCGTGTCTCGTGGTTTGTTGGTCTTGCTAGTGGCCTACATTGTTGCTTTCCTCCAATTGAATGTTGAACTACTTTGGTTATTGTGTGTGAACTCTGCTATTGCCTACTCACAACAATAATCTCTCTCCTAATTCCTCTCCTTTATCCCTCATCGCTGCAATTTCCTCCCTTGTACCCCATACAAGCACTTTGTCATAGGTTCAATGAAGTGTGCCTATGTGATCCCCGGCCTATTTGGCCACCCCACAACATTTAGATAGAATTAGGATAGTTACATTCAATAATGGGAGCCTCCCCATACACAAGAAGGAGGGGCATAGCCCGTGAGTGTTGGTGGAAACACATAATTTGCCATACGACAAATTATTTCACCAACACGAGTCTTGGTTCTCAACAAGGATGTATTTTGTTTCCTTCTTCTACCACTTCTTCATGATCATTCCTGGCCATAGTCAGGATTGCCTACTAATGTTTTTAGCTGTATTCTTGGAGAGGCCTTGCACTTGTGTCCCTTGGACCAAACCTCTTTCTAGCTAAAACAAAGGTCTTTCGAGCATTAATTAGTGACAGCAGCGGGTCTACTATTCTTCCCTTTAATTTTTAGCAGAAGCAGGAGCCAAGTTAGACTTTTCATTGCCTTCTAGCTCCCCATTTGTAGCTGGATTAGTTTTGGAGGATAGTCCTGCTTGATTGTCTTAATATACTTCTGCTTGTGAATTGTCAGCCCCAAGTGTGGCTGGCTTCAAAGCCTTCACACATTTTCTTATGCTATCTTTCAATCTATCTCTGCACTTAACAATCACATACAGGGTACTTGTGTAAATATTTTCTACACAGAGGCTGGCTTTGGAATTTTGCCACTCTGCTGTCATTCCATGTTCTGCCAGGCCAAGTAGTAGTTCTCATAGGTACAAGTGTCAAAGACTCAAAGTTATCAATCCAGTTGCAAATTGTTTCAAGTATTTATCTCTAGCCTGTTGCCCTCTTCCTCATTGCTCTCTTCTCGTCATTGGTTGGTCTTATGTCGCTCGTTAAACACCAGTTCATTGAATCTTTTAGTAACCAAGAAGCAGGAAAACATGCCTATCCAAAGCCTTGGCTTCATAACTTCACTACAACCATTAAAGTTTAAACCAAGGAACATGGTTCTTTTTCATTAGCTTTGGATTTATGTGGTTACGTCCCTGGTTCTTTTGGTTTTCTTGATTATGATGATTGCTCCTCCTCCCATAGAAGTGTACCTCAAAAGTGATTTGCTCATGCTCATGACATCTAGCCTCACCTTTTTGATCTTGAGTCTCTGGCAACCATGTTCTTCACTATTACGCCCTTGTCCCTGTTCCTTCTTTCCTCACTGCTCCTGAAACCTTTCAAGAGAAGCCTTTATGGATTCTTTCACTGATATTGCAATTTCTGATTTCCATTACTCTTTCCATGAGTAGCTGGAAATGAAGCCATTGTTGATGTTTCTCCATAGTGGTGCTGATACCACTGTTATGAACCCAACTGTAAACTTGCTATAAATTCTGTGACACGTCTCTAGCAGGCCTGGGGGCAACAAATGCATCATCATCAACCATGACGAGGAGCTTTCTTGATGAAGTATGGGCACCAACTCAGGCTTAAAAAGGTCTTTAAGCTTAGTATGGTTGCTGCACTTAGCCAAGACACAGTCACCATATATCTGTGCACAAATCTCTCTCCACCCCATAATATGCCCGTTTCCTATACCTAAGGCTAAGAGCATACTTATAGCTAATGCCCCACTTTAGTCTTTTGTCTTTGACACATGGAATAATTAGATTTTTGCAGGATTTATTTTTTAACTCGTAAAATGTACAATTGATTGACATAACGAAAAATATGCCAAAGTTCAAACTATCAATATTCCTGTTTATTCTCACAACACCACCAATAACCTAAGTCACAAAGTTTGAGCTTGAGTTCGTGGGGATAAAGTTTGGTTCAAGTTTACCGGTGGGTAAAAGTCATAAAAAAACGTATGGACTTGTAAAGTTCGTAAAAAGATTTATTTATCATTTTTATTTTTCTAAAAATGCATAAATATGTCAGAGAGACAGAGTGTGAGACTTTTCCATGCTCTGCTTTCACGTGGTAGCCATATATATATATATATAGACACGCATATATAAAATAATGCAAAATCATGTCAAAAGTTTCCGTGTAAAAATAATTGATAAAGTTGAGTTCATGTTCAGTGAGGATGAAGTTCAGAAAAGTTTGAACATTTTCCATAAAATTTGGCATACCTTGTGACATAGCCAATAACTAATGCTGAAATAGATGCTTAAGGTTTTGTAACAAAATGAGTATACGGAACCAAAGTCAAAGTTGATGGTATTGATAAGCATAAAGGAAGACTATTAGCCAAAGGATTTCACAACATGGAATAGACTATGAAGTATGAACAAACTTCGTCAATAAAAATGATTACCATAAGTCTTAGTACTTGCAGCTCAGAAAGGGTGCAAAGTTCAATGGATTTATGTTAAGAGTGCACAAAGTCATCTAAATTTGACAGCCTCAAGGTTTTGTAGAAAAATGTAAAGAACATTGAAGGGAAACTGATTAAAGCAGTTTACGTGGGGATCGTCCCCTAGATTTTGGTGACGTCCCGAATGTTTCGGGGACTTGGGGATGTGCAGGGGATGCCCCAATTTTTTGAAATCTTTCAAAAGTTTTCTGATGTTTTTACTTTTAAAAAGATGTTATTTTAATTTTTTACAAAGAACATCAAATTATAATCTTGAAAGTACCTAAAATACATTAAATACAGTTTAAATTCCTAAATGTCATTGAAAAAAATACAAAAATATTGAAATATTATTTTTTTGTATTATTTTCAAAGCCCCCTGCTGTCCCCAAAATTTGGGATTTTTTTTGCCGTCCCGGAAACCCTCTCCCTCTGTGATGTTCTTTGTCCCCGAGACTTAGGTAAAACTATGGATTAAAGCAATTTACAGTCTGGAGGAGGCTCCCAAAGGTTGATATGCGCGAATTGATGTGCACTTACTGACCACATGCTTCAAGCAGTGGCACCGATTCTGATTTGTAAGTCTAAACAGCTGGTAATGATTGGGTTATTTGATTTTTATGACCTTATCGTTATTGGTAAAAACCTTGGAGATGGTCTAATTGATGGTGTGAAGAATCTGCGGCGTCACCAAAATTAGGGGCCTTGTCGCGTAAACTGCTTTAATCAGTTTCCCTTCAATGTTCTTTACATTTTTCTAATGAACTCGACTTTGCTTTTGATACGACTGAAGGTGTATTGTTGCTCTATTGTCTTTGGATTGAGGATTGGCAAAAATATAATTTTACTTGCCACACAAAAGTATAAATTGAATTGCTGAAGAAATTTAGGATTGGAATGTGCAAACCATCAGCAATGCCCATGGAAATGGAACT
Source organism: Taxus wallichiana var. yunnanensis (assembly GCA_018340775.1). NCBI lineage: Eukaryota > Viridiplantae > Streptophyta > Pinopsida > Cupressales > Taxaceae > Taxus > Taxus wallichiana. The sequence continues at coordinate 933,882,939 of CM031242.1, forward strand.
GAAATTGACAATACGAGTGAATACTGTGTTAGATGAATGATACAATATACTGGCAGTTGGTAACTTTATTTATTTGGCCAAAAAAATGCCAGATCTTAGTTTTGTTGAATGTTTAATTGTAAGATATATGACTTTGGGAAGAGCTGAGCATGGGCAGGGAACTTTATCAATTGTAGTTTGACAGACCAAGGATTTCAGCTTATATGGCAACACAGATTCAGATTGGTTTCAAGTTGTCAACTTTCAGCCTGGGAATGTGGATCGTCTCTTGGATCAGTAAGAAGTAACCTACCATTATCAACAAAAGTTGAATGCGAGTCACTGCAGCATGCAAGGCAGTTTGGCTTCAAACGGTTCTTGAAGGGTTCTCCTGATTGTAGCATCACATTGTGGCATCTAATGAAGAGAATTCTATGCCAAGTCCATACCTCATATTTGTTGAACCTGGGGTTTCCAGCCCATCATCCAAGTTTCCCCACCGGTTCTAGACTCTCAACTCTCTTATTCTTCACTGCCCACATACGGTTCCCAAATGCATTAAGCTGGCACTGATCAATCAGTTGGATATTCTGTTATGCTACACATGGAATACACAACAGCATCATCCTGCTCCCCTGCTGCCCAATAATTAAGTGTGTTTTGAAGCTGGTACATTATACGAATCGCTAATGGTATATGAGCATAAGGGGGATATGACAAATAATAAATGGGTTTAAGCTAGTAATAATTCAGGATTGGGTGATACTAATGGTTGTTTCGACTACCTATTAAAGTCAATGTTTAGTGTCCGTATTTCTGAATTTGGATGGTCATCAAAATTGCATTAATTTAAAGTTTTGCTACAGATGAATATGAATGCAACACAACTCCAACTCGTATAAATATATGAAATCAATTTAATAGAAAGCTCCAACGTCCCAGTGGCTAGAAAATAAATTCCTCAGTTTCTATGCATCTCTCTGAATTGTTCATCATTGACAGTACTCAGAAATGGTTTTGGATCACAATCCTCTACTAATTTCTATTCGTTTTATGCTTTATTCTTATAGATGAGCTGGGATCGGTTAACTATATGAGCCTTTGTATAAATATCTTTTTTTCTTAAAGGTAGCTGGGAACATCACCGGGCCCAGACTGGTTCTAGGGAATGATAGTCCTGGATGTGTCATTACACGCTCATGTCTGTTAAATTGTGGGCTGCCTTACTGCAATGTGGAGATTTCAACTTGAGTCACTCTCTTTACAAATGCACCACTTAACCATTACATCACAGCTTGAGTTACTCTCTTTATGAATGCACCACTATACTGTTACATGGGAGGATAGTATGGGAAGTTGCGCATAAATGTTTATAGAATAATCAGAAATGAAATTGAAACGATGGGATTATATCTACAAACATGATGGTAAATATAAAAACTAAAATATGTTTTTACTAGAATATGACACAAACAAAGGCAGCTCCTAACCTACATTTTCTCTTCAGTTAGGAGACAATGTCACCGTTGGTTTCTCCTGATTTATTTTTTGCTGGAAGAAACTGAATCAAGATCCCTCTTGACTCACACCAAATATCAGTGAGAAGTCTTTAAATTTTATACTTTCAGCATTCATGTTTCTTTTTTCTCAAGGAAATCAGATTCCTATATTAAATGGAACGGCACACATGAATATGTAATGCTCAACAGTAGCACTTTCCCTTACACATAAGCAAGAAGAGCAATCAGCTCGCATTTATGTATCTCTGGGTGGTAGGAGCTTAGTATATGCCCCAAGTTGCTTGGAGAACTTATGGAAGTCCAAATTACAAGTGTCATTTTGAGAGCTTACAGAAGAAACCCATTTTGGTGATTAAATAAGGACCCGTCGTTTGGCAGCATGCCTCTCTGTTCTTTACATTGCAGTTTGCAGAAGGGGCATGCACCTTGGGCTTGAAAACCAGATCATTGCTGCAGGAATTTACCCTAGTTATTGCCTTTACTGCAGCTTGACAGACTTCCTTGAAAGTTGCATTATATCTTACTTTCTTGCATGCCTTTCATGTGTGCAATGTGGATTCTCTAATTTTTATGCAAATTTAGACTTTTATTCAATTTAGTGTATTGTTTTTCATGGGATGATGTCAGTATATTTGTGTACAATTTATTGTTCTTTATTAACATCGTCTTTGATCACAGAGCAAGTTCCAGACAAGAATTGGCAAGGAGACGGATCTGCCCAACACTCAACTCCAGGAAATAGAGCTCAAATCTGGGAGAAAACATTGCAGGTCTGAGATCTAGAGAACCTCCTAATTGAGGTTACTCATCACTGTCTCTATTTTAAGCCTAAGATTGGAAGTGCCCAGGAGTCAAAAATTGGTATCATCCTTGTGACTGCTCAATCGACCTTCTAGTAGAATGTAAATATAAAATTTAAGCAATCTGGGTGGATTGTAGCAGGGGAAAATTTGAACGGTGTGGATTCTATGGCTTTCCAATTCTGTTTCTTAGAAAGGCCTAATTTCGTCTGTGTCAAGTTTGCCACTTGATGATATAGAAGCTAACAAAATATTTATATAGATAAGGTTGGGTATCTTAATAATTGAGAAAGCTCAAGAGGTTGGCATAGTTGTCAGCATTATGTACCAGATTTTCGTATCCAAACAGTAATTTCATCATTCTCTTAAATAGCTTGATATTAGTTATCAATACTTCAGGTATACTGAAGCATACATAATCAATTCTATTTCTGCACACTTGCCTCTGTCTGTTGTTATTTGCATCCAAGGAGGACCAATTCTGAATGTTTTCAGAGCACAAGGCTTAGTACTGCACCGAAACTAGAAGGTAAGTTTAAGGAAAAGATAAAGAATGATCTTTTAAGTGTTCAATGCAGATTGACATGAATTCAAACTTTTGATCAATGTTTTACACACGAGCTATTAAAAATAATTTCATGCTTAAAATATTGCATCTATTATCTAGTACTTTACTAACACGATAGAGACTGATGCTTCTATGATAAGACCCTCCAAGTTTTTCTCCGTTAGTTTCCTAGTCAAGTGAATGATCATGTGATATAGTGACAACAGGACTTAGGTATTTATGTTCAGAATGTCAAGATATACAACTCATTTCTATAAGATGTAGAGTTACTCCAAATTTATGGAGTACCTTTACACCCAACCATGGAGAGCTAATTTAGTGAACAGATAGGTTTAGCTGGAGAAAGTGTTATGGTTTGTTCTTTGTTATGGTTTATTTCAATTGAGTAATGTTTGATTGCATACATGGCTATGTTGACAATTGCCTGAGCAAAGAAGTTGAAGAAATAAATAATAGCACCATCTTCATCCAATAAAACTCACTCAACGGAAGACTCTTGTCACACAGAATAACAGGAGTGTGTAAGAAGACATCATTGAGCAAAGCTGAGTGTTGAGAAATTTAGAACTATAAATAGTGAAGTATATACAGATACATTGCTTTGTTATATCCAGGAATGACATGTCGCCAACTAGAAAACAGTTATCATAGGTACCCCCACCATGGTTGCGAATTTAACCAAAATCTGCTTAGAAATAGGTATCAATTGACGGTTTTTGTTAAATCTGGATGATGGTCCATTCTGTGATTATTTTTGTATGTTTAAATTTTAATTATTTTAGATATTTTTTGAGGTAAATGTACTGTGAATGGTACACGTTGCTCCTCATTTTGTACCATGGCTCTCATCATTCCATATCAATGCATCTTTTCCATGGAGCTATTTAAGGAACATAGAGGTAAGAAATATATAAATTTATATGGCTAAACCTTTGCCTTGCCATGAAAAAACTTTCGACCATAATACAGAATATCCAAATCAATGCTATCCACAATTAATAATCCTTAGTTTATTTTGATTGTGATGAAGATTGGAAGAAGTCGGACTCGCTAAAATAAAATTCTCACAACAATGATAGGTGCACTATCACAAATTGTAGGGGTGAAAGTTAATACAATAATATGTATTGAACATAATTGTTTCTGTTTGCACTAAGAAGTGATGTTCCAATCTTCCACACCAATGTTTTAATAACATATATTTGTGTGCATATATTACTACCAACGAAATTAACAGCTATTTGATTACATTTAACTAGTTGTAGTGGTGTCCATTTATTCCTTTTTACCACGTTTCAATGAAGACCAATAAGCATGCGTGCTCTCAATCTCATTGTTTTATAGTTTTTAAGTGCGATCTTTCAACTAGCTTTGAGGTTTTTTTGTTGTTGTAGACACTTGAGTTAGGTATGGGAGTAGTTAATAACATAACGTGTTTATTAATTATTGGGTTGAATTTAGTTCTTGTCGATTAGCGCTTTGTGTCGTCACTTTGCTTTTATTTTTTTAGTGTGTTGTTTCAACTAAACTTTTACCTTCTTGTAGAGACTATGTTTGGGGATGTTACTAGTTAAATGTTATGGTGCTAGTGTTTTATTGATTATTGGTCCAAATTAGGTTCTTGTTGGCACACGTCCTTCATGTTTTGTGACTTTCAACATGTTGCTTTTGTGATTTTAACATTTTCGACTTTATATTGTTCTTTGTGACTTTCCTTTGCTTGTTGACTCTCTACTCTTTTTGTCACTCCGTTTCTTTCCATCATTGCAACCTCGCTTTTTGCTTATTTGAAACCCTTGAAAATACCAATGATCAACTCAAAGTTTCCAACAATCTATGAAATGATTATTCATTTTCCCTTGTATGACTCGTGATGCTCCCAAAATGTCAAAATATGTTTTCTGATTTTTGGTCATTTTACCAATTCTATGGTATTGATTGAGGAGGATCTACCAACATTGGTTCTCACGACACTACCAATCTTGTCTTAACAATTTGTGGTACACTAGAACTTCATCCACAAGTTTGCGGTATATGTAAGCCCTTCCATCCATCTTCAATCAATGATGCAAACACTCTAACGGTGACACATTGCATCCATTTGTCTCTAGTAGATGATGCATACTCTCCTATAATAGCACAATGCAATCTTGTAGACACCTAAAATATGCTTACACTTAACATTTCATCCAATCCAATCAATTAACGACACTTCGTTAAATCTCCATAATTTGCTCCATTCTCGAATGCCCATTCACGACACTCTTTCGGTTGTATTCCTCCTATAATCAGCTTATTTGACTAATAACTCTCTTATTATTTAAACATTCCTCCTTTCGACCATTTAGAACCTCCCTAGTTCTCCCTAGACCACTTCTATTGGATTCATAGGATATTTATTAGTCACAATTGATTATCTAGACCCCTCCCAACTCTCAATGAGTCTCTAATCACTTGTTAATCAATTTTAATTAGCCTAATCCTAGCTTAACTAAGCCTAAAGCATGTTTATCCTAAATCTAATCTAAAAGTGCTTTTGAGCTTTAGTCCTACATGCACTCAAATTTCAAATTCTCCCAAGTGAAAAACTATAAATACAAGGCTAAGCCTACCTATTCAAACTACAACTTTACACACAAACACACCTTGTTTACATAACAAAATCTCTCTCACATTTGGAGATATTGATATTAGATTTCATTTGCATTAGCCAAGCTAATAGGCATTTGATCTTGGCTATCCTCCATTGTTGAAGTTCCTCCATCTTCCATCCATTCCAAATATAATTAGTAAGGGAAGATCTAAAGCTTGGCCATGTAGCCAACTTGGAGAGATCTTTTCACTATGTTTGGGAGTAAACAACACACAATTTGATTGCTTAGAATCTAACTAGGTTCACTTTCATTAAGCTTTCATAGAGTAGAGAGTAGTATACATGTTAGTTTTTGATGTTTTTGTCAAAATTATAATGCTTGCATGTTAGTTTTATCTTATTTAGCTCTAATCTCATGGTGCATGGATAAGTTAGCGAAGCTTTTAGGCTCTTTAACCTCATCCCATAGCTTTTGCAACTTTCCATTGCACACATTTGTCACGCACTTAGGTGGGACATTTTGTCCATCCTCTATTAATGGAGTCACTTTGAAGCTTTTTGTTTTAGTTTCTAATTTTTGTAGTTTCAATATTTCTAGATTAGTTTCAAGCTTTTAGATTAATTTTTCAAAGTTTTTAGATTAGTTTGAAGTTTTTGATTTCATTGACTTTTCTTGTATTAATGGCTAAAATCAGGTTTCCTAACTAGTTAAGCTAGGTTTGTCTTGTTTTTGTGCTCTTTGCAGGATCAAAGGAGGTGAAGTGCTGCAAAAATTGAACCAAATTGATAAATTTTTGATATTTTTGAGATTATTTTTGAAAAATCCTGTGTTTTTGGTCACCTACAGGAAAGGAAGTGCACATACCATTCTCGTGCATGCGTAGGTACAACTCGATCGTCATTTTTTGACAGAGGCGCGCAGTACACTAATCGGTGGCATACACTAATCACTAACAACAAAGGCGCAAGTACACTAACAATGGCACATACATCATTAGCAATCTTCTGAGGCCATAACTTTTTCTCCCAAACTCGAAATGACTCCGTTTTTATTGCGTTGGAAAGGTATTGAAGTGAACTACACAATGGAAACATAAATTTGAGGTTTTAAATTACCAAAAATTTAAGGTTTTCATTTTTATTAAACTACTCATTTCTAACATGTCTAAATGCTTTGAAAAATTTGGTCTTTGATATTCTAACACCTTGTAAGTTTTATTTTGAATCTAACTTCTATTTTGTAGGGTGTTTTTACATGTTTGATAGTGATTTGACTTGTTTAAAGGTTAATAAACATTACATGTTTAATCGTGAGATTAGAATCATGTATGCTCTTCCCTCGCACCTTTTAGGTGATCTTGGGAATCAGAAACGATTTTTGTCTCTTTTTTGTTTTTAAAAATGATTTTTCTTAAAAGAATGAATGTCAAAGTTTGTTAAAAAGAACAAATATTTCATTTGAACTAAGTGGTTTCCATTTTTTATTTCATATTTGGATTCTATGTCACGTATGCTCTTCTCTGTGTCTTAAGACGATCTTGAGAATCATAAACGATGTTTTATCCCCTTTAGTCTTTTTATGAAAAATTACTAATCTGTTGTGCAGAACCACAAACGCTTGTCAAAGAAAGGTGGAATCAAAACAAAGTCAAAACTACTAATATAGTTGTGTACAGGTTGCCAAAAGGTGTTCAAGCAAACCACATCAAAATTAAACAAGATAAAAAGAACACCATATTCAAAACACTAGTATTACAGGCTTCAGAAAAGGGTACATCCCTATCCGCTCAACTAGAACATAACCCCTTTGGCATAACGCCTTAAGCTACAACAATGGGGGTGGTACTAGGAACCCTAAAGTAGTCCACGCTATGTAACCTCATGGATGAAACAGGAAGCGCCTCGCTTACCCACTTGACTAGTTTTCCTTGTGAGTTAGTGTTACAAAGTTGTCCATATCGCGACCTTGGAAAGAGTACACGATGGATGCAATTAGTGCCCATTGTACTTGAAGGGGGCAAAGTCGAGATACTCCCAAATTAGTCAGTGCGACTTTTTGGGTAAATCGTGCCCACTCTTAGACGACTTTGTAACACCTAGTTGAGAGATCTTATTAAGGAGGCCATTTTGTCTTGAGGCCCACTTTACTAGTCCTTTGTCACGTCTTGGCCATCACGAAGTGATAACTTGTTTGGATTCAAACCTTGTTTTTCGAACAAGGTAAAGAATCCATTTAAGTTGGATCTAAGTGCCTTTCATCATGGAAATTAGATGACATTTTACTTAGCTTAGCTTCTTTCTCGCCTTTGACGAGGCAAAGCTTTGCCCAAGTAACACTTAGTTTATTTCCATCTTTTGATCTACACCTTTGCGTTCTTGTTTCCCATTTGGGGCAATAGAAGGCATCTTTCGAGAGTGTTGTCATAGATAGTGTTCACCACTTTTTTATCCGTTTACGCTCATCCATGTTTGCGGCTGAGTTATTAAACGTCTAAAGTGCGTGGATGCGTCCTTATATCTTTGATGGCCACTTGATCTTGATTTCAAGATCATCATCATAGTTTGGATTGATTCATCATTTGATCTCCCTTTGACATGTTACCTTGTTTGCATTGTCTCAACACAATTAAGATACTTATGTCGTGTTTTTCATAAACGTGATCTAAGTATCCGCATTGTGGTGTTACATTGCACACATTTTAGCACATCCTTAGTATACTTTGACTTAGTTTTACTTCAAACATTGTCCAAAATCGTGAAGAGTGTCGCTTACTTTGTTTGTGTCGTTTCGATACCACTTTGACACTAATATCTCGCTTCTCCGTGAAGCTTGATAGACGTGTCCAATTGGTGTGGTTACGTGGCTTACATTTGTAATCCTCACCCTTTAACATTTAGGCCTTGTTGTTTGTTTAACTTGTTGTGGTATCCTTTGATTGGGAGTCGCATCTACCCTTTGTTAATATTTACGCCTTGTTCATTTTGAGCTTGACGTAAATATTGACATTGTGTTGATCATTTTGCATCAAACTATCACTTTGCACACGCATTTGCATAGGGTGTATTTCCTTGTTGATTGGCTTTGTGTTTTACACTTGCATGATTGTTCCTTGTGATCATTCATCTGTAGAAATTTATTTCTAGGAAAATCCTTTTTGATCTCATTGAGATTGTGTCATCATGATGTCTATTTTCTTTATACCTTCTTCGGAAAATCACATACTCTTCATACTTACACAATGTCTAGTTAGTTTTCATTTTGTTTCCCTGAATCGACATGTCACTTCCTTCCCTTTAAAGGATTTCCATCACACTATCTAGGCCTAGAAATTTGTGCTTAAAAATGACGCCAATAATGACTGATTATCGCAAGGTTCCTTATACATATGACAATAATGAATCAAAGTTTCGGTGTATAAATCAAAAGATGCCCATCATGACCAAACCTTGTTTGGTTCTTCGTGCTAGAGAGCCCATATGGGTAACTCGTTCCCCACCTTCATCTCATAGTCGGTGGTATGATTTGGACACTTCTGATCCAAATTATTATTCGAGTTCCCCCACTCTTCTTCTAATTCTAATCCAAACATTTCCTCTTCTTCTGAGGATTCCAATCCAAATATTTCCTCTTCTTCTGAGGATTCCAATCCAAATATTTCCTTTGACTCTTCTGATGATTCAGATCCAAACTACTATTCGGATTCATCTAATTCGACTCCTAAGTCATCTAATATGACTCCTACGTCGCGTCCTCCCTTTCTTCGCAGGACCCCTTTTATCAGTCACCTCAACGACATCTTCTTCCTTTGAAGATATGTGCGACTCCAAATCCCTCCAATCAAACATCTAATACAATTCTTGAATCATAATCCTCTCTTTCTTTGTAGGACCCTTGTTATTATTCATCCAATGCGATTCTTGAATCATGGTCCTCCCCTTCTTCAGGACCTTCTTCATCAATCACCCCCAATAAATCTTCCTTCTTTGAAGATTCGTGTGACTCAAAGTCCTTGAGTCAAACGTCTGAATCGACCCATGCGTCTTAATCTACAGACTTTGGACTTAATCCTACTAGTTTGCGATGATATACCATCGTATGGTAGGTCCACATCACCTTCTTTTACCCATGAGACATCTAGCTACACATCTTCTTCGTCCCCCACATCATCTTCTTCTATCAATCATCATCAAACATCTTCTAAGTCTTCCACACCGAGTGAACCTCTTTCTTCCAATCAACCCCTAGTGGTCGATCAACAACTCATACCAATTGATCTCTTTCAGAATGAAGAAATAATCAGGGCATTTATAGGGGCATATGAAGATATTCCTTTAGCAGATTACGAAAAAGGATTCTCTTTAAACTTTGATACGTCTACATATTATGAGGAAAAGGTTGATTCCTTTTATCAAGAAACAGAGGAAGAGCCTCAGATCATGCAACTTGATCCTCCTTTTATTCTTCCATCTTCACATTATTCATTATGTGATGAAACTCCTGGGTCTTACATTGATCCATGGCCTATCTTCTCATCACCTAATCACTCTTTGTCTATCATAATTCCTCAATCACAATCTCTTATGGGGTCAACGCCAAGTAGCCCTTCATCTTCGTCTAGGTGTGGGTCACCTTCTAGTAGCCCTCCCTCTACTATTTGTGGGACATTTTTGAGTTGCCCACTATCTTCTATTCTTGGGGCACGCTAACTAGCCCCTTGTCTTCTATGTATGGATCACCCCGAGTAGTCCATCATATTCTATTCTTGGACATCCTAGTACCTTCTATCTATGGGTCAGTCCATCATCTTTTATTCTTGGGCCACATCCTAGTAGCCCTTCATCTTCTATCTATGGCTCACCTCCCAGTAGCTCATCCTCTTCGATTCTTGGACCGTATCCTTTTCATCCATCACGTATTTCTTCTACCAAAGATTGTGGCAAACCCTCTACCATTCTTGTCATCAATTCTAAACGTTCACTTTCTTTCCTTCTCGAGATCAGACAAGTCACGTCAGCTTATAAGAAACCCAAATAGTTTTTAATCAAGCTCATATCAAAACCGCAAAGAGCTCTATAGCTCCCAACAAATCAAACAATCTCAAAATTCTAAATCAAGTGCGATTCAAGAACGCACACCAACGTAACCTTTAAGTATGACGAAAGTGCAGAAACCTATGGATATGGAACTCCAACTCCCACATATGAAACCCATGTTTCAAAACAAATCACAGTCATTTGTTGAGTGTGAACTCACCACAATCATCGAGATCGGGATCATATCACTCTTGATAAACAAATGCGCCTAGTCTCCCTTATCAAGGAAGTCGCAAACATTATTGTTGGATCTTACCACACGAGTGACTTTTTTTAGTCCCAACCTCGTAAAACTATCAAAATCTAAAAATAAAAACAATTCAAAAATAAAAAAAAATTTGAGAAAACACAACAAAAATCAAAGGCCGGACATTGCGTAATCGGTATTGTGTACACATGGATGTTATTTCTTCCCTTTCTTAGTCTTAATTCTGCAAGTCTTCCTACCATTTTCATTCCTTCAGTGATATTTTTGGTTAGCCTATTTGCACGCATTTTGCGACATTTATCTCTATGGTATCCATTTGACCCTGGTCTTTTATCACCTTGTAAATTAAAGAACGACCACCTCTTAGAGATCCTATCACATTCAACATCTAATAAACTTGTTGCGAAGAACTTTTGGACATATTTGTTGACACTAGCCAATGTTGTCATCACAATCACCTCCACCTCCTTCCATCAAGTCATCAGTGGTTCTTAACCCCTTGTCAAACAAGAGAGCTGAAATAAGTTTTCAGAAAGAAAAAGAATCAAAATCAATCAAAATCAAAAGCTAAAAGCAAAAAGCAAAAAGAAATTGATATATTACTCTCTCTTGGGGTATTTCCAATAAACTCTATCAGGGCTATGGGCCTTTGGTATGGTAGTAGAGCAATGTTGCGATTAGAATCAAATACATCTCTGTCGGGGCTATGGATGCCTGGCTAGCAGCGGAGCAATGTACGACTATCCTTTCACCATCCATTCACAAAATCACCTTTCACAATCAATCATCCCTACACATTGGCTAGGGTGTATTCACTTGTTGTCTATTAAATCTTCCCTTCAAGAGGTAATAAATTCCACGTGCACACACTGGATCTCTATGAGTAAACATGATTAGTATGTTACCAAGTGTCTTTTTATACCTTGTTCAGACTCTTACTCTAGTCCATATCTCATCTCACGATTTGTGCCTTTGGCTAATCACTTCTTCATCGTGAGGCTTCTAAGCTACATTCATATCATTCACATCGTTCTTCTACTTCATTTAGAACATCCATGTGTATAAGATTACTTTTTTGCCATGTTTTTGGGCACCTTTGTCCCCTTCCACAAAAACAATCTTCTCCTTCCTTTCTATCATGTGCTTTTAGGCCAACTTACGCTGGGGCATCCTTGCTTCTTCCCAGCATTTCATTGGTTTACGTTCACCATCATGTTGAACCTATCCATAATGGCCTTGGGTCCCGCTTCTACTTGTGAAGAGTTTGCCTTTGAATACTCCCACCTAATCGTTGGGGCATTTTTGCATCTTCACCTTTCTTGCACGCATGTGGCCTTATGCCCTTGTACATCCCATCTATCGCTAGGGGCATCCACGCTTCCTCGTCTTCCTGTACATAGTTTCAAAAATTTTCAAAATCATCAAAAACATTCAAATATGTTAGAAAAATCATTCAAAAAATTCAAATATGTTAGAAAAATCATAAAAACATTCAAATATGTTAGAAAAATCACAAAAACATTTAAATATGTTAGAAAAATCAAAACATTCAAATATGTTTAAGAGAAATTTCTAAAAATTGAAAATCATCCTACAAAACGTCATTATTTGGTTCTCACTTGTTCATGTGCGTGACTCGTGGATCATCTTGATCTACCTCCATCAACAAAAGTTAGGTTGCTTACTTTGTCTGTACTCTAGGGCACAATGAGTTTCCTGGTACTGTTTCATAGTGCACATTGCTTTTTCATTGGACCGAAGTGTCCTCCGTTTTTCCCTTTGCATGTATCCTTGCTTGGGCACCATCATTAACCCTTTTGTTAATTCGAATAGGTTGGAATTGAAGCTTGATAACAAAAACATTACATTATGTTTCTCTGTTAGGTTAGCTTGTTTACTTTCTTGTATTGCATTGCATTTTGTATGTTGCATGGAGTTAAGCATCTTTTACTTTCTCATATTGCATTGCATTTTGTATGTGGCATGGAGTTGGTGTTTTTAGCAATGGACATTTGTTCGTATATGGCTTTTCATGTCATACTACACTTTTGTTCATTCTTTTTAATAAGGACCGATGATGAAGATCTCTAGCAATATGATGAAAAATAAAGTTGTTTAAAAGGCACTTTGGATGGATGTTAGCTCATTCTCCCTTTCTCATACTCCTTTTTCTATATCCCCTTCTTTTCTTCTTCACATTATCATTTCTTCTATTATCTTTTTGTCATCTTTTCGATCGTCGATCGAGTTCTTCTATCACCCCATCACCAATCGAGGGGCATCCTTCATTATTCTCATTTTTCTTCTATCCCTTAAATATTTTCTACTTGTTTATGTTTGTCTACTTTCTTTCAAGTGATGTCGCTTATGTCACCCCAAAGAGCGGCAAATGTAGAACCTAAATATGCTTACACTTAGCATTTCATCCAATCCAATCAATTAACGACACTTCGTTAAATCCCATAATTCACTCCATTCTCGAATGCCCATTCATGACACTCTTTCAGTCGTATTCCTCCTATAATCAACTTATTTGGCTAATATCTCTCTTATTAGCTAAACATTCCTCCTTTCGACCATTCAGAACCTCCCTAGTTCTCTCTAGACCACTTCTATTGGCTTCGTAGGCTATCTATCACTCATAATTGGTTATCCAAACCCTCCCAACTCTCAATGAGTCTCTAATCACTTGCTAATCAAGTTTAACTAGCCTAATCCTAGCTTAACTAAGCCTAAAGCATGTTTATCCTAATCTAATCTAAAAGTGCTTTTTGAGCTTTAGTCCCACATGCACCCAAATTCCAAATTCTCCCAAGTGGAAAACTATAAATACAAGGCTAAGCCTACCCATTCAAACTACAACTTTACACACAAACACACCTTGTTTACATAACAAAATCTCTCTCACATTTGGAGATATTGGCATTAGACCTCATTTGCATTAGCCAAGCTAATAGGCATTTGATCTTGGCTATCCTCCATTGTTGAAGCTCCTCCATCTTCCATCCATTCCAAATATAGTTAGTAAGGGAAGATCTAAAGCTTGGCCATGTAGCCAACTTGGAGAGATCTCTTCACTATGTTTGGGAGTAAACAACACACAATTTGATTGCTTAGAATCTAACTAGGTTCACTTTCATTAAGCTTTCATAGAGTAGAGAGTAGTATACATGTTAGTTTTTGATGTTTTTGTCAAAGTTATAATGCTTGCATGTTAGTTTTCTCTTGTTTAGCTCTAATATGATGGTGCATGGATGAGTTAGGAAATCTTTGAGGCTCTTTAACCTCATCCTATAGCTTTTCAACTTTATTGCACACAAATATAAACAAATTGATCATGCACCGACCGAGAATGCATTCGACCATTTGTGGTATACATCATTAGCTTATAGACACAATATGACACATCCATGCAATGGCCAACTCATACCACATGGTACCACAAGGTGCTACATACCAAATCCATGCAATCCAAGCAACATTGTTAGTGTCAACTTTGTGCCACAACACATAGGATTCTCTAGGGTTGTTATGCAAGTCTTTCTACATGTCAAACATCTCTCGATAAACAACATAACAATTGGAAGGCAAAACATCACATATGGAGTTCTTGAAATGATTCAACTTCCATAATGACTATTCACGCTTTCACGACATTGTAATCTATTTATGTGTATACATCTATATCTTAGATAATAAACATAGTAAAAAATGATTTACGACACATCTTTCTCAAGATTATGCCATGCATACGACACACAAATAAATAAATAAATTTATTGTTCCATTTCTATTATCTCTTTATTTTTGCATATTTCTCTAAATAGCTTATCCATACGCATATAACACATCTAAAATCATATCTAGGGTGTTGTCTATTGAGTCACCTCCGAGGCCCTTGATCAATGGTATCAAAGTGGTTCATCATCTTGCATGTCCCATCGAATGCCTACCCCTATCCACATTGATTCTTGTCTTTACAACAATTTCTCTCTCCTTTCAAAATGTATGGGACCATTCTTGTCAAAATCAACACATGGTCGTGTAGGGAAAAACCTTCTTGTCAGGGGTGTTGTCGGAAGAGTTTCAACGAGCTGACACACAGTCATGTAGGGCAAAGCCTTTTTGTCAGGCGTGTTGTTTGAAGAGATTCTCCTCCACTTGGTCCATGTTCTTAGCGATAGGGAGTTCACCATAAGGCCTTCCGTATGGTTGAGTGGAGCACAACGAATTTTACTAGGAGCACTCCTTGGAGATTCTAACCTTAAGTGGTTGGATTGGTATTGCTTTAGAGTTATCACTAGTAGGTATCAACTAGTGGTCTCTCTACCAGGGTTGAACTTGGAGTGGAGGGCGATTCTCAAAGATAGTTTTGCCCCGAGCTGAATTTAATAATGAGATTCTTCTAGTTCAAGAAAATATTGTGAAGGAGAATGTGATGACCTCGTCGAATCAACAAGGCCAAGCTTGACTTGGTTTTAAGTGATTCGGTCTCGTTGGTGAGGAGATAATTTTTGGTCCATGGTGATGCCCTTGAGTAACCAATAACCTAACTATCCCTAGGATTGGATTTGGTGGCTTAAGTATAGACTAAAGTCTATAGTCTCTAGAGTATAGCGGTATGAAACCAAGAGTAAAATCTAGATTGGGTTGGACTAGATGTAGATATGGCTAGAGAAACCTTTTGGATACACGTGTAAACATAAGTACAAAGTTCCAATCTGCTGACCCCTAGCCCCTCCTCCCAATTGTCCCATCTTCTACCCCCTACGCTATATGGGATAGTGGATTAGATATTTATGACCCCCACTCCCCCTTAGTAGGCTGGAGGTCCCTTCCATTTGTATGATTATTATTACCAAATGCATTATTAGATACATTAAGTAACGTGAAATGGTGAACATACCTATATAGAGATAGGGGCCCTCGCCATATCTATATATAGGGTTCTCCATATATTATATGGATCTATTAGTTACATTGTATATATAAGGGCCACATCATCCTAAGATATGAGATATGGCACTTTAAAGGGCCATATCTATATATAAAGCCAACTTTAGTTATAACTATATATAGTCGAGTCGGGTTAGAGCAATAATAGGCGGAAAGGATATATATCTATATATTACTATGAAACCTCTGGAGTATTTGGCCTCTCCATTAAACCATGACAACCATACGACTATCTCCCAATTTGTTTCAACAAAAGCTTTAATGGGAAAGGATTTAGAATCTAGATAGGGGAAATGATATATATGTATATATTATAGAGAAACCATCGTAATATCAAATAAAGACTTGTTGTCAAACCACAAGAACCATCAAACTATCCCCTAGAATGTTTTAATGAAGCAACGATGGCCAAGGAGAACTAAATACAAGACGAGATTCACACAATGATCACAAACAAAATCACAAACGCACTCATGGAATAATGAAAAAATCAATTTGGCTTGTTTGCTAAAGGTCCTCGAACAAGTGGTTCATTTGATCTTGTCATCGGAGTAAAGCTTTTGGTAGTCGAGTTCCATCGGGGTTCAAGTAAATCTAGACATTATTGTGTTTGGAGGAAAGATTATTAATGCAAATGCATTAGATGAGTTTTTAGATCAATTAGATTCACATTTTTCTATCAATGACTTTAGCGATGAAGAAAAACTCAAGATGTATTTATGAAAGTCTCTTCACCTATCAAGAAGTTCTGTACGCCCATACTCTTTGGCAACAAGAATAAAAAAAGGAAAGTTTGAACCAACTTGGGATTCATTCTAGATGCCTTCAGGATGAATGTTATCCTAAAGATGATTATGAAGAGATCGCTACATTCAACGAAAATAATTGTGGCAAGGACATGACATGTCACCAAAGCCTACATTAATGCCTTTCATGACCTAATGAAAATTTGAGTCCATTCGAGTTAGAAGATCATATAGTTCTCAAGTACTATAGTGGCCTACAACCATTCATTCAATCCAAACTGAAGTTGGATAGGGTCAAGATGATGGGACAAATGTGTCACTATATAACAATCATTGAGGAGTCTCGAGATAAAATTCAAGCATGTCACATTATTTATGCCAATGAAAATGCTTTGGACTAGAAAAAACCGTCCAAGACAAGAAAAGGGTGATAAACAAAAAAGTAACACTCATTCCAATGAAGAGTTCCATGCTCAAAAGACTTCGCTTATGCAGGTAGAAATAAAGGATGATGGAGTTGAGCCCTCATATGGAACAATTAACACATGTCCCAACATTTTGGTAAGCACCACATAAGCAACCCTCATAGTACAAGATGCTTTGAAGTTGAACATCTATTCCTTTCATAAATCTTGGTGTCGGGAAACCACTGGAGTTTTGTAATCGATGGTGTTGTCCAAATTTCTTGTTCGTTAATAAATAAAAATATTTAGTTACTAAAGAAACTAGAAAACCTCAATGATGGAGGGTTTAAGGTACCTCAATGCATGATACTTGATATGAGCGCAGATGATATTGGTTCCTTGCTTTCTGAAATCGATGGAACCTACAAATACTACTGAAAATGATTTTGATTAGATGATTGGGGGGGGGTTTCCCACAAAGTGAACCCGAGAAGCGTTAACTTCCTCGGTGGATGTCAACCTCTGTTGTTAGAAAAAGGAGATGTAATCAAAAGGATATATTGATAATATGTAGAGACTAAATGAATACATAATCTAAAAGTAATACTGGTTGATTTAGATATTGATCTTATTAAAAAACTGAAAGATAAATGTACTTGGTTTGGGTCGATGATGACCCAGATTTGTGTAAAAGGTCGGTAGTGACACAGGGAGACTAGATTAGGAAGATGAGGAAAATATGTAGACTATGTAGGATGTGAGTGTAATTAGGTAGCTACGAAGTCAAAGATGTTGGGATCTTTTCTTTACAGAGAATATTTGAAGAAACACAAACTAAGAAGACAACGAGAAACAAGGGTTAAGGTAGGGGATTGAAACCAAGACCCTGGTCGATGATGACTAGGGTGTAAACAAGTTGATTTTTTTGTAATGCAGAGGAGTTGGATGAGGGATTATCGATCGAAACATAGGATAAACATGGCGGTGGCTAAGGATAGCTCTGGAAAAGAAGGCAAAAGTTGTTGAGGCCGAGTCGATGGTGACTTGACAAGGTCGATGACGACTATGACACAGTTTGATAAAGGCCGAGGGAAGGCAAGTCGGATGATCAACTGTAAGAATGGATTCTGAGAAAGAATTTGATGATGAAGTTGTGAGATCTATCGCTGATGATCTAGACATGCAAAAGGTTAGATACGAAAAATACAAGATAATATCCTATGTACCTTGGATTGATATTATAATGTATATGGGTAGATGGAGATGCCACATGTGGCACACATCCCCTTAGTTAGTTATGGGGTCACATAGGAATTAGTTATATTGGGTAATGAGTCACCCTACCTTTCAAGGGATTAGGTGTTACCCATCCATTAAGAGTAATGTATGCCTATATAAGGGATGTGAGTATAATTATGATTCATGTCATGGATGTATGAGTTGAGTCTTCTACTTGGTAGAGATATATTATGGAGTTACTCCTTCCTTAAGGAGCATTATATGGTGTTGTCCTACCTTAAGTGCTATGTACCACAGGGATATGATATTATAATGTATATGGGTTGATGGAGATGCTAACATGTGGCACACATCCCCTTAGTTAGTTATATGGGGTCACATAGGAATTAGTTATATTGGGTAATGAGTCGACCTACATTGGGATTAGGTGTTACCCATATATTAAGAGTAATGTATGTCTATATAAGGGATGTGAGTATCAAGGTCATGAGGGTATGAGTTGAGTCTTCTACTTGGTAGAGGTATATTAGAGGTGTCCCCCTTGAAGTGGATTCCCATCTTAGGAGATTGTGGAGTTACTCCTTCCTTAAGGAGTATTGTATGGTTTTCCTACCTTAAGGGTATTATTATGCATATATTGAATATTTGGGCATCTTGGCCCACAAATATCTCTTGTGTTGTGTTATCTTCTTGATTATTCATTTATTATATGCAAAGATCTTATCATTTGGTATCATGAGCATCGATCCGGACAATTTGTGGGATGAAACCCTAATGTTGGTGATTCGGCTATATCTAGATATTTGCTTGGAATTTTTAGAGATTTTTTTGGGGCGAGGATTAATTATTCAAGGAGATTCCTCCAAATTTCATATTTTTGGAGTTGTTTTGTGAAAGATATGTTTGTTTTAGGGTTGAAACCCTAATTTTAATGTTTCATCTATATCTTCTGAATAATTTCGAATTAGGAATTAAAATTTTGTGGGTTGATGTGAATATATTTCAAGGTGATACCCCTAAAATTTCAGAAAATTTTAATTTGTTTTGTGAGATTTATTTTAGTTTTATGTTTTTTTAATATTTTGCTCCACAGGACGCAATTTTAGGAATTTTCTTAAATTTTTTACATTTTTGGAAATATCTCAAAAATTAAATTGGGGTTTTTATTCTATGTTTTCTAATTTTTGGCTGACCTCTAGCTGAAAGGGTTAGAACAAGTTTTGATCAAAAGGGTCTATTCCTAAAACCCTAGTTTTGTGAATCATGGAGATGAGAATTTTTTATGGGGATGGAAAGATTGATGCTAGAGAATGGTGGATACAGTTTAAGGAAGATCATTCATCATCTATACTACCACGTCTTTACTTGCAAGATCAGCTAGGTGGTCTAGCTCTAACTTGGTGGGATCAAGTGCAACATGTCTCAAATGGACTTGGGAGGCAATTGAACAAGTTTTCTTAGATCGATGGGCCAAAGAAGATGATGAAGAAGAGGATGTTACTAATGAGGGTGTTTCAGATAAGGATGAGGAAGAAGAAGAAGAAGAAGAAAAATAATTTTACAATGAAGAAGAAGCCAATGTTGATGATGAAGAGGTTACACATGATTCAAAAGGAGAGACAACAAATCAAGGTACGAGTTCAAATAGTACATCTCCAAGGAAGGAAGCTTCAATTTGATATTTAATTGTTTCCATAAACCCTAGCAACAAAGCAAAACATATTAAGGAACCTCAAGTAGATGGTAAGCATATTCAAGTTTTTGAAGATTTAAAGCTCTCTATGGATAAATATGTTTTACATTTAGATTTTTATGATTTAGATATGGATGGTACGGATATTTATCTTGGATATCCTTGGTTAGAGACATTGGGAACAATTAATCTTAATGTACAAAAGAAATTCATGAAATTATGGTACAAGAGAAAGAAAATTACATTGCAAGATATCACACTTAATAGGAAAAAAATTAATATAAATGAGGATCATGAAGATGAATTTGAAGATGGTGAAGAAGGGAATAAGGATTATTCAGAAGGAGAGGTTGAAGAAAAAGATGAAAAAGAAAAAAATAATTCATCTACTCAAGAGAAAAAAGAAATAGAAAACAAGGTGGAAGAGGAAAAGAAAGTTGAGGAAAAGGTTGATAAGGTTAAGGATACTAAGGTTACACCATATAGACACCCACATCATCATGAGAGGGAAAAATCATGGAGTCATGCTAGGACACATAAGGGCAACAATCTATATAGATATACAGGAATTGGAGGAGCAATAATCATGGCTATACATGGAATCAATGGAGAAACAATTATATGACATGGAATCACATGAATAATTATTATGGATATGCATGGATGTCGAGGAGGAACACATATGGAAAAGGATGGAATCAGATGAGTCCAATGGAATATGGAATCAGGTTTGGAGTAGCATCACCCACTAGGATCTCATATGGGTGGTTGGATGATCGAGCATGGCGACAAGTGTGCAATAATTTAAAGCACACTCATTATATGGCTTCTTCTTATGTTTCGGGAAGAAACATGTCAAGGAGGGAGGCAATGTTATGTACCTTGGATATGATATTATAATGTATATGATTTGATGGAGATGTCGACATGTGGCACACATCCCCTTAGTTATTATCTTTGTAATATATGGGTTTACATAGGAATTAGTTATATTGGGTAATGAGTCGGCCTACATTGGGATTAGGTGTTACCCATCTATTAAGAGTAATGTATGTCTATATAAGGGATGTGAGTATCATTATGATTCATGTCATGGATGTATGAGTTGAGTCTTCTACTTGGTAGAGATATATTGTGGAGTTACTCCTTCCTTAAGGAGCATTGTATGGTGTTTCCCTACCTTAAGGGTATTATTATGCATATATTGAATATTTGGGCATCTTGGCCCACAAATATCTCTTATGTTGTGTTATATTCTTCAGATTATTCATTTATTATATGCAAATATCTTATCATAATATGATAAAGATGATTAAAGTTATGTAAACCAATGAAAATCTCACAAAAAAGTAGATCTCGTTTGAC
This sequence comes from Taxus wallichiana var. yunnanensis, assembly GCA_018340775.1. Classification (NCBI taxonomy): domain Eukaryota; kingdom Viridiplantae; phylum Streptophyta; class Pinopsida; order Cupressales; family Taxaceae; genus Taxus; species Taxus wallichiana. Next base: position 933,904,104 of record CM031242.1, read on the forward strand.
TCATGCACTCTGCGAGGGTACATGAGGTCTCTGATAACCCGGGTTGTTGAGGCACAAAATATTATCTTACATGCTTTGCGAGGAGAGATTTGGACTCACATGCACTTGATTTTTGATGATGAATAGAAAGGAAGATGCAAATTTATATATTGGGTCGACGGTGACCAGTGGGTCATCGCCATTCCTGGGGAAAGTTTCCCCAATGGGAATATTTTCTTGATTTTGGCGTGATTCCTTGTCTTTTTGGAGTTGGCCGAATGCTTTAAAGCATTAGGTAGGAAGGGGTTGTTTGGGGATGAGATGTAGGTGAGTTGGAAATGGAGATAGGTTAGAAAAATCATAGGGAAAAAAAGGGTGTAGATTTGGAATGAAATCATTCCAAAATGGGAAGTTAGTTAGGGCATGATTAATTAATTAATTAATTAATTAATGTTGATTAAATAGGATTTAAAGGTGATGGGAATTTAATTAATTAATAGGGATTGATTAATTAAATTTAAAGAGGGCATTTTATTAAATAAGGAGGATGAATAATAAAATATGTGCACGCAGGCGATGAAGGGATAAATACTGATTTTAGGTGTCTACATTTTGCCCCTTTTTGTTAAGTGGTTTGAGGTAGTAAGCCACGAGACAAAAAAAAAGGGGTTGGATGAGGATAAAGGATTGATGATAAGCTCCCCCTCAAATGGGGGATCGACGACGCCAAGGGAAAATCGATGATGCGTTTGAAAAAGGGTAAATGAAAAATGGCGGTGGGTGAAAAATAGATGGGTGAAACTACAACCAAGGCAAGATGCCCCAGGCAAAAAGGATCGCAATAAGGATGAAAACATGGTGGTGACTCCAATATCACATCGGTAGGGGACAATTGTGGTCTCAACAGAGACGAACAACAACGTTCTACGGACCAGTGAGTGGGTGAAGATCACTGCAGTATGGATGTAGGCCGGGATGACCAACGGGTCATAGGAAAGTCATAAAAATATGCACAACTATATGTGAAAAGTATGTGAAATCCTTCGTACACGAGAATCGAACGAAAAGGTTATGTGTTCACCACGAATGAGGATAAAAGTATGGTGCCCAATGGGACATGAAAAGGCCAAGAAGGAAGAGTCTGAAAAAGATGGATGAAGAGATAATATGCCCCAAGAGGGGAAAGTATGGCCATGAAGGCAAAAAGGAAAAATTAAAATATGCCCCAAGTGGGGAAAAGGTATAGACACCAAGTAGATTCTATGCACAAATTAGATTAGGATAGTCTAAGGTAAAATTCCCGAAGGAAGAGTAAATATGGCCACCGAAGTGGACTTTGAGATTGAAAAGACAATTCCCTAAAAGGAAAATGGCCACAAAGGTGGACTTTGAAGGAAGGATGAAAAAGGGATATAAGTATGGCCCAATGGGACTTTTGGCGATAGAGATAGACTAAAAGCAGATAAGGCACAATTGTAAGCATAACGACTGAAGGTACAAATGAGACTACATTGTGTTAAGGAGCATGCGAGGGAAAACATGCCTCCAACCACATTGGAGGTAAACAAGAAAGGATCCTGGGTAACGCAAGGCACATGTGACCAAAGAAAATGCTAGCAAATAACCAATGATAGTTAGTCATTTCAAGGATCAGAAGGAAGCAATGGATGAGATGATCTCATAAACCTAATGTTGACATGACAAAAGGGGTTTGAGATGCACTTGTACAGAGGAAAGAGGGTTCTCCAAAAGTGGTGTTCCCTAAAACTATGCCCTAGCTCTAGGAAGGGGAAATGGCAAACTGATCAATGCGGGAAGTTTACAAGAAGAAAGATGATCAATGCGGGAAGATTTCTTAGGATGCTTAATAAAATGGAAGGTTGATCAATGTGGGAAGCCTTCAAATGCCATAAGGAGTAGCCATCCTTTGAGGGTATGGTCTACTTTTTACAATATATAGATGGCAAGAATAAATGATAGTCATCCTTGAGGATCAATCTATTTATTTTTGATTTTGATTTCATGATTTTGATATTTTTTGTTTTTCTCTTTTTTTGCATGAACAACTATCCTTCGAGGGATCAATCTGTTTTTGATAACTTTGATTTTGATTTGAGCATCCATGATTTTTGATTTTGCATGGGGGAGAGTTGGGACTAGGTAAGTAGACCACTTAGAAGGGGAAAAGAGTGTATAAGAAACATTCATGTACCCTTTACATGGTTCCAATAGGTGAATAAGAGGGTGATGGATGTAATGATCATGAAGTCCTCACCAAAGGGGAGAACCTATCCATAAGGAAAATGTTATGGGCGAGCCATGGTGCACATATGTAAGGTCCATCTAGGAAGTGATGGAAGACAAAATAGCTCCAACTCATCACAATGAGATGTGTAAAGGGATAAGATGGAGGAATGATCAAGAATGGGACTTAGGGAACATTGGTAAATGTGCTAACAATACAATGGTCGTAAGTGCAATGTGTTAAGTGGTTCCACTTCCGGTTTATTATCAAGGGAGGCTAGATGATAGGCTCCTAACCCATACTTATGTGTGATAATGTATGGTCTAATCCAGTTAGGGGAAAACTTTCCATGTTGGCTCCTTTCTAGAGTAGTGACATTATGATTTTATTTAAGGACAAGGTCACCAAAATTGAAGTCACGTTCCTTAAGGTGCTTATTGTAAGCATGTTTGATGCACTCTTGATAAACATGATGGTGTTCAAGAGTGAGAAGGTGACACTCATCTAGTATCTCGAGTTGTGTTAGATGAGCTTGGTGATAATCTTCATCAGAGATGAAGTTGCGAAGGACACATGCAAAGATGGGATTTGAAATTTGAGAGGAAGGACGACTTCAGAGCCATAAACAAGAGAAAAAGCGTGAAGCCCCGTGGAGGTACTTGTAGACACCAAAATTAGGTCACACTCCCCTTGGTCCCCTTTCGGATAGCCAACTTAAACACATTCACCTAACCATGAACCTTATACCCCACATTAATATTAATTTAATTATTTACAATTAAATTAAGACTCATCCTCACTTCATTCATTATTTAATTACCTTAATTAAAACCAATTTCCACCTCACCCCAACACCTCACCTAGACACCTCACCATAGACCTATTCATATCATGTTTCCATAACTAACTACGACATAGCCCTACTTACCTTAATGAACTAAGACTTAGTATAACCCTAAAAGCACATGCCTATTCTTCCTCTAACCACATCCCCACGTATCTAAGCTAATGTTCCCTTTAGACCCGACACAAATGAGCAAAATCTAGAAAAAGATGGCCAATATCTGCTCTTTTAGGAAACCTAGGATATCTCACATGTAACCGGCGCTTGCTTAACCCGAAACCGACGTTGGTAACCATAAACCATCGTCTGGTTACCATATAACCATTTTGGTAACCTTATTTAGGAGGTTAGACACATTCTCAATTTTTTAGAGCAAAGGAGATCTACATGCAAGCAAGAACCAGAGCTCTTTCGCACATCCAGACAACCATAGCCAACACAACCATTGATCAAAAGGTATTTGCATTCACAGGAGCATTCTGGGAAGCACTGTGTAACGCCTACTAAAAAAACCCACTTGAGACCCAAGAAAAATCTAGGATTAGTCAAAAAAATTATGGGATAATTTTTTTTGTTAAAAATTTATCTTTACCAGGTTATAAAACAATAGTTTCCACGAGCAAGGTTTAGAGGCCAAATAAGAAAAATAAAATTATGTCATAGTTTTTTTCATTACAACAAATATTAAATCTACAAGGTCAAAACTTAGGGTTAGAATAATCATTAAGATTAAGAGGGCAATTTCTCACTCTCCCACCCTCTGACAGGCTTAAGAGATTCAACCTAATTTTTCTCAAAATTAATGCACTTGAAACCTTCTAAAAACATTCCCATTAGATAGGAAATTTTCTCACCTTTCCAGTGATATAAAGAAGTCCTCCTAACTCCCTATATTTCCAAAGTTATGGGTCGGGACCTTGGGAGGAAAATTTTCCCAAGGTGGGCCGGTGGGCCTAGGGGAGAAAATTTTCCCTAGGGGCGGTCTGCGGGCCACGGGGAGAAATTTTCCCAAAGGAGGAGTTAGGTGGCATGGTTGGGGAGAAGTTTTGGAAATTTTCCTACTTGGGGCGAAAAGCCACCTTTGCACCCGTGCGCCCGCAAGTCCGCAAGGGACACGTGGCACCTCTTAAGCCAATGCGGAGAAAGCGGGGTGGTGGGGATAAAAGAATTTTATCACCCAGAAGGGAAAAAATGGTAAAATTCACTTGTGCCTCCGCTGACGTGAGAAGAAGCCACGTGTCATCCAACCATTGGTTGCGGGTTGGCGGGCCGGCGGGGATAAAATAATTTTATCACCTAGAAGGGCGAAAAGGGTAAAATTCACCCGCGCCTCTGCCGACGCGAGAAGATGCCACGTGTCATCCAACCATTGGCTGCGGGTTGGCGGGCCGGCAGGATATTTTGGAAATTTTGCCCAAGTTTTCTAAAGCGTTAAGGCTTAAAAGATCCGTTCCTTTGCTTGACTCCTCGTAAAGCCACATGCGACTTTGATTGGGCGGGCCGGGCTGTAGAGGAAACTTACAAATTTTTCCAATTTATTTTTGAAAGTGCTAAAGGTTAAAATTGATCCAAGCGTCCGCCGGTACACAATGAAACCACGTGTAGATCAAGGATTGGCTACGGGTGGTGGGGCCGCGAGGAAAAATTGCCAAATAACTTTTTTGGACTTAGATCATTTTTAGACAAAATGAAGGCTTGTGGGTTAGCGAGAGCGGTGGAAACTTCATGACTTTGAATTTTTTTGAAAAAGTAAAAAAGAAATTTTTAGCCATGGGTTTGCCCAAGAATATTTTATTCATTTAAATTTGACAATTAGATTATTTTTGAAGCCAAATGAAATAAAAACTTCATAAGGCCATAACTTTTGATAGGGAACTCGAGTTTTTGGCAAACAAGGACTTTCTAGAAAGCTCTCGACGTCCTCTTTGCAAAAAAACCTTAAGAATTTTATTTTGATAAATTTTAAAGGGTAAATTTTGAGAAAACGTATTTTTGTCACTTAGAAGTGAACTGGTATTTTTAACTTATCAATTTTGTTCAAATTTTTCATTAATTCTTTTTCATCTTACCAAACAGGCATGAAGGATTTTACTTGGAAAATTTTAGGATAGATTGCAAGGTTAAAATTTTCTTGATTGGTTTGCATTTGAAAATTACAATATTTACACAGCAAAAAACTTGCAATTTCGCCTTTACTTGATTTGAAAGGTTCTTTAAAAATTTCTTCAGTGTTTTAGTTTAGTTTGGGGATCATTCTGATCTCATTAACTTCAAATGAATATTTGATTCATCTCTTATAAATTTTCAGGGTTGTTTTGGACATTTGATAAAAAGGAATTTGCGAAGTATATAGTGAGTGGAAATGAGGTTTTTACACTTCAAGAACGGAGATTAAACTCTCTTTTGTCGTGTAATAAAAACATTGAATTTATTCCATGCTAGTTTTAAATAGTTTTCTTTCCTTCAATCAAATGATAGAGACAAGAATGCAACTTCTATTTTTTTTAAAAATTTAAACATTTCAAATGAGATAGAGCAGTGCAATATTTCATCATACATGCTTCCTTTTCACTTTTACAACAGAGATTTCCTACTGTATATCAAGCACAGATTTCCAATGGAAATAATATCGTATGAACAAGGAAAAACACTTCTATTAATTCAAAGGAATCTCTTACAACTTCTTTCCCATTTATTTTCAAAATACAACATACCAAATGCATATCTTTCTTTTTTGTTCACGAATGAATACTAGATATATTCTTCCATAATCAATTACAACTTTCATAGCTAAAACAGAGTAGTCTTTCCAACACAATAATATACAAGATCATCCACTTCAAGTGGGAAAGGTTACAAAATAAGTTTCACAAGGGACTGTCAGAACTCTGTCTTCCTCCTCAATTACAATGTACAGAATACAATTTCTTCCACATTTATTCAAAACTAGAAAATAGAGTATATCTCTTTCACATTTCAAATTGCAACTTTCATAGCCAATACAAAACATATTTCCATCACCAATAATGTACAAGGTCATCCACTTCAAGTGGAAAAGGGTTACAATAAGAATAATCTCAACAAGGACTGTCAAACTTGTCTTTTCTCTTGCTCTAGAACAACAACATGAATATCCTCCATTTTCTTTATTTCAATTTGATCACAACAACAAGGGGAAAGGCAACGCTCTCCACCCAACCAAGACATCCAATGACAAGGGGAAGCCACCCTCTTCATTGGCCCCCGAGCCCCAACCACAATGCAATAAGAAATGTTTTTCAACTCATGGCAACAATAGGCTTCCACAACACACATGTAATTTCACATTTAAAACACAGTCCAAAATAAAACTGTAGTTTGCAACCACAAATAAAAGACAACAAACAACACTCAGGCTTCCTCATGTAAGCCAAAGGATCAAGAAACTATGGGGATGCTGCTTATGCCTCCCAAGGGGAAATGGGTATCACCACCTGAGAACAACCACCAATATATATATATATATATATATATATATATATATATATATATATCTTCAAATCGACACATGCCCTTATGCTTCCCCTAAGTACCCCTTATTCCTCACATTTCCTTATGCCTCCCAACCTCTTATGGCACCCCATAACAAGTAAAGAAATGCAAGCTATTTATTTGTAGGGTGGAACCCAAATCCTAATTCCCTTCACACTTATACCTCCTCAAAACACTTTTGCATCCCACAAAAATACCCCATAGTCTTCTCCTACACTATCCCTAGGCCATCTACCCAAACATCCCACACACATTGATCAAGAGGATCCTCACCGAGAAACACTGATCTAAGATCTTCTCAGAATAATTTGTAGTCAGTTGGAAAGTGTGGAGAAAAATTAGATGAATCCGTCGATATCTTGTTTGCAAGAAATGGAGCTTGTTTGCAAAAGTTATAGCCCACTGAAATTTTCGAGCAACTGCAAAATTTGGAATTTTGTGCAGGTTGGACATGTGCATGCTCGCCAAGTGTTTCAATCATATTACGACACGTGGACAATTTGTGTGACGGACTAAAAGTGGTTTTTGGAACACCGGTCTTGGACACTCATTTGTGGACAAATGGACCCGCTATTTACTGGCTTTGGGGGCCCTCAGCCAGTTCGACACACTTGATTATGGAGGGGTGCCTTAGCCTCCTTCTCATATTATCATGGTACCAACTTGTGTATATATATGCCTCTAATTACATTTTTACTATGCATGTGGGACTAATTGATAAGTGCATATTAAACCAAGACCAATTCCAAATGCCACGCATTACATAACTATTTGCCATATTCCACGCATTTATTTGCTAAACCTCCTCTATATTTATCCCAAGATCTACGCCATATTCCAAGTCCAAGTTTTAAATAAACATTATTGAATAAGGCACCTAAACTCCACTTAACAAGGTCAATGCATATCCATGCGCCATAAATTGGCCAACCAAACCAATCTACACAGCAAAAAGTGGCTCAAAAGCCAATACAAAACCACCCCCTTTGCATTATTAAATGCCTTCCTTCATTCGCGCACCCACAATGTGGGATAAACCTTTTAAAATCTACCTAAGGAGAAGGAAGTGGAGATATGGGGGGATTTGAACCTTGATCTCCATGGTAAAAGATAAGAGCTTTGACCGCCGTGCCACTTCTTGTGAAACAATATAAAAGGAGCTTTATTGTATTTGAAGTAGCATTCGAGACTGTGTAAATTATTGAAATGCTCATAACTTGAGCTAGGAGTGGAATTTTGAGGAGAAGTAAAAAGAAACCCCTGTTGTTTTTAATAGAGGAAGACAATGAGAAGGTTATAATTTTGTAGAATTATTTGTAAAGAATTATTTACAATATTTTAATAGATCAGGTCCCATTCAACCGGACCCGGAGACGTAGGCCTCAAGTGCCGAACTCGTTATCACGTCTTGTGTCGAATTCTTGTGTAAAAGGTCATAATCACTTGATTTTAAAATCGAGAATCAATACAGAGCAAATGTTGTTGTGTAAACAATTGCTAGTTAAATTTGATTTTTAGATCACACATGCCAAAACATTCACAACAATAACATTTACACAAATAAAAGAAGAGCATTTCAAGAGCCAAGCTCTTACCTCTCCATAATGGAGTTTGTTCCAAGTTCCAAATAGTAAGCTTTCCGATGTAAAATAACCCAAGATCAACGAAACACGGACTGTAAAAGTATGCAAACTTTCTCCAAAAGCAAGAGCTCCAAATAGTAAAAGAATTCACCCCAAATGAAGTATGAAAAAGTGAAGCAACCCCAAAAACAAGCTAAGGAATTCAAATATATAAAGAGGGAAGAGAAGAGGATGAGGTGGATCCAAGTGGGATGCCACATCACACATCCTCAACTCCAACTCATAAGTCAACTTCAATCTCCAAGGCACAATAAATAGGTGGGTGAATAATATGACAACTTACTTACACACTCCAAAACAAGCCCACACCCCATAAGGACTGAAATTAAAAACATGTAAGAAAGTGCAATTAAAACATTCAGCTTGACTTACAAAAATGCACAAAGGTCTAAATTTAACCCTCCAACCATAGGCAAGGTTGGTATATAAATTTAAGAGGCATGGGACAGTTTAACTTGTCCCACAAGTCTCCAAAATCATCCTCCAAGGACAAATTTGAATTTCAAAGAAGATGAAGTGTTTCTTACTCCAAAATCAACTTACATATCCCTTACACATTACTTACACATTTCTTACAACACTTTAATTCAAGGCCAACAACTCTATTAATTACTTTCTTATGACATATTTTAATTAATTAACTTAACAACAAGATTACTCACAATATTACACACCATTTAATAAATAATGAAAGGGGTCAAAGCACCACAAAATAAACACATGCAAACATTAACAAAGGGACCAAATAAAAGAAAATACATAAAACCCCTTGGTCACATTTAAAGGTGATCCCCCATGGGAATCCCTAACACAATCAAACACACACAAACAATAATACTTGCCATGGTGACCTTGTTGAATTCATCTAGAATTCCAAAGTGGTTGGTCTCCAATCCCCCAATGTTTGTTGTGATATTTTAAACCTAAAAATACAAATACCTCCTTTGGCCTCGTGGCCATATTAGAACATCCAAATGAGTATAAATATAATTTCAAGATCATCGACATATATGTGAATCACAACAATCATCAAGACAATCAACAATATCTCTTACAATTTCATCCACAACTATATCATCATCAATTTTAATTCAATTCTCATTTTCTAGGTCTACTCAAAATATCCAAATATCACAAGTTCGAACAACATCTATAATATAACCATGTCAAACAATATATCAACATCAATATCTAAAATGTCTCTAATAATCATCATGCACCATATATGAATCAAATTCCACAATAAACCATGATCTAACATCTAACATCATATTAAATTAAACTATAACAATGTCCATAATATAGTCAACGATGCTCGAGATCAATTTCACAAGGTGTCGAAGGGAAACATGCACTACACATTGTCACGACACTGATCACCATTTCACCGATCAACCATCACCACCACCCAACCATTGAACCTACACAATAGTAAGTGTGTCTCTAACCTACACCATTTCATTTCTATTCAGTTTATAAGAGTTCTTCACCTTTGTTTATCAACCACCATTTATATTTTTACCCCACCACTATTGCCTTCTTGTGAACCTGACCATTCCCATCACTCACAACCATTTTAATCACCTATGTCTACTCCTGAGTACCTCTGAATATTCCCAACACCTCCCTAGACCTAAACCAACTCCTTACCATCTCTGATTCAGTCTCAGAAAAATCCCCAAAACCATGAACTATTGAGTTATTATCATCCCGCATTAACCATCGTCGGTTCTTACTAAACCATCATCGGTCATACTAGATGACATCGGTCTCTGTATTTGGTAGTCTTGCTAATACCAGATCCCAATAACCTTTTCAAGTGACCCAAGTGACCTAGAATTTGACCCTAACCTAATCCAACACCTTAATTATTTACCTTATTTCTAGATCTGATCATAGCCTAGCCTATTATGTTAGATTTGCTTATTGTATTTGGATGAGATACCTAAATCATATCAACTATAATAGAACCTTATTTATTTATGTCATTTCTTACATTAAATTGTATTAAATAGTGGGTTGACTACCACCGAGGAAGTATCACACTTCTTGGATCTAGCACACGCTAGGCAGCCCATTGACATATATTGTTTAACTCTTTCTTATGTATTTCGGTAGTTCCTCCTAGCCAAATGGAAGCTTTCACGGTCAACATTGGATCAAGAAGTTAGAATGCATGCGCAATGACCTTCAAACCGACCATCGTAACAGGTATTTTTCCTTGGTTGACACCCTTATCTGTTTCATCTAAAAACTTAAAGAAAACGATGAAACATTTTGGCACTCCTGATGGGACCCATCTGGGGTTCCTTGTATTTTATTGATTTCTAGGTAAAAGTTGTGTGTTTGTTTCCCTTCTGAAAAGCTTACACATTAATTTTCCTCTCTGGAATCTTCCTCTCTTTCTATTGTCTAAAATAAATCATGTTTTTGGTGCTATAAAAAGAATACTTATTTTCTTTCATTAGTATTGCATTAGTGAAAGAGCATCCCTCTTCCTATTCATTACTTTCTACATCGAATATCACACTTTGATTTGGGATTAAAACACTTGTATAACATTCTGATTTGTTGCATTTTAGCTCACATTAAAAATGAGGGCAACCTATACACTGGAAGTCATGCCCAACTGATGGTTGACATAACTGAATCATAGAAAAGCACATTCTTTCTTCTCTCTCTTTGCCAAATTACACAAATTGGAATATATACATCTTCTTAAAATACATCCCACCCGGAAGAAGCTTTCAATGATCACACAATCAGAGGATTGATAGTGGGCACCCAGTTGGTTATCTCTATCCATTCATCACCTCAGAGAATGGCCCGCCCTGCCATAACATAACCTGAAACCTCACCTTTAGAATTTCCTTCTTCGTAGGAAGCCTTCCCAACCAAAAACTCTACTCTAAATTCACAAGTCATTCTTTTAAATAGCATAAGCTAAACATACTAAATTTACTTGTTGTGTTACGTATTTTTCTTAGCTTTGTGCTTGACTTGCATTTTGAGGTGTGAGGATACGATTCTCCATTTTTATTTTTTCCTTTCACACTCCACCATCACAGTTGGAGTATTGTGACTTTCTCAGAGTGTGTCAGGACCTCATTATATCATCCCTAGACTTTTGGCTTGATTATTCATCTAATCTAAATTCACAAACATTCATTTTTCTTCATTCTTTAGATTTCACAGTAACTGACATTAGTCCAGTGACCACCGCCGGTTTACATCTAACCGCCATCGGTTTACCTAACTAGTGTCATCGGTTCCTTGTTCTTTTGGTTAATTTACCCAAAAGACACTTATCTCATCTTCTCTTCTATTTTGAGTCTCTGTGTATCATTGTACTCTTTATACTCGATAATAGTCACCCTATACAAATTTCTAAATAAATGATCATCGGTTTACGTCTCATTTGTTGAAAATGTCATTTTCTCACAAGAACTATGTTAGGTTCCCTGTAACCGACATCGGTCACCCCTTAACCATCATCGGTTAGTTAGACCAGCGTCGGTCACTCTGTTTGATTTTAATCAAAACATTTACCAACTTTCCCTCCTAGAATTTGTTTTGTCCCATCTCTGTTGTTCCTGTGTCATTTACATAGTACATCCACATGATATACGTTGATTCACATGGTTTTGACTCGTAGCCAAACTAATGCCCTCGTGTTTCATGTCGGCCGTCGCCTCACTCCCATCTAGTCTATCACCACCATCCATTCTATCACCTATGGATCCGAATCAGCTTATCCCCATGCTATCGGTGACGAGGAGTTTGCGAGACTCCTCGACCAGAATCTTGTTGCCCTCCAGTACTACCTTGCTCATTCTTCCACTCGGGATTCCTCAAGACAATTAATATATGGCATGCCCGTATCTATCCCTCCTACTCTAGCCCCCACTTCTGCGTTAGCTAGCACTAGTTTGACGCTACCATCATCCACTTTATCACCTGTGGTGTCTTAGCTAAATCCCACAACCACTATAACTATAGAACATCTACATCATCAATCGCACCCGCGACATCGATTGTCCCTCCAACTCTATGAGTATAGCTTCATCTACACCCGCCACTTCACATATACCCATTGCATCACAACCACCTCCGGTGTCGGTAACTTACACCCCTTTCCAAAACCTCATCCTTTCTATCCCACAATCCTTACCCCCAATCGCCACTAGAGTTATTACGACTACCCCACCCGCTTACACATACTACCAACACCCCAACCTCATCTATTGCTTATCTTTGCCGCTATGTGACTCCTACATCTGTTCCTCCCGTGTTGTTCTCATACTCAACGTCTCCATACATTGGCATACCACCCACCTCATACATTCAACATCACCCCCTTTTATTACGGGGGCACCCATTCATCCCAACCTACTAATGACCTCATTAAAATGATGGTGGAGAAGATGCAAACCTTAGAAGCATCTATTTACGCTCTCCGTAATTCTTTAACATATGATGAAATATGTACGAGCCTATCCATCCATCTATTCCATTCATCCTTACCCAATGCATTGGGAAATTCCTAAATTCAATCGCTTGATAGTAAAGAATATCCATGCAACAACACTTGTGGTCGTTTAAACATGGGTGTTACCTAGTTTCCCACGATGACGCTTTGCTCCTACGAACTTTCCTAATGTCCTTGATAGGACCAACATTGGATTGAGTACGGTGGACTACCTTAACATTCTATTTATTCCTTTAATCAAGTTTCCCAAACTTTCCTAGATCATTTTTCAATCAATGTTACCAAGAAAGTCACCATGACCGATCTCTATTCAACCCGACAATATGAAGACAAATCTATTGCAGATTTTGTTGCCCGCTGGCAGAGTCTTATTAACCAATTGACGTTCCAACTACCTCAGATTTAACTTATTGATTGTTCACTAGAGCTTTTGCCAGACACATCTCACCAACTCTAAAATTCCAAACCTTCCGAACCTTTGATGAAGCATTCACCATGGCCCAAAAACGGAAATTTGTGCCATTAAAGAAAATAAAATCCAATTAAGGAACAAGAACACCCCATTCAAATCAAATGATTCTTCTTTATCTTTAAAACTTCAAAATAAATATTCAAATCCCAAAGGATCTACCAACGCGGTAGTCCTCAAGGCGGGTCCACCTCATCCTTCTAATCAGGCCGAACTTCTTCTAATCTTTCTCCTATCCATGCCTTTTAGCTCTAGTGGGAGCAAAGTGAAAGTACACTTCGATTGGAGAGCCCTATTCTTTAGTCTTGGAAAAACTTCTTAAAGTTGGAGCCATTGCACTTCCTCCCATAAAACCTCATACGGGTTTCGATCCCGCTCGTCCTATGCCTACATGGTATAAATAACATGACTACTATAAGTATCATCATGTTAATGGACAATGATGGTAACTACATAACTTTTAAAAACATTGTTCACGAGATGATAGACAATGGAGACCTTGTCGTAGACAACTTGAATGCGCCAGCAAATCAGAATTTGCACATCTTCAAAAATGTGTTCCCTAATCATAAACCATCATCTAATCAAAAGAGTGAGCCTTCATTCAATGACAACAATATCTCTGTGAAGTTCACATAGTTTTCAATATCATGCTAACTGGTACTCAAAACCTACCTACTTCATCTATTGAGGAAATCTTGGCACGAGCTCCTCCACCCATAGAGGATCATACCTCTTCTACTCCTCCACCCATGGAGGAGTCCCCCTCATCTCCCCTTTCTCTCATGGAGGAACCCACACATCTACCGATGTCCTTTCATTACTGCTTCCCACCCTATTGAATCGTCAACACTTGTTATTCTCCCATCCATAGTAGAATCATCATCACCTTCTCCTCCACCAAGAGATAATTCTACCTCACGACCTATTATATCTCCTACCCATGGGAGATTCTTTAGACATGTCACTACCTGTTGGGGACAGTTTTCCCCTAGCATCCTAGGACCCTATTGACATGATCTCAACTCTTTTACCTACATAATCCGAGGCTATCCAATTCCCTCTCACAGACATATTTTATAGGGATTGCCACCCAACCCATTCTATCCTCTTCTTCAGTAGTCTCATTTTCATGGTTGGTCGATCGTTTGGATTACGTTGATCATTTCATGCTCTGGGACATCTTCAACTCCTCATTTTGACTTAAATGCAAATATTTCTTGAAGATACTTCCACGATCTACCCAAAGGTATTTTCGACAACCAAAACTACACTGACCATGTTGATTGAAATGACTTCTTCTTCATCATCCCTACCTCCATCCAAACTTCTACTTGTCACAACAACTATTCCCAAACCTAAAAACCTACCCACACTTATCCCCCCACATGTATCTAGACCCATCACTACTTTGGGTGTCATGTCGACATCAAGCCTTACTCACCCACCTATGTTAGATTGGACTTAGCCATGTCTTCCCAAGTCCACACAACATTATCCTCCCACCTAAAAGGAAAACCCAACCTTCTAAGCCGCGTACACCGGACTCGCCTACCACACCTTTGTCACCTCCCCCTTCCGTCCATCCTAGGGCCTCATCCATCAACCTTGGCCAAACATTCTCATACACAAGGCCAGTCAAAAGCTAAAAACCTACTCCTACCTCACGAGCCTTTGTTACACCTCATTCACCCAAAAACCAAACTTCCTCACCCTCACCCATACACTTCTTGCCACCTATACCTCCACCAATTACTATAACCCCAACCTTTCCTATATGACTTCAACCAATTCCGCCTACCCAACCTCTACCAACCACCTCCACCACAACTCGGTTGCCCCGTGGGTAACCCGTTCTCTTCCACCATCTATTTTCCTTCTACATCCCATACTCCTGTGTCACCTTTACCCAAGAAAGTGCAACCCAAAGCTAATAATACACTACCCTCCAATAAGGTAGTCAAACCAACCAAACCTTCCATCACTAGCTCTTCTACCCCACCTTTATCTAAGCAGATGCCAAGCAAGACCTAAGACCACTCCACATACAAAACTAGTAGACCAACCCATTCCCCCTCCTATAAAGCCTCTTCCCTCACAATCATCCACACATGTACCCAAACCCACACTCACTTCCCATTGTGATCCGTTAGCGGGGTCCTACGCCAACATTTTAACCAACCTCTTAGAGACTTCCGTCATCACATTACCGCCACTTCGACCTTACGATCCTCTCAAACCCAAACCAAAAGGGTTTGATGAAACTAAGATTTGTGCCTATCATTGTGTGCTAGGACATGATGTTGAAAATTATAAGGCTCTGAAGACCGTTCTTCTTCAAATTTTTCCTCCTAAACAAAATTTTAACGATGATGACCTTCTTGATGAGGACCATGCTCCACCTTCACCTATCACCACACATCATCATCCTTTAATGATTCAGCGACCAGTATCTCCACCCCCACAACCATTTTTCCCACCACCAAAATTTGAGATCAACATGGTCCGTATTAGAGAGTTGACCAAACCACCACCCAAATGTCAATGCACCTGCTCATTTCATAAGGCTCTTATCCATCGCTAGGATTTTTCCCCTCATGCCATTATACCTTTCATGACACACCCTCTCCATCCACCTCCCCTCAGATTAACATGGTTCACGTTGCTACCCACACTCAGAAAGACAAAGGCAAAGAAAAATCAACTAGCCTATCAACCAACCTTGTACCCAATATACTATTTGCACCCACTCCCAAAATCACCATCTCGTGGACCTACATACCCTATCTCTGATGGGGTCACCCATCGTGCAATGATAAAACAATTACATTAGTCTCCTCTAAAGATGTTTTTGTATGATCTCGTCCAAAATTCTGAATCCCACAGACAAGCCCTTATTGAGGTTCTGCAATCCATTGAATTTCTACACAATAACCCCACACCATTGGCTTCGATTATCACCCCTCACCATGTGGCCTCACTAACCAAATCAGCTCCTCCTTCTACCCCACGACTACTCCTCAAGTCACCACCCTCAGCTTCTCTAAAGAGGAGATTGTACCTCTCCAGTCAGATGACCCTGATCCCACCCTATTCATTTTGTTTATATTGATAACATACACGTACGACGCATCATGATTGATGGTGGTGCTAGCATTAACATCATCTCCTCCCATGCATACAATCAAATGTGTATTCCTTCTAATTGTATGCATAATAACCCAATTATGTTGTGCTCCTTCAATGATGCCATCACCTCCACCCTTAGCACTATTATCCTTCATGTTTGTGTAGGCCCTTGCACTGTCCTCGGAACTATTCTACGTCTTAGAGGGGAATTAGAGTATAACCTTTTTCTTGGTAGATATTGATTCACATCATGTGTTGTGTCAATTCAAATGTACACCACTATGTAAAATTCAAGCATGAGGGACATAACTACACCATCCCCACCGACCCATCACCATTCAAGACTTATAACATGTTATACTAGCCCAACGATGTGCTTGTACTAGTCAAAGCATTTGCCACTACCCCCACTTCCCCTTCACCCCAATCCCATCCACCAATGATGCCACAACCTCTCCCACATCTAACTCTACTATTCCTACTGCCGTCGTAACCTCTACAATCAATCATCTCGCTTCGCAATCATCTAGCGAGTCGTTTATCCCCGCTACCCACATATCGACTACTGATCCCTTAGAAGGTTTTTTTCAATGCCTTAGTCTGGGGGAGTACCGCTTATATAATATCGACACATTCCTCACTCCGTAAGAGTATGCGAACTCGCCAACACCCTAGTTATGACTATCGCATAGGTGAGGTTTTTCCTTATGGTCATCCCCACCTTCGCACTAATCTAACGTATGGGGGACTTGATATTGCCACTTATTCACCCGAATCTCCATCCCAAACACGACCATTTTTATCTGACCTACAATCCCTTACTAACCGCCACTTCACCCACACTTTCCTCCATCATTGCACATGGAAAGGCTTTGGCTTCAGTTTTTATAAACAAGGCCATCATCTTGTCATTTCCTCGCACATTGTAAACATAATGACCATAGTGGAATTGAATTTTCCGCACCACCTCCTCCCAAGAAGGCCGCGTCGATCTCATTGAGGAAGACAAACCTTCTCCACCTCATTCACCCACGCACCATCTTAACCATGGAGTCCATAGATCCCGAATCTATTCTTCCCAACTTTTTTTTTGTAAACACAATTTCCCAGGACCTCGACATATAATCACGATGGCGAGGCTCTCTCTTCTCTCCTCTTCCTGTATCCTGACATGACCGATGACGATACACCTTCTATTAATGTCATTCAATTTTAGGAAGATGAGTATATCCTCACCTATATGGGTGCGGAAGACTCTTATATTCACCAATCGTTACCCTCTGAGACACAAACCATGTTGAACAAATCAACTATCGAAATCAACATTAATACTCAGGATGACCCGCACATCCTAAAGATAGGTCAGTCTTTAGATGTTTTTGAACAAGAAGCTTTTACCTCTTTCCTTCAGACCATAGCAACACTTTTCCTGGTCCTATGCCGATATGCCTGGTATTGACCCAAAAATCATGGTCCACAATATCGTAACCATTCCTAATGCCAAACCCATCAAACAAAAGTTGTGGAAAATGCATCCTCGCATTGCTCTTCTGGTCAAAGAAGAACT
Organism: Taxus wallichiana var. yunnanensis; assembly: GCA_018340775.1. Classification (NCBI taxonomy): domain Eukaryota; kingdom Viridiplantae; phylum Streptophyta; class Pinopsida; order Cupressales; family Taxaceae; genus Taxus; species Taxus wallichiana. Next base: position 933,922,000 of record CM031242.1, read on the forward strand.
TCAGTGCCTTCTCTCAGTTTCCTTCATCCTACCCATTGACTATCCCCAATGGATTTCTAACATCATTCCTATCACAAAGGCAACAGGGGGACTCCACATTTGCACAGACTTCATGTGACCTCAACCTAGCTTGTCCCAAAGATGATTTTCCCCTACCAGGCATTGACCAACTAGTTGATCTCACCACCGGCCATGAAATGTTATCACTCATGGATGGTTTCTCGGGTTATAATCAAATATTACTTGCTCTAGAATATCAACACAAGACGCCTTCATCACCCTTGAGGGACCTTTTGCTATCGAGTCATGCCTTTTGGCCTTAAAAACATTGGTGCTACATATCAGTGAGCCATGACTTACATCTTCCATGACATCATGCATCACATATTGGAAGATTACGTAGATGATCTTCTTACCAAATCCAAACATCGGGCTAAACACTGACCATCCTTAAGGTCATCTTTGATCACCTCATCAAGTATTGTGTTTGTCTTCAACCAAAGAAGTGTGTCTTTGCGGTACTTTCAGGAAAACTCCTTGGTTTCATCGTTTCTTTATGTGGTATAGAAGTTGATCCTAATAAACTATAGGCTATCCTAGAAATGCATCTACCTACTAATCTTCATCAACTTCAAAGCTTGTAAGGTAAGTTACAATCCATTTTTCATTTTATCTCGCAGCTTTCCGACCGTTGTCAACCATTTCATCATCTTCTCAAGAAGGATGTTTCATTCAAATGGGATGATGAATGCCATAAATCCTTTGATGCCTTAAAACAATACATTCTTCAACCACCAATGCTTATTCCTCCTAAGGATGACCAACCCTTTTACCTATAAATTTCCACCACTGACCATTCTTTAAGTGCTATGATCGCTAATCGTGATGAGTTACAAAAGAGAAAGTGGTTTATTACATAAGCCGTACCCTTATGGACTACAAACTAGATACACCCATGCCAAAAACTTTTCTTAGCCTTAGTTTTCATCGCCACCAAACTCCGCCATTACCTACTCAACCACAAAACCTTTGTTGTTACCAATATTGACCCCCTACACTACATGTATGCCAAACCCTATCAACATCAACGTGCCACATGTTGGCTTATGCTTCTTGCCGACCTCGACCTTGAATTCACTCATCAAAAATCCATCAAGGGCCAAACCATCACTGACCAACTAGCAGACACACCTCTTTCTCGGGAATCAACCCTCTAACTTTGATTTCCCAGACGAATCCATAGCTACCCTCTCCTTAGATGATACCGCTTACCAAATGACACTCTTCTTTGATGGATCCAAGTGTTAGTGTGGAGGTGGGGCTGGTGTTATCCTCATTCCTCTTGATGGTGAACCTATGCCTTTATCTTTCAAACTAGATTTTGATTATACAAACAATATTGTTGAATACGAAGCACTCGTATTGGGTCTCCAGGATGCTTATGCCTTAGATGTTAAGTCAATAAATATCTTTGGTGATTCCCATATGGTCGTAAACCAATTCAATGGTATATACCAGTGCCGTAATAAAATACTTCAAAAGTATAAACATCATGTAGACATACTTTTGACTACCTTTGAACGTTACAAACTTCAAACCACCCCACGTTCTACAATTAAATTTGTGGAAACCATGGCCTGCTTGGCCTCTTAAATACCTGCTTCGCCTACCGACTCTAAAATCTTTGTCACAATACAGGGGTTACAATCACCTCTTACTTACCTCGTGAGGTCTACTCCGCTTGGAACTATTGCACTGACCCACGTGACCTTTGGTATAAGCAATTTAGAGACTATATTTCCCTTTCCATTCTACCCACCGATCTCACTCGTAATGGACAACGTGCCTTTCTTAAAAGTGTCTCTTATTTTGTCATCATGGGTGGTCTCTTTTATAAGCGTGGCTTCGACGGTATTCTCTTACGATGTCGTATGAGTTCTGAAATTCCCTATACCATCAAGGAAGTTTCACAATAGAATGTGTGAAGGCCACTTTAGTGGTTTAGCTGTCACTAAACACATTCTTTGCCTTGGTTATTATTGGCCAAACCTAAACCACGATTTGTTATGACTATGTCAAATGTTGTGTGAAATGCTAAGAACATGATAATCTTCATCACAAACCTAGTCACACCTTACTATTAGGTTGTGGAGCTTGTTTTCATGTGAGAAAGTGTTGAAGACTGTACACTAAGAGTACTATAAACTTTCCACGAGTATCTCTCCTAGGGGAAAAAAAAATTGGCCTTAAAATGTGCTCAATATATTGGGAAACGTGTTTTTCTCATATGGGTGGGATTTTGACCCATAGGTTTATGGGACGGTTTTGGCCCATGGTTTTGATACCCACGGTTTTGTAAAATTGCTTAAGTAGTTGTCTATTTATATGGTTTTGTGCATATGGTAGGTAATATAAAAACATTGCAGATGTGTTTTGAATTTGGGTGTGAATTTTGTAGAGTTTGTTGAGCATAGCTCCAAACATATTTGGGTATTGTATTGAGAGAGTGGTGGCTTGTAATAAAATCTAAGCAAGTGATTCTTGGTGGACGTAGCCCAAATTGGGTGAACCACATTAAATACTGTCTCTTTGTGTTGTTTTATTTTACTATGCAATTTTATTTGAGATCTGTAATTATTTCTGCATATTAGTTTCTACTGTTGCAATTCTATGAGGGATTATTCTGGATATTTTATCCCTTATATCCTAACACTACAGTAACATGAGACCTTTGGCCCTTTTCTCAATGGGGCTTGGATCTTGTCGGCGAGATCAATCCCCATTCTTCACAATGCCATCAATGGATTATAACTACCACTAAATATTATACTAAATGGGTAGGAGCCATTCCCCTCATTTCTACAAAAGTTGAGAAAATATGTGAATTCATCAACCATCACATCATTTTTTGCTTTGGTGTTCCTCACCGTCCCATCACTGATAATGGAAAGTAATTCAAAAACAAAACCCTACATAATTTATGTAATGATTTTTGCATCCAACTTAGTTTCTCGTCACCTTATTACCCGCAAACCAATGGCTAAGCATAATCGACCAATAAAACCTTGAACAAAATTCTTATGAAAATAGTTGACAATACTGGCAAGGATTGTCATTCGCACATTCCTTTCACCTTGTGGGATTATCTCACTAGTATTCACACTTCGACTGATGCCACACCTTTTCTCTCGGTCTATGGTATCAAGGTTGTCTTGCCTCTCAAATTCCAGATTCCATCTCTTTGCATATCACTACAAGACATGCTCAATGATGAATTTCACCAGGATCATTCGGTGCAACTTGAGTTATTAGATGAATGACGTTTCAATGCTCTTGACCATCTCCAAATCTACCAAAAACGTATCAAACATTCCTATGAAAAACGTGTCCACAAACAAACCTTTCAGGTCGGTGACCTCATCCTAAAGGAAAATCAACATGTAACCAAAGAAGAGAAAAGTAAATGGGGAAAATTTTCTCCTAATTGGCTTAGACCCTATATCGTTACCCATGCCTATGGATTAGGTGCTTATCGTTTGTCTTCACTTGAAGGTAAACCCGAACCTGAGCCTCTCAATGCCTTGCATCTTTGACCATTTTATTGTTGACATCAAGTCCTATATCACTTTCTGTCAATTGATCGCTCGTCCCTTGAGCGTTGTTCACCTTCCATATTACCCATTTTTTAGGATCAACGACTAAACAAGAATCGTGTGATTATCTCGTCACCTTTCAACCTTATCTTCAATATGAGTACCACGGATCTACTCACAACATGATTCTCATGGATACTTTTCATCTTTTTAAAGATGGAACCCCATGGTCGTTCATCACTTAAAACCACCTCTTTCATAGTTAACCCCTGTGTACTATGGTTTTGTCTTCTAAACAAGAACCTAATCTTCCTCTATAGTCTTGTCCATGACTTAAACGTCAAAAACAAAATGGGATTCAACTCCTTGAGTCAAACTTCTAGCAACATATGACTCCCTAAAAAGGGACATCTCTTCTTTCTACCTCACCACTATAAATAGACTGCTCCCTTGAAGGACAACTATATAAAGTCATTGCAAAAAAAAAAATACGAAGCTTCCCGCATCGATCAACTTCAAGAATACCTCAAGGAGATAATATACTCATCCCATATAGACTTCCCACATCAATCAATCTATTAAAAACAAACAAATGAAGAAAATGATGAAATTTTCATCATGGACTTGCCTATTTTTGATCCTAGGTTTCTTGCTAAGTAAACATGTTGTTGTACACTAAGTTACGCTAAACCATCCACTTTCACCTCATTGCCTTTTGCACCCTAGTTTTCTCTTTGCTCAAGGGACTTGTCGTAACTATGACATTTCATGATCATGTGACTTTCTTCACCCTTAGAATAGTTCATTATGCAACACTTTAGGGTCTTATGTTCATAAGCCCATCTTGGGTATGGTAGACTCATTAGGGTTCTTATCAATTAAACAAATCTTTTACCACCTCTTACTATTCACCTTCCTCATTACTTATTGATTATCCTATACAGGACCGCACCATCGACTCCTACATTTAAAATGACTCAAACATGCCTATGACCTAAACTTAATCATGCATATGACCTACATTTAATCGTGCCTCAAATCTACCAACTCATTCCTCTAATTCATCATATTCTTCCCATGCTTATGGGAGAACTACATCGGCCTGAGGCCCCTTTTCACCGGGCTATGTAGGCAACACTCCTAGGGCATGGGGCCCTTGGAGATTAGCTCGGCCACTCTTTGCCCTAACCAATTTCCTCTTCATTATCCTATTCACATTCTACCTTAGTTAGTTTCCATTTTATATCAATAATTGGAAATTAAACCAAACAAGCACCAATTAATAAACATTTTTACCACATCATCAAATCATTCATTTATCATTTTTACATTTCCACCATAGAAAATATTTGGAAATTTAAACCATAACATGCATATACATCACCATTTGTTTACCATGTTACCAATAACTTGGAAATTAAATCAAACACTCAATCATGCCTAAACCAACCTGACTCCACCATGCCTAAGTGACCTGACTCCATCATGCCTAAACAGACCTGACTCCACCATGCCTAAGTGACCTCACTCAATCATGCCTATGACCTTGACTCAATCATGACTAATCCACCTAGTTTCCATCACATAAACAATAACACTGGAAATTCCAACATAAGCACAACATCATACCATAAATATCACCATCTCTATAAAAATCATCAGGATCTGTGTGTCCATACATATATGCACAGAAGCAAAATCAATACATATGTACGCTAATACAAATACATACATGTATATCAAACTCTCATATACAACCTCACCATCTTCAGCACGTAGGCTGGTATAATAATTAAAAATATCAAAAACTCTCATGTACATCCTCACATCTACGACACGTAGGCCGGTATATATATCACAAAAATAAAAAATTAGGGTGCACGAGGGGCTCAGTCATCTCCCCATCTGATGTCTCATCCCCGTCCTCCTCCTCCTCTTCCTCTACTCTTGTGTGATGCCCGCGAACATCTCTCCACCCTACATAGGTCTCAAATCGGCCTCTTCCTGGCCTCGCAGCAGAGTAGGCCTCCGTGAGCTGGTAGCCTCTCCCTGAACCTGTCTATGGGCTCGCCGGCCCCTTGTACTCTCAGCACTATGTGTGTGAGATCTCATCCTCTCACTCGAGGCCTATTGTGCTCTGTGCTCTGCATAAGAGTGGACATTTATCCCTGTAGCCATCAAGTGATCCTGATAGTACCATGCCTTACCTAGGGTATCCCTTAACCATGCCATCGGTCATGACGCTAAGGTGGCCCCATTGGTCTCGAACCCTATACCTGTACCATGAGACCTTGTCCCTGACCTTGTGCTAGTGCCTAAGCTGCGACCTAGGCCTATAAGGCCATAATATGCACTGGAGTAGTGGACGAATAACCCTACAACCTTCGCTACATGTGTGTAGGGTAACTACTTGCCCCCCATCTCCATCCCCTCCCTATGCAGGCACTTGTCCCTGTGCTATCATCTGGGCCTGAAGAGCCACTACCTATACCTGTAATGTGGCCACCTTTGTCTGTGACCCTACTAATTTCCCCTGTAAACCTATAATCTGGCCCTATAAGGTGGTCATCTGTCCTATAGTGTATCCCTCTGAACTATGAGGGTGGCCACATCTAGCTAACCTAGCTGGGTGGTGTTGCTCATAGTTGGGCTGCCCACCACTGTCTGTATGCATCTGTATAACCCGCATCATCAATCGAAGGTCGACATGTTGTTCCTTCTACCTGGTTGGCACTGTAGGTCAGTCGTGTGGTGGAGACATAGGTCTCTCCACGTCATCCCTCCTATACTATGGAAATAGAGGTGGCACGTCCTGGGGAAATCCCAACTGTCATCTGACCTGTCAATGGGGATCATCTCATGTTTACCATCATGACGCCCTCTATCCATCTCACCAGCGTAATCCATCCAGCTCCACTACCATCTACATGTATGAGGGGAAGATGACATATAACCTCTAGATAATGTCTACACTGGATAAACCCTCCAGCATGTGCCTATAGTATGCTACATCATGTGTATCCCTGATCCCTGCGCTCTCCAACAACAGGCACCCAATGCCTATAACCAACTCGAACAAAACCCACCTCAAATGCATTTGGTTGGGGCATACCAACTGGACACACACATATGATGTGCTTGTATGCCCAATAGTGTAAAAGAAAGGTGCAACACAAGTTGAACCTCCACAACCACCCGTAGGCCCATAACTCTTGGTACAGCTGTACCAAGTATGTTGGTGCCCAAGAAAATCAGGTCCTATCCTCCATCATGTCATGGAGAACACCCATCAGTGCCCGTGGGAATCTCCCACCCTCCGTATCCAACAGTGCAAAATAACACACGAGATCCATAATCAAGACCACTAGCCTCATCTCCTCAGGATGGGTCATGTACATCTCTCCATAACTCAAGCTCATGCTATGGAACCTCATCTCTACCATCCCCTCTCCAAATATGTTCAACATCAGCTCTATGGTGTCTCTGAGGAAATAGAATACACCTGTGTCCCCACTATCGATAACCACAGGATCTTGTACATGTCCTCTAGGGTGACTGTGATCTCACCCGTCGGTAGATGAAATGTGTTGGTCATTGAATCCCATCTATCGATGAGTGTAACCATCAAGCTTAGCTCCCAAACTATGTGCCTATACCGTCTGACCCCAATAAGGCCGACATCTGTAACATGATGCCACTCCTCTGCCATCACGCTCCCTCATACTGATAGTAATAGAGGCGGTACTTTGTCTCTCATCCACAACTGGTCCCTCGCCTGCACCCAAAAAATCACAACATTATTATTTCTTCACCATACCCCACACATATCTTACCCGACAAACCTATTCCCAAAACCCTTCTTGCTTATCATACCCCAACCCTACAAATCACCACTTATTACCAAAATCCACTTGTACCATTCATACCTATTACCCTACTCATTACCCTCTGTGACTATATTACCCTACCTGTCATCACTCCACTTGTCGTTATATCCCATTACCTACCTTTTCCTCCCACCCTTTCCCTGCTTATTGACCTACTTCCCTCTAACTCCAACCGACATTGGTCTCTGATGACCGACATCGGTCCCTCGTGACCGGTAACATCCACCTATTACCTGACCGGTGTCGACCAATGCCAATCGACAACGGCCAAACCTTGACCAGTGTCGGTCACTGTCGTAATGACCAAATCCGTAAAAACCCCCATTTTCCCCAAAAATTCTCAAACTAGCCTAGAAACCTATCCTACCTTACCCAAAGCTAAACCAAACCCCTCCCCACCCCTATCTAACCTATCTCAGACCTCCCCCTCCCTCATTACACCAATTTTCACCACAAATTTAATTATATACCTATACCCAAAAACCCATACCCATACCTTATTTTCCCAAATAAATACATAGAAAGGATGAAATCCTACCTCATCTCGATGTCATCTGTGTGGTGGCATGACTGGCCATTACGTTGGTGGCCCACCCGAGCCCTCTCTTACTTCTGCCATGCCCAAATCCTCACAACCCACTCCTCTAATCTAACCAATCAAATCGATACCCCTAGCTCATGGATCCATCTCCTAGCTCCTCTCACCCACTCGTACTATCCACCTCATCCGGGTACAATGCCATGTCCTTCTCTCTTGAAAACGTGGCACAAGAGTCAAATGGCTTTGTCATTTTCTCCAACGTTACAAAGCAACAATAATTCCGTACAATATGGAATTTTTATTTTATAAACCCAACCCGATATGACCGACACGGTCATATTTGTGCCCTAGCCAACCGAAGTCGGTCACCCTATAACCAACATCAGTCAACCCTTCTAACTATTTATCCTTACTACGCTTCCTTTACTCGCAATCATCGGTGCCAAAGCACCGGTTATCATTCCGCCACCCATTAACCCCTACCTACAAGCCCAACTTACCAATACAAGCTACGCAACAAAAAGGGGAAAAATGTAGACACCAAAATTGGGTCACATTCCCCTTAGTCCCCTTTTGAATAGCCAACTTAAACACATTCACCTAACCATGACCCTTATACCCCACATTAATATTAATTTAATTATTTACAATTAAATTAATACTCATCCTCACTTCATTCATTATTTAATTACCTTAATTAAAACCAATTTCCACCTCACGCCACCAACTCACCTAGAAACCTCATCATAGACCTATTCATAACATGTTTCCATAACTAACTAAAACTTAGCCCTACTTACATTAATAAACTAAGACTTAGTATAACCCTAAAAGCACGTGTCTATTCTTCCTCTAACCACATCGCCGTGAATCTAAATGCAACATTCCATTTAGACCCGACACAAATGAGCAAAAGATAGAAAAAGATAGCCAAGATTTTCTATTTTAGGCAACCTAGGATATCCCACCTTAACCAATGCCGGTTAACCCGAAACCGACGTCGGTAACCCTAAACCATCGTCAGTTACCATATAACCATTTTGGTAACCTTTTTTGGGAGGTTAGACACATTCTCGAATTTTTTGGAGCAAAGGATATCTGCATGCAAGCAAGAACCAGAGCTCTTTCACACATCCAGACAACCATAGCCAACACAACCATTGATAAGAAGGTATTTGCATTCACAGAGCATTCTAGGAAGCACTGACACGACACTTATCAACCATCACCACCACCTAGCCATTGAACCTGCACAACAATAAGTGTGTCTCTAACCTACACCATTTCATTTCTATTCATTTTATAAGAGTTCTTCACCTTTGTTTATCAACCACCATTTATATTTTTACCTCACCACTATTGCCTTCTTGTGAACCCGACCATTCCCATCACTCATAACCATTTTAATCACCTATGTCTACTCTTGAGTACCTCTAAATATTACCAACACCTCCCTAGACCTAAACCAACTCCTTACCATCTCTGATTTAGTCTCAGAAAAATCTTAAAACCATGAACTATTGAGTTATTATCAGCCCGCATTAATCATCATCGGTCATACCAGCATCGACATTGGTCTCTATATTTGGCAGACCTGGTAATACCAGATCCCAATAACCTTTTCCAAGTGATCCAAGTGACCTAGAATCTGACCCTGACTTGTTCCAGCACCTTAATTATTTACCTTATTTCCAAATCTGATCATAGCCTAGCTTGTTATGTTAGATTTTCTTATTGTATTTGGATGAGATACCTAAATCATATCAACTACAGTAGAACCTTATTTATTTATGTCATTTCTTGCATTAAATTGTATTAAACAATGGGTTGACTGCCACTAAGGAAGTATCACACTTCCTGGATCTAGCACATGCTAGGCAGCCCACTGACATATATTGTTTAACTCTTTCTTTTGGTCTTGTTGTGTATTTCAGGTAGTTCCTCCTAGCCAAAAGGAAGCTCTCATAGTTAGCATTGGATCAAGAAGTTAGAATGCACGCAACGACCTTCAAACCGACCATCGTAACAAGTATTCCTCCTTAGCCCACACCCTTATCTGTTTCGTCTAAAAACTTAAAGAAAATGGTGAAACAATATGAATGCTAGTATGGTAAGATAAAAGGGCGAAAGGAAGTTAGAGATGCCAATTACGACCTACTTGATCAACGGTTTTGGCAAGAATGTTTTGAACAGTTTTATTAGTAGCTTCGGCTTGGCCGTTAGGTTGGGGATAATATGGAGAAGAAAAGATGAGTTTAATGATGAACACGTTACAGATTTTCCTGAGATCTTTGTTTTTAAAATACTTTCCATTGTCCCTAACAAGTTTTTAGGGAATGTCAAAGCTATAGATGATGTGTTGATAGATAAAATTTGTGATTGGGCTAGATTTAGTTGAGGTGAGTGGGATCGCATCCACCCATTGGGTGAAATATTCTATTGCAGTGATGATCAAGTGATCTTGCTATGAAGAATGAGGATTAATAAGACCAATAAGATCAAGGTGCCATTGTGAAAAGGGCCAAAGGTCCTAAACCGGCTACAAAGCTTTACTAGGAATACAAATAAGATTGGAATGTTGTTGACAGCTTTTCACGTTTTTAACATACTCACAACAATCATGGTTAAATGAGTGCCGAGTAATAGCCAAATGAATAACGTGCTTAGCAATGGCTAAGCCACTAAAGTGTCCACCAAAAATACCATCGTGGACTTCCTGGATGGCTCGAGAGGCTTCATGGGATTTGAGACATTGGAGAAGAACACCGTCAAATCCACGTTTATAAAGAATGTTATCAAGGATCACATAGTGGTGAGCGCACTGAAGAAAGGAACTCTTAGCATTTTTGGACAACTTAGGGGGAGGGTGGATTTGGATAGATAATCGAATATTTGAGAGTACCAAAGGTCAGTGAATTAGATTCAATAAGATTAACCTGAGGTAATTCATGGAAAGGCCGGTCACGACGATGAATGACAACAGAAGCTTGGACTCCTCTATTGTCCATGGGATGAGAGCCATGAGGGATGCCATCGTATCAATGAAATGATTTGTCAACCGGGGAACAACTTGGATGGTGTAAGAATCAAAAGCTTAAAGGAGAAGATGAAAAATGTCACAATATTTTTTAAGAGTATCATTTTTACATTGATACTCACTTGTGACTTGTTTGATTATAAGCTCGGAATCTTCGTAGATGTCAATAATTTGAACACCTAAGAAGATGACGGTTTCAAGGCCAAAGATGAGGGCTTCATATTCCACCATGTGGTTTGTACACTCAAAATTGAATCTATATGTAAGGGGAATAGGAGTTTCCCAGGAAAGAGAACGATGCTAACGCTTCCCCTTGCTGACATTTTGAGTCAAAGAAGAGAGTGAATTTAAGAGTACCATATTCGTGATGAAATTGATTACTGGATTCATCCAAAAAAATTCGTGAGGTAGATGTGTACTAAGAAGAGGGGCTTCGCCAATTGGTCAACAATAACTTGTCCCTTAATGGATTTTTGAGAAATAAACTCAAGGTCAAACTTCACCATGAGCATGATCCATCGAGTAACATGATTGCTATGATAAGGTTTAGAATGCAATGTCTTGAGAAGATGAAAGCTAGTAACGACATAAGTCTTGTGATTGAGAAGATAATGTCAAAGCTTAGATGTAGCAAAGAATAGGGTGTAACACAACCTTTTATCTTTAGTGTAGTGGGTCTCATAGTCATGAAGAGTGCAACTAATGTAATAAATGACTTGCTCATGACCTTGGTCATCGCGATGTGCTAGCATGGCTCCTAGAGCATGATTAGTGGCAGAGATATACAAATAAAATGGCTCCCCCTCACGTGGAGGTGTGAGCACTGGTGGAGATAGAAGATACTATTTAAGATCATCAAAATATTTTTGACAATCATGATCCCAATCGAATTCAATGTCCTTCCGAAGGAGGTGATGAAAAGGTTGACAACGATCAAAAAGTTGCGAAATGAAATGGCAAACATATTGAAGGCAGCCTTGAAGGCTGCAAAGTTTTTAAGATTGGAAGGAGGAGGCATTTCAATAATTTCCCTTATTTTTGTGGGGTCAACTTCAATACCCCTAATAGAGATGATAAAGCCAAGGAGTTTTCTAGTTAAGACTCCAAATACACACTTGGCTGGATTGAGATGAAGACAAAAGCGAATGAGGCGCTTAGAAAAGGACTTCGAGAATGGAAAGATGGTCATGTCGATGCTTAGATTTTCCTAAAATATCATCAACGTAGTCTTCAATGGTTTTGTGGATGAGATCATGAAAGATGTAATTCATGGCCCATTGATAAGTAGTGTCGATGTTCTCTAAACCAAAGAGCATGACACGATAGCAAAAGGTCACCCAAGGGGTAATAAATGAGTTTTTATGTTGATCTTATGGTGCAATGAGGATTTGATTGTAACCAAAGAAACTATACATGAGAGAAATCATCTCATGACCTACGGTAATATCCATAAGCTGATCAATGTTCGGAAGAGGGAAGTCATCCTTTGGACAAATGAGATTGAGATCCTAAAAATCGGTGCATATGTGTAGTTTCCCGATGCTTTAGCGACAGGGAAAATGTTGGAAACCCACTAGGGATAGTCAATGGGAATGATGAAATTTGTTTCCAAAAGGCTTTGCATATCCTCTTTGATAAGAAGGGCAATGTGAGGATGCATGCGGCAAAAGCTTCTGCTTTACTGGTTTAACATTGGGATAGGTGATAATATTGTGGATGATGATAAAGGGGTCAATACCTAACATGTCTGAATATGACCATGCAAATTCTTTGTTATGATGGGAGAGGAATGTGGTGAAAGATTCTAGCTCATGTGGATCAAGCGATTGACCCACCTTGATAATGCGAGGCTCTGGAGTCCCAATATTGACATCGATGGTGGCTTTGTTAAGAAGAGTAGGTGAATCAGATGGTAAGGTCTTCTGAAGATAAGAATATTTTTCCCCCATGTGGGAAAGGACAACGTTGTTTTCAGCACACTGAAGGACATCAATGGTAGAAGAATCTTCTTCTATCATCTCGGTATAGCAAAGATAAAGGGACCTAGTTTGATTGTCATAATGATAGGTGATTGGTCCCAAAGTTATGGTGGAGACTAAAAAAAGTTAGAGGCAATGGAAATGGTGTCATCTAGTTCCATTTCCTCAAGAGTAAATAAATACAGGGAAGGTATGTTCATCTCCTCGAGATTCGGGGAGACAGAGAAAGTAAAGAAGGTATGTCCATATCTTCAAGCATGACAAGATCCTTGAGGGTTGGAAAATATGGAGAAGGTAGAGAAGATATGCCCTCATCTTTAAAAGTTGAAAAAGACAAAGGAGGTGGAGGAGGCATGTCCATGAGTATCTTAGATGGTGGAACGGGATAAGGGGACTCCTCTTATAGCCTAACCCAAACTTTTTGTAAGGTTTATGACATTGATTAGGAATAAGACCATGTGGGCCGTGTTTGTAATGACCCAATCTGAATCCATTCCATGCACAAAGATGGAAATAGTTGTAGACAAAAAAATGGGTTGTCAAAAAAAGCTAAAGCCACCAATATAAATCCTGGCATGTGGAATATCATCGATGTGGGAAGAGGGGATATCAAAACCACCATAAATAATATTGGTGTGACAATGTGGTGGACCAAAAGGAACAATATGTTATGTTTGTGGAGCCTATTTTCATGTTAGAGTGTGGTACACCTTCTATGTGTTACACTTGGGTATTTTTACGGCGGTCCCGCTCCGGTGAGTGGGTTAGGGGGGTTCGGGGGCGAAGCCCCCGAAGCAAATTTTCATGGGTGGTTTATTAACCCATGGGTAATGGGTAATCGTTATGGGTTGTTTTTGGGCCCATGGTTTTTCGGTACCCATTGTTTTGATACCCATGGTTTTTTTCCCATGGTTTTGATACCCACAATTTTTGCCCATGGTTTTGATACCTGATTTTGTACCAAACTGCTTAAGCAATTGTCTATTTATATGGTCTTATGCATATAATACATAGACAAGCAAATGTATTATAGATGTGTTTTGAATTCGGGTGTGAATTCTATAGAGTTTGTTGAGCATAGCTCCAAACGGATCTGGGTATTGTATTGAGAGAGTGGAGGCTTGTAATAAAATCTGAGCAAGTGATTCTTGGTGGACGTAGCCCAAATTGGGTGAACCACGTTAAATCTTGTCTCTCTGTGTTTTGTTATTTATTTTGCACTTTTATTTGGGATCTGTAATATTTTTGCATATTAGTTTCTACTGTTGCGATTCTCAAGGGATTATTCCGCATATTTTATCTCTTATTTCCTAACACAATATCCCTAACATCCGATTGGTACATAGATGCCTTAACAGTCTACCAATATGGTGAGGTGTAGGAAGGGTGTTGAGCATGAGAATGCAATACTCCCCCATCGTAAGTTTGTCCATCACATTATTCATGGACTCCTTATTAGAGAGTTTGGATGAGGGAATGACTAAACTAGTGGATGGTGTAGATGGATCATCCTTAGGGATGAGCACATCATTTGGTCTATAAGTCATGTTGCATCCTTGGAAGGGAGGAGCATCCCTGGAAGTGTTAGGATCTTTCCTCATGCTCATATTTAAGGGAGCAATGAAGCATTGATGGGACACAATGCATGGCATGGATCCATGGTCATCCGAGGAGAAAATTGTATTGAAATTATCCTTTAATGATATAAAAGGTCTGATGGATGAGCTTCTCACTCGACACAGATGGGAAGAATGACCATTCCCAAGGCGGGAACGATGGCATCATTAAAGGCGCGAAGGACCACAAGTTTTCGAGTGATAGATTCCTTTGGAATCTTAAGTTGATCAAAATTATGTGAAGGGATGATATTAATGCTCACCCCACTATCAATCATGGACTATCGAATGAATGTATCATTGATCTTAACCGTAATAAAGAGGGGAAGCTCCTATTCTTTTGGTGGGATATCTGGAATTTTAGTTTCATTAAATGATATAGTAGTAGAAGCAACAAGTGCCCCTATAAGAGATGTGAAGGGTTAAGCTTTGTCATCAGATGTCGGAATGCTTTTCAAGGCTTTAATAAGAGCATGTCTATGATTTGGAGAGCTTTGGATGAGCTCGTAGATCGAAATTTTGACTAGGGATTTATGAAGTTTTCTAACAATGCTATGTTTAATAAGCTTAGGAGCCGCCAAAATAGAGAGATCCTTTGGTTTTGATGATGCAACCAACTCCTTAGGAGGAGGGATGACAATGAATTTATTGGCTTTTGGCTCGATGTTTATTTGGGCTCACGTTAGGATGGATCGAGTGGTTACATGAACCACATTGATGAACAAAGGAGGGTCATTGCTAGATGAGTCATCTCTCGAAGGTAAAATAGTTGGTGTTGGACTAGATGTGGAAGGAAGGGACCAACTTGGTCCAAGGGAAAGTCTTAATGGATTGTAGTGCTCTACAATGATTAGTATCATGTCCAGGGGTGCGGTGAAAGGCACACATAAGGTTGGAATTAAACCATAAAGGCTTCTTTCCTTTTGGGTCAAAAGCCTTGATAGGAGGAAGTGTAATTTCTGAAATTTGTAGTAAGTGTTGGAAAAGTTTTGTAGATTGTTGAGTTGTGGAGCTAAATGGCTTCAAAATAGCATAATTTTCAAATTTTTAGGTTTACATAAGAATCCGATGCCTCGGCCAATTGGGAGAAACCGACATCGGTTGGGTAACCAACATCGGTTACCTGTGCGTGAATGTTTTTATTTTAGACGTGGGTTTTAATCAACCTTGGTTATAAAGGTGATTGAATGGTTGTAAATGCATAGCTAAGTTGCCCTAATGTTTGTATATGCTTATAAGCTAGAAAGCTAGGGTTAGAAGGTAAGAATTTTGATTATTGTAAGAAGGAATTCTTGGAGAGAGAAAAGAGAAGCTTGTGAAAAAAAGTATTGTACATCCGGGAGAGGTGTGGAAGATTGCAAATCTTCATTGTATTTCCTCTGTAAAGAAAATAATAATAGATTGGTTGTTTCTTAGTGGACATAGCCCACACTGGGTGAACCACATTATATCTTGTGTATTTTTCTTCTGGTTAATTTTTGTGTTTATTGCTTGTATGCTTAAATTGAATATAGATTTTTACAACATTGGTGTGTGTCTAACCCCAAAACTAGTATCAGAGATTTTTTATTTGAGGGTTTTGTGTGTTGAAATATTTACTCACAAAGGATTTCTTGATTGAGTGGGAGCACAACAATGGCAGAAGATAACAAATACAAAGTGGAGAAATTTGACAGCGTAATTATCAATTATGGAAGATGTAGGTGGAAGATTATCTAGTATCAGAAATATTTATATTTACCATTGGATGCGAGTGTGAAGCCTACAAAGATGACTGATGAAGAATGGAAGATTCTTGACAGAAAGGCTCTGAGATCTATAAGATTGAGTCTGAAAACATCTGTAGCTTCTAATATTACTGAAGCAACAACCATGGTAGATTTGATGAAATATTTAGCTAATTTATATGAAAAACCAAGTGCTTCAATAAATTTTATTTGATGAAGAAATTATTTAATTCTAAAATGCAAGAAGGTGGATTTATATCAAACCATTTGAATGATTTTCATTCCATTGTAAATCAATTAAAATCGGTTAATATTCCATTTGATGATGAAGTGAAAGCACTTTTATTCTTATGCTCTTTGCCAGATAGTTGGGATAACTTGGTAATGATTGTTAGTAATACAACATCTACTACTAATATTTTAAAGTTTGATGATGTGGTTAGTATAATCCTGAATGAAGAAATACGCAGGAAAATTACATGAGAGTCATCATCTGGAAATGCTTTGAATGTAGAAAGAAGAGGAAGGTAGAAGGAGAGATCCAAGAGCAAGAATAATGGGAAATCAAAGTCTAAGAATGGCATATCTAAATCTAGAGGTAGAGGAATAACTTGCTGGAATTATGGAAAGAAAGGACATGTAAAGAAGGATTATTGGTTCAAGGAAAACAAAGAGAATATACTAGAAAAAGGTAAAGAGGAAAATGTTGCAACTGAGGTAATGTAAGATGCCCTTATTCTCTCCTTGGATAATAAAATAGAATCACGGGTTTTAGATTTAGGAGTTTATTTCCATGTTACCCCTAATAAGGGTTATTTCAGAAATTATGTCCAAGGTAATTTTGGGCATGTTTATTTAGGAGATGATGAACCGTGTAATATTACTGGTAAATGGGAAGTTTAGCTAAAATTTTAGAATGGAAATACATGGATATTGAAATATGTGAGGCATGTGTCAAGCCTCGAAGAAATCTAATTTCTACAAGACAACTAGTGAAGTTGGTTGCATAGTTACATTTATATCAACTCTTGGAAAGTTACCAAGGGAGCTCTTGTTGTGGCTAGAGGCAAGAAGGTAGGAAGAAGTTGGATGCTAAATCCAAGAGATGCACTTTTATTGGTTATGGATCTAGTGATTTTGGATTCCATTTTTGGGATTTAGATGATTCTAAGATTGTTAGGAGTTGTGACATTGAATGGAATGAAAAGAGAATGTACATGGATCATATTTTGATACCCAAGGATGAACCGGTGGAAGAGTTTGTGGAAGAAAATGTATTCTCGATTTAAAATTAACACCTACATGTACTGGTGTCAGCAGCCATAGGACCGACGTTGGCAGCATAAGCGATGTCGATGTCAGAAGAAGAGCAGACCGACATCGGTCGACTAGATAGATGACCAACGCGTCCATTCTGAGATGACTAGCATCACCATCAGTTAGAGGTTGATACTGAATGTACAAGATGTACAAAATGAGCCTCCGGCACCCCAAATTTCTGTGAGAAGGTCACAACGGGTAAGTAGACCTCCAGAAATATTTACACCTTCCTTATTTTATCTATTATTGATTGATAGTGGTGAGCCCAAAATTTTTAAAGAAGAAATGTAGGAGGAAACCCACAAGAAGTGGGAACATGACATAGATGAGGAGATGGACTCCTTGAAACAAAACCAAACATGAGATTTGGTTAATTTTTTTAGTAGGTGAGAGAACATTGAAGTACAAATGGGTTTACAGGATTAAGGAAGAATATGGTGGACAAAAAGATACAAGTCAAAGCTTGTGTTAAAATGGTTTGCCAAAAAGTAGGTATTGATTTTGGTAATCAATACCTACACTTTCTCTGAATGTTTCGCTTCCGGGAATAGAGTTGCTTCTATCCTTTCATTCATTTTAGAAACAAGATAAGGTTAGGGCTAGGAGGAATACATGTGGATTGAATGTAGAGATGGTGTGCGCGTACCGTAGAGAAAGATCAGGTTGATGCGAAGAACTCCTTTTTTTTGGAAGGACTACTGCGAAATAAGAACACAAGACCACAAGATTTTGATTAGACGATAAATGAGGGAATCGCCTATGGGCCCATGAAATATAAAACTTCCTTTCGAAGGTGGTTATTTCCTGCTAATATGAATTAACACAAAAGACTTTTATCAATTAAATTGCTTCATTGAAATGGGTAGGGATCTAAAAGGCGGTTTTGGTGTTTATAGAAAATAACCGATACCGGTTCTGAAGGATTTACCGATATCGGTAGGGTTTGGGATCCGTAGAGTTGGTTGTGTTGTGGGGTGGTTGTGTTGTAGGGTAAAGGTGTTGTTTGTAAGGGTTTATATGAGTGATATTAGGTGATGAGGTGATGAGAGGTAAATGAATGATAGTTAGATCACATAGCATTGTTGAAGGTAGTGGATCTAGGAATGGATTTATGAGGATTGTGCTTCAAAAAGTCTAAGAAATGTTATTAAAGAGGACATGCAAGATGTAACTTACCGTTATGATATTGAAAGATGCAGTCCAGGGAACCCCGATGACAAAGGGAAAATCTTAGGTAAGATGGCTTGACACACGAAAGATGAGATATCTCCCTCCCGATGATCAAGAGTATCGGAGCTCATTGCATTTATGTAGTTTTGGGCTTGATCTCCTTTTGCTGCAACTCTTGGTTTTCTCACTGCGTCTCTCGCTGGATAAGTAAAGATCTGGATTCTCTTGATCGCTCCCCATGATCTCTATTCAAAGTATTGGAATCCTTCGTCCTTTGATTCTGGTTGGGAGCCCATTTTATAGGGCACCGAATGGCGGTTACGTAACCGACGGTGGTCGAGTAGGAACCGGCATCGGGTTCAAGGGAAAAGTAGGCTATTTTTAGTAAAATAGCCTACCTTCCCCTTTGATAGTCAAAATATGATTAGTTGCGGGCTTGGTCATTTCGTTCAGTGACTAGAAGGTCGGTTTTGGGTGCGAGAAGGGGTCGTTAGTCATGGGTGTGGTGTAGGAAGTTATAGGTCTTAATTAGGTTAGTTTAGGTTAGGACTAGGTCATGATGAGGTGGCAAAATGAGGTGGCGGAGTGTAAGGTGATGTGGATTTATCGATTACAAGGTAATTAATAAATAATTGTGTAAGGTTTAGGTGATGAGGTTAGGTTGCGGAAATGAGATGTGGGTCACAAAGGGTCGTAAGACACAAATTTGGTGTCTACACCTACACTTAGAAAAACTTGATGTTAAATGGCGTTCCTTCACGGTGATTTGGAGGAAGAGATATATATGTAGAAACAACTTGGATATGAAGTTAAGGGTAAGGAGAAACTAGTGCGCAGTTGAAAAAGATTTTTATGGGCTCAAACAAGCCCCAAGGCAAATGGTATATGAGGTTTGATAGTTCTATGCATGAGCATGGTTATATGTGATGCAAATATGATCATTATGTTTATTTCAAGAAGCTTGAAAATGGAAGCTATATTTTTTTATTGTATGTAGATGATATGCTTATTGAGGATCTAGTATGCAGAAATTGGTGACCTTATAGAAAAGTTAGCTCATACATTTTCAATGAAGGATTTAGGAGCTGCAAAGAAAATATTTGGCATGCAAATTCACAGAGACAAGAAGAATAAGAAATTGTATTTTCTTGGTGAAGATTATATCAATAAGGCATTGAAAGGTTTAATATGCATAATTTAAAACTGTAAGTACACTTTAAATTAAGCAAATGTCAGTGTCCTACATCACATGAGGAGGTCAAGTACATGGCACGGGTTCCATATGCTTTAGAAGTTATAAGCCTTATATATGCAATGGTTTAACCCCAACTGCATATGCACATGTAGTGGGAGTTGTGAGCAGATTTATGGCCAATCTAGGTAAAGAGAATTGGAAAGAAGTCCAATGGATACTCAAATATTTAAGAGGGACATACAACATGCATTTATGCTATGGAGGGTTAGATACTTCTTTATGCAGCTATATTGATTTAGATATGGCTAGATATTTGGATGGTAGGAGAAGCACCACTAGATATGTATTCAAAGTAGGTGGAATGAAAATTATCTAGATTTTGATATTGTAAAAGGTTGTGGCCTTGTCTACTACATAGGTCGAATATGTTGCAACTACATAGGCTAGTAAAGAGATGATATGGATGAGTAGGTTCATGGAAGAGTTGGGAAAGGAGAAAGAGGATTGCAGGTTGTACATTGATAGTCAAAATACGATTCATCTAGAAAAGAACTCAACGTTTCGTTCAAGAACGAAACACATTCAGTTGAGATATCACTTCATATGGTAGGTGTTGGAGGATGGGCAGCTGAAAATAGAGAAAATTCATACAAATGGAACCTTGCAGATATGCTAATGAATCTGTTGGCAAAGGAGAAGTTGGAGCTTCACTCCACTTTTATTGGTTTTTGAGCTTGAGACTTGAAGAGGAAGAAACAAGCCAAGGAAAGGATCCAAGGATGGAGTTGTATGGTACAATGCAACAATTTATCTCCAAGTGGGAGATTGTTGAGTTATGGAGCTAAATGGCTTCACAAATAACATGCTTTACAAACTTGCTAGTTACATAAGTTCGTAGTTGGTTGGGTAATGGACGTCAGATAATTGGGAGCAACCGCATTGGTTACTGCGTGCATGAATGTTTTTATTTTAGACATGGGTTTTAATCTGACCCTTGGTTATAAAGGTGATCATGGTTGTAAATGCATAGCTAAGTTTCCCTAATGTTTGTATATGCTTATAAGCTAGAAAGCTAGGGTTAGAAGGTAAGAATTGTGATTATTGTAAGAAGGAATTATTGAGAGAGAAAAGAGAAGCTTGTGAAGGAAAAGTACTATACATCCGGGAGAGGTGTGGAAGATTACAAATATTCATTGTATTTCCTCTATAAAGCAAATAATAATAGATTGGTTGTTTCTTGGTGGATGTAGCCCACACTGGGTGAACCACGTTATATCTTGTGTATTTTTTTCTAGTTAATTTCGTTTTTATTGCTTGTGTGCTTAAATTGAATATAATTGTACAACACTAATGTGTGTCTAACCCCAACATATATGTTCCAGCTAGAGCACTAGAAGATGCCTTTTGGGATACTTTGGATGTTTGAGGTAAAGCTCAAGTGTATTGATGCTTTGATAATCCAATTTTATTGTTGATTGGTGTTTTAGTGTAGGATGATCTTGGATTGGTGAGTTGAAATGTTTGTGGTTCTGGAGCAGATGATTTTGGATTAGATGGTTTACCTCTAGGAGGGATCATAGGTTTTGTATGTGGGGACACACTATCCGGAGGAGCATTAACAATCTTAACTAGGGAGTCAGATGGTAACATTATGATTGGTTTGGGCATAGGAAACAACATTTGTCTGAGATGATCCATGAAAGATGGGGATTGAGGGGATTGTGTTGATGACATGGAAGAGACGTTTGAGGTCATTACAAGGTAAAACATTTTAAACATTCCTCAAATGATGAAGTTGGGATAAAAGGAGTAGGTGGCACAAATGTAACCACGTGAGTTGGTACGGGTAAGAGAAGCAGGAAGAGGGACCTCAAGCTATGGGTTCCACAGACGGTATGATGGGCAAGGGTGGAATAGATATAGGCAAGGTGGTCAAGCCTACTAGAGTGGATGAAGTGGGTGATGAGGTGGATAAGGAAGTTGACGAAGGACCAACCCCATGTGGAAATAGGATGAAATGGTTGTTTCATGAATGTCTCTAAGGGCATAAATGATATATTTGCTAATGGGGTTCTGGTAGTTGTAGATGTAGGAGTAGACTCCGAGACAAATGTAGATGTAACAGATGCGGGGAGGATGTCAAAGGGAATAGAGGTGGTCAATGATGAAGTTGTGGATGGAACATGCTCCTGATCATTAGTGTTCAGGGTGTTTATAGTATGAGCATTAGGTGTTTGGGTTGTGGTGGAAGTGGTTGTTATCCCAAATTCACCCCTTAAGGTGAATTGGATAACTTACATGATTCTTTAGGCTCAAACAAGTTGAAATGGTTCGAGGGCCAAAATTTGGATTTTTGGGGTACCACTCTTCTTTTCTCTAACTCCCCTATCTAAGAAAAATTCAAGGAGTTAGCAAAAATTGCAAAAATATGAGAAAACGAGGTCGCATGCCTATTTTAATGCAAATCGGGTCCAAGAGTCATGCGGATAGAACTAAGGTGGATCTCTCTCCAGGGTTCATCGTACCAAATTCGGGCCTAAAATGCTAAGGAGACAATGAAATTCGGTTAAGTCAGATATTTTTGGGCCCAGTCTCAAGTTTAGCCAGACATTTGGGACCTGAAAACTTGATTTGCCCAAAATGGCCAAAAATCAACAAATTGGCAAAATCGGGTATTTTTGTCTAGCAGGGCCTGACCTGGGACGTTAGGACCCGAAAACCCGATTTGGCTAATTTGTGAAGGAATCATTTAAGTTGGGTCGGAATGTTCCAAGACGCACATGGGGCGTTGGGTCGGTAGGGACCCACAAGGTTGAAATCATCACAGGAAAGAGGAAGTTAGTTGAGTCGATATTTTTAGTCCAAGCCACACAAAAGCGGTGCAAGAGGTCATGGAACTAAAATTTGAAAAATCCACTTTTCAAACGGAAATCGACAAAGTTAGAATTTTTGTCTTGCATAGTCTGTGGGATCGCAGACATGACGGGACCCGCAAACCCGAAATCATAGGGAAGCAAGGGAGATGTGGCAAAGGCAGAGTCAACGGCCTTCACGGCCCAATCAATGTTGGGACATTTGGGACACCAAGACCCGAAATAGCCGAAATAGCTGCATGTAAAGGAAAACAAAGGCAAATCGACCTCCATTTCAAATGGCCATAACTTTTGACCTCAAGCGTTGATTTTCACAAAATTTGACTTTCTGGAACGAGCACAATGTCCTCTATGCCACAAAACAAGATTTCTTAATTTTGATGAGGGTAGCTTTATGAAAATAAAGGAAACATCTTCAGATCCAGTTAATTAAATGCTCATTCCCGTTAAATGACAGAAATACCTTGATGTACCCAAAATAGTTACACGCACTGGATAAAACCATAACTTTTGCATTTCTAAAAATGCACAAAATTGGTACCTTTGGAATTATGGTCCTGAGCTCGATGCACAAAAAAATCAAGAAATTCAGAATTTGATGAGAAATTGATGATGATTTTGTAGAAAACATGGCCAGGTTCAAAACAATGTTTTATTTGGTAGTTGGGATGCATTCAATGAAGCATGGGCTGACATTTCTCATTGTTGCAAGTCATGGGACAATATGGGGAGCCTTTTGCAAGAAACAAACATCATTTCACTTCATTTATGGCATCTTGTAAGTGGTGGGAAGTCAGATTTCAGAATTTTCATTTTCCCTCTCTCTCTCTCTTCTCGATTTCGATAAATTGGAGTGTTGGGCTCATTGTAAAGGGAGATGGTTTTGAGTAGCAAAACTCTGTCAAAAATTGTTTTGTGAAGCCAATGTGTTGTAGACCCTTGTAGTGGACTCCTTGCATGGTGATCCAGCCCTTATTATGTAATAGATTGGATTGTGCATATCAATAAGAGCAATAGATACAAGTTCGTGAAGCTATGTTTTTTGCATTCCTCTTTCCCCTTTAATCTCATTGCATATATATTATGTCTATCTTATATTATTGCAAGGATTCATTATCATTGTGTGTGCATGAAATATTGTTGTGAATGCAATTGCTAGATTGTGGATAACTATTATCACCCCTTCTAGTATGCATTTTGCTTCTTTTTTCACACATTGAAAGACTATCCTCACACTCTCTTTTGGTGTATCACCGCTTTAGTGTAGGCTTTGTTTTCATGTACTCTCTCTCCCTGGTCCCTTAGAAAGTTAGATTAGGATAGATAGTTTTTCCTGCATTAGAGTAGATTGTGGCAAGTAGTTTAGGAGCAAGAACCAACTTTCTTTGGAGGTCTATCTCAAGTAGCAAGTCCCACAACTTGGAGATAGTACCCATGATATCCAATCACACTATGAGCTCAAGCACACACACTTGTGAAAACAATAGGGTGTTGTGATTTAGAGATAACAGTGGTAGCTTGACTTGCCGATGTATGTTTTGGGAAAGGTTGTTTGAAAATGTCAAGGGTTTGATTGGGTGAAGCATTTGGATTGTCAACTTGAAGATCACCTTTATAAATGAACCTATGGACTAGATCCTTGAAAGTATGACAAATCTTTCTATGTCATGGCCTCGAACTTGGTGATACTTGCAGTAATGATCTTCATGATACCATATAAGTTTCGGTCTTGACTCATCAACTAGTCGATAGGAGGAAGTGTGACAAGGTTTGTTGTCATTAATTTTTCAAATATCGTATTGTATGACTCCCAGGGGAGTGTAGTTAGGCGTTGGTCGAGTGATTCTTTGTTGAGTCCATGTGCTAGATGTAGATGCAGTGATGATTTAACAACTACATCATTGGTCATTTCCTTTGATTTGTTGTTTAGTGTGAATGATTTAGTAAATTCATGTTTGGGTTTATTTGATTTGAGTTTTAAATGGCCCTGTTTGAGGGCATGTGTTTCAAGTTTATGGGCCATGGTGAAGGCCTCGTCAAAGGTTTGAAATTTTTGCGTTTGTAAAATCAAGATATATGCTTCACACACCAATGTGAGAAGATTTCGATGAGATCAGCCTGTGGAAGAGGAAAACATAATTGGCTTATAGTGGGGCACCATGGTGTAATGAAATCAGAATGGATTCATCTTCAAATTTTTGGATGGTGTATATATCATTGATGGTTATTTTTTGCGCAATGTTAATAAAAAATGTTCTAGAAATAATTGTGTGAGTTAGGAGAAAGAGAATATTGAATATTGAGGGATAACATATACCGGTCCAACGCAGGACCAACCAAAGACATGGGGAAAGTGTGGAACATCAAGTCTTGATCATGTGCGATAAGATAACATGCATGTTTAAATGCACGAAGGTGTTGTTCTAGATATTCTTTGTTGTTAAACTCAAAAAATTTTAGTAATTCCTAATGTAGAGGATATGGTTTAATTGGTATGGATGGGTGAATGAGCTCATTGCAGATTTGCTCATATGATAACGAGACCTTGGTCCCTAAAGTTGCAACTTCAAGGTTAGCTAAACTATTTACGAGGGCATGCATGGGATTATTTGAAAGAAGTGGTGGCTACATGTAAGAGGTGGTCGGGTGAATTTTTTGATGAACTTGTGAATGTGTTGGTGTTTGGGGAATTTTTTGGGGTAAGCCATGGGCTATGATTGAAAGGGTGGTTGTTGAAATAACTTTTACTAGGTGATGGGAACATGATAGGATTGTTGGGATTGGGTAGGCTATTGCGGTAGGTGCTGAGCAGAATTTGGGTATGAATAGGTTGATATTGTTGTTGAAAAGGGTTAGATACTACATAATGTAAAGCACCCGTGAAAGGGGTTGGGAAGCATTGATTGACATGTTGGATGTAAGAAGATCATATTGTCTAGACAGGGATATGATGTTTAGGCATATTAAGTAGGGACACTAATGGGGATAGCGATCGAAGAAGTGAGGGAAGAGTAGTGTTGATTGTTGTGTTGATCAGTGGGAGATTATGAGGGATCGGGGTGACTATCTAGGTAGTCTAATGAGTCAAAGGATTGGTAGAGGAGGAAGCAAGATGGGCTACAGAAAGATCGTTAGTTATAGGCTTGGTAGCTTGAGGATTTGGTTTGATAGGGATAGATTTTTTGGAGTGGTGGTCCATCTAGGGGAATATGGGTTGATCTCCTAAGGAGATAATCTTGAAGTGCAACTAGATTGGCATCTATTCTTGAAACATGGTATCACCAAGAGGGACCTTAGGTGGTCCAAAGGGTTCTGATCGAACTAATGGTGGGGTGGTTGGCCTAGATGGGATAAATTGATGGTAAAAGAATGGATTGGTCTCTCCTAAAGTTATAGTGTGAAAAAGAGGCTCTAGTTGAGAGACGTTAATGAGGGTTGAGTGCTCAAGGGTATAGATGAGGTGGTTGTTGTAGAGAACATTTGTTGAGACAAGGGATTAGTGGAAGAAAAGTTTTGTTCCATTATTTTGGCTACTAAACGAGTGACTACGGGCATGAAAATAGTTTTTACCCAAGCAAGAAAAGAAGAAAGTTTTTCTTTTATGTTTGATTATTAAGAATGTGTGGAAAAGAAAAGGGGATGGTTAACTAGGTGCCTAGGAGAAGGTAAACTATGTTTGGTTTTAGGTTTGTTGTGGCTGGGAAATGTCTGAGGTGGTCTATTTTTGGGTGATGAAATCCCAATTAGAAAACTAGGTAGGGGGATGTTTTGATGTGTTAATTTGATTTGTGAGGTTTAAGGTTGTGTGTGATAAGATGTGTGATGTAGAATATTAAACCCCTATTTAAGCTATGTGGGAAAGCAAGATGTAAAAAAATAAAGTCCTTTTAATCCCAAAACGAAATGTGATGTTGGATGAGGACATAGCAGAATGGGAAACTATGATGCAAAAAATAAAAAAATGAAGAATACCTGGATAGCACTTTTTCTATTTATCTACACTTCTTGAGTGATGAGTGATCAAAGCCACGAACCAAATAAGCAATATAGCAAGGCCTCACGCTGCAGTGTTGGTGTGAAACAATAAAAATCAAGATATAGAAAAGAAAGGGATCACTTAAAGGGTCGTCCCACTAGTCGTACCAAGAATGTTGTCCAAATTTCTCATTCGTTAATCAATAAAAAGAGCTAGTTACTAAAGAAACTAGAAAACCTCAAATGATGGAGGGTTTAAGGTACCTCAATACTTGATACTTGATATAGATGCAAGATGATATTGGATCCTTACTGCTATAAATCTGATGGAACCTGCAAATAAGAATGAAAGTGATTTTGATTAGATGATTGGGGTTGGGGGTTTCCTAACAAAATAGAATCGAGAAGCGTTAACTTCCTCGGTGGATGTCAACCCCGTTGTTAAACAAAAAGAGATGTAATCAAAAGGATATACTGATAATATGCAGAGACTAAAAGAATACAAAATCTAAAAGCAATATTGGTTGATTTAGATATTGATCTGATTAAATAACTGAAAGATAAATGTACTGGTCTAGGTCGACAATGACCCGGTGTCAGTAAAGTCATGTCGATGACGACTTGGGAGATTGGATTAGAAGATGAGGAAAATATGTAGACTATGTAGGATATGAGTGCAATCGGTAGTTACGTAAGTTTGAAGACATTAGGATATTTCTATAGAGAAGATTTGAAGAAATAAAAACCAGGAAGATAATAGGAAATATGGGGTAAGGTAGGGATTGAAACCAAGACCCTAGTTGATCAATGGTGACTAGGGTGTAAACATGTTGATTTTGTTGTAACAGAGGAGTTGGATGAGGGATTAGCATACTGAAACAAAGGCTAAGCACATGTAGGGGATAAGGATAGCTCTAGAATAGAAGGTAAGAGCTACTAAGGCTGAGTTGATGGTGACCTGACATGGTCGACATCAACTATGACAGGGATTGATAAAGACGAGGGAAGGCAAGACAGATGATCTACCTGCAAGGATGAATATGCAGAAAGAAGTTGATGACGAAGCTATGAGATCTACCGTTGATGATATAGACCTGCAAAAGGTTAGATACAAAAATACAAGATAATATGATAAAGCTGATTAAAGCTATGTAAAACAATGAAAATCTCACAAAAA
The DNA here is from genome assembly GCA_018340775.1 of Taxus wallichiana var. yunnanensis. Lineage (NCBI taxonomy): Eukaryota > Viridiplantae > Streptophyta > Pinopsida > Cupressales > Taxaceae > Taxus > Taxus wallichiana. Next base: position 933,950,090 of record CM031242.1, read on the forward strand.
TCCAATCTTGATTGATGCATGCACATTGTAAGGGGTCTCGGGAGGTCCGTAATGGCTTTAGGTTTGTTCAGCACGAAAGATTGTCTACGAGTTATGAGGAGAGCTTTGGACTCACATGCACTTGATTTTATGACAATGAATAGAAAGGAAGTAGCCAATTTTATAGGGTTAACAATGACTAGGTTGGGTCGTCGCCAATTCCTAGGAAAGTTTCCCCAATGGGAATATTTTCCTATTTTGGCATGATTCCTTGTCTTTTTGGAGCTAACCGAATGTTTTAAAGCATTAGGCGAGAAGGGGTTGTTTGGGGATGAGATGTAGGTGAGTTGGCAGTGGAGATAGGTTAGAAAAAGTGTAGGGAAAAGCAGGGGTGTAGATTTAGAATGAAAGCATTCCAAAATGGGAAGTTAGTTAGGGCATGATTAATTAATTAATTAATGTTGATTAAATATGATTTAAAGTGAATGGGAATTTAATTAATTAATAGGGATTGATTAATTAAATTCAAAGAGGGCATTTTATTAAATAAGGAGGATGAATAATAAAATATGCACATGCATGCGATGAAGGAATAAATATTGATTTTAAGTGTCTACAGATGGTGGTAACATGAAACACAATTTCTAAAGTGACTATCAAGTGGTTGAATATTCCAACCATGCCTCATCCATAGCCTTACAAATTGGGATAGCTCAGTTCCTACAATAACAAAGGTATACACGCTCACTCTAATGTTTGGCTTCTCATACTCTATTTATACTTTCAAAGACTAGTAATATGTGATGTAACAATTGATGTTTGTGATGTACTCTTAGTGCATTTATACATGTATAGTCACCGGTTTGTATACGATGCCAATCTTCGTATGGTAGTGTTATCAATGAGAAATAAGAGATGCTAGATTCTTTATGTAATTCCATGCTCAAAACATGTCGCACCAACTCCCAATAAGATTGCACCATAATGCTATCAATTTTTCCCTCGTATTGACGCATGACCTCCATTAACAAAGACATCGATTCTAGAAACCAAGTGTACACCGAACGATTCTATGCCAAAGGTGTGTAGAGTCATCGAGTAAGTTAGCTCATTCAAGGTAAATGCTTCATGAGGTATTAACTAGAAGACAAGGTTATGCACTTGCTTCCTAGACTTGACGTAAGTAGGACTATTGCTTTACAAGGATGGGCAACTAATCTAGGAGGATCTACCAACATCAATTCTCGAGTCACCATCAAGCATGTCTTCACCACTTTTGGGCCACATAGTATCACATGAATGGATGTGGTAGTCCGGAATCTCAACCATGATTTTTAGTACTTATAAGGCCATTCATTTGGATTCCATAAATACTGCGCACACTTTACTAGTGACATGATGTAATATGTGCTTAATAGACAGTAGTACTCTAAACCTCATCCACAGTTCACATTATCTCCAGTAGATGTTGCATACACTCTAGTGGTAATGTCATGCATCCATCTATCTCTAACAAATTTTGCACACAACCATGTAGTGGCGCGATGTAACTGATAAGACCGAGCATGTACCAAACCTTCTACAAAACACATCATCAAATTTGATTGGGTACCACATACCTCCATGTCAAACCACAAAGGATAACTGACACCACACAATATTGCATGGTGTCATGCACCAAGAGTTTGTAATCCTAGTGATGTCATCATGATAACTCCACGCTATTATGAGATACATTACATGGTCATTCTCAAGGCTCTCATTATGCCAAAATGTTTCTCAGCATACCGCACCTCTCAGTCAATTATACTAGCAATCACATGCGAGCAGTACAATGTGAAGGTCGAAAGGGAAGAAAAGGGAGAACCAAAACTGGAATCGAATAATAAAGAAATAAGTGAAGCTGGCTAGTCGAAGGTACAATATTTTTTTGGTAATTGGAAAGAAGCCCAAAATGCATTAATATTGAAGACTTTGTTAGAAGGGGTATATGAAATTTGAGTGAATGTAAGTGATAACACAATTTGGAAAAGACTTGACCAAGTGACCACCACAACACTATGCACTCCAACCAAAACTATGCCATCCTTTTAGAAAGAGAGGAATGGTGTATATTTATAAACCCCCTATGCCATTAGAGCCTCCACGACATGACAGTCATGCCACCAACAATGGGAACAAGTAAAGGAATGGAGATAGTGATTTTGACAGTCCACGAGAGTGGGAGCCTCCCATTAGTGGATCATGGACTGGCAGGGGAAACAATGTGTCTAGAGAGTTGTTTCACCAATCCACAGAGTTCTTATGCAAAATAATGTTTTGTTTGATGTAGGGGTATTGAAGGATGCTATGGATTGGGAGTGCAATAGTGCAAGCAATGCACGTGAAGGTAGGGCAGCTGCAACAATGACCGCAGGAGGGAAAGATGCTCGGGGATGTAACGACATTTAGCATTCCAGTTAATTTGTAGCGGAGCTGAATTTGCACTTCATTACGAATGAGTAAAGATAATTTGAAGGAGAGGAGACATTGAAATGTAAATAGAAATTGTGCATTCCTTAGACACAAGAATTTTCGTTGCTCTAGACAGTTTGAATTTCTTTGAGAGAGCATGAAAGTTGGAGACCATTGAAACAACAAGGAAATTGCATAGGAGGCAGGTTTGCGCAAGGTTTTCAACATCCCTTAACATGATTTCAAATTATTAAAAAAATTGAACGAGGAGTATATGAGATGACTTTGTCCATGGAATCCACAGTGCATGATTGTTTTTTAAATCTCTAGCAAACTAGTTGCACTAGGACATGAAGAACACCTTTTTTGTTCTAAGCTTCATGAAGGTCTTATGTCCTAATCATTCAATGCGTAGATATATCAGCGAGGACCTGCTCAGAGAAACACATATTTAACAAGCACACCCTCCGTTCCCTGCGGCAATTACGCACATAAATTATTGCAAACAAAAACAAGACAAATTTGCAAGGAAAATTGGAGAAAATAGTAATATGAAAATTGTGGAGGCAGATCAATGAAATGGACACACAGGCAAGAAATGAGTAAGATAGAGAGTCGTTGTCCATACCGGAGCTGCAGAGGTTCCTGATTGTATTTTGTGCAGCCGATGTTAAAATGGGGGTGGATGTAGAATACTTGGATCTTTGAGAGCACCAACACCATTAAAAGCAACGTTACTTTGAAATGGATGAAGAAGAAACTGTGTGAATAATTAAAGCACAATGTCAACAAGTGTCAAAGAACTATAAACAATTGTAGGCAATTAAGGCAGTTACGGCCAACCATTAGTACTATTATGAAAAACACAGTTACTTTCTTCAAGACATCAAATATCCTAGGGCTTTGCAAATTCATTTTTTATTAGTATAATATAATAGAAATGTCCACCAGGCAAACAATAGGGAAATAACCATCTTTGGTTATTGTATAGTTTGACACACACATCAATTAGGCACATTCCATAGCCCATCTCACTAAAGCAGTATTACAACAGATCTAGCAATCCAGTCCATCGAGAAATTAGAAGCACTTGGGTTGATAACATAAATCAGGATTATATGCAAACAGGGTGAGGATGAAATGAACACGATAGATGGAATAAAGCCGTACGAGATCCTAACCTCAGCTTATGTAGTTGAGATTTCAAATGTTTTAGAATTCTATTGAATTCTTCCAATTACATTTTGATGCAACGAAAGAAAAAATAAAAAGCTTCAAATTGTCACAATAATAGAAAGCGTGTTAACATGATCAACAAATGTTTTGAGCTAGAGATCATCGAACTAATACAGAGCAAAAAAAAACTTGTCACATTATAGTTTTGCACTTTTTGCAGATGATGGAGAAAGAATACATACTCAAACCATTATTTTTTCATTAATTTCTTGATGCGGTGTTTCATTCATGTCCCTTCCGATAGAATAAAGTTGTAAACCAAAAACAAAGGTATTAACACACATTCCATCAGTGCATGCAAGATCAGTAAGAAGTTGTAACCAACACGTAGTTCTATATGTTCATTTTGAAAAGGCAATGACACATTAAAGTAACTTCATGAAAATAAATGCTTCAAAGATCCGAACTGAATGATAAAATGGAAATAATTTTAGCTCACCACACAAAATAGACCATGCGAAGGGTTGTTGATAGGCAGAGCATGATTCAATCTTTTGAAAAGTTGGGAAAATTTGAAGCAAGATGTAATTAAACAAGGAGCAGAGGTCTGCAAAGTTTTTTGTGCAAAGCATTACCAGATAAGACCAATGTATTTTTTAAAAGATAAAAAATTCAGTTCCGTCAACAAATTGAAGCCATAATTTGTCAGTAGGCACCCCTGTCATGTAATAGAATTTATGATTATCAAAGCAGGGCAAAGTACTGAAACCAACAAAAAAAAATGCACAAGGCTAAGGTAATGTACGAAGTACTGATCAACAACAAGGCACATCCACCCATATAGAGGAAGAAACTTGCGTTCAAATTTCGTAACGTATGGAAAATACGAACTAATGCATCTAACTATAAATGCCAGAACAAATTCACAGTATGAGAAATGTTGGCATTCACTCCTAAATTAAAAGCATGAACAGACTGGCAACGGTAATGAAAGGCAAAATTGTCTATGAAGGGAGATGGAAGATGCCCACCAATAGTGTACGCATTCATCGCTGCAAGGTTGTGCTGCAGATGAAATAAAGAGGACATAAGAGATAAACATCGGCATGTAATGAAATGAAGAAGCGCCACCAAGAACAAAAATAAGCCTATCACCATAGCCAGGAGGTAAGTTGATTATTTACAATCTCATTGTTGTCCCTGTTATTTTTTCTATTGCTTGAAAGAGAAGATTAACATGATAACCTAAATTACGGAAGATCGGTCACTCTCCTATCTTGCAAAAGCCAACAATTCTTTCGCTTTTAAAGTTAAATGAATATAAGAGGAATTGTATCCATTGCTAAAGAAAGTCTTTCTTATTTTAGAAACAATAGAAACATAAAGCAATCCTCCATTTTCCCACCACAAGAGGAAAAAACCAAATGTATACTAAACTGTCTTGTCATGTATTGATTCATTGAATATAACATTTTCTTTGATAACAGGCAAGGCACTATAGAGAGAATTGAGTTTAAATTTGATGATATCTTTTTGTGAGAAGCTAAAACAAGATGGGTACAATATGGCTGCAAAAACCATTTTAAAAAAATGCTTAAGCCCTTTTCTTTCCATGCTTCTCGATTTATTTACATCCACATGATGCTCTCTTTCAATTAAATATTTTGAAGAGGGCAGCCTTTTTGATTTTTCATTGTTGTTTCTAACTGGAAAATATACATGGCTGAAATTAATCTTTATGGGAGAACAATGGGATATGGGAGAAATGGAAATTAAGCACAAGGTGCAAACAACCGAAGGTGAAAATTGAAATTCTTAACTTCTCACCAAGCTTTCTTAAACAAAACTGGAAATTATTTGTAATGCAAAAAAGAACTCGATGTTGGGAAATAAAAGACAAACATTAACACAAGGAATGTGAAAATTAAATCATATACACAATAGCTCACAGAAGGAAGACACAATAATCTTTTATTATACAGGCATAACTTAAGATACAATATGTGCAAGGCGTGTCATAGGTATGCCCAAGGCTTTTAGGTTTCTTTATGATGGCTTCAATTCTAATTTCTTTCTATTTGGTGTATCAATCAATCATCCTACACTGCCATATCGGTATAAGTAGCTTAACCTGATAAATTGGGCACTCAACTTATGCAAACCTGAAAATTCACATCAAACTACCTCTTTTTGGAAAAGCATATGTTTTAGACTGATTTTGTTTCCAAAGACATTCATATAACCATAAGAAACAATTAAAAGTTGTAGACGAAAGGCTTAAAGTAGTTAAACCTATTGAATTGGGCACTAAAACTTTATACAAATTTGGCACTTGCCTCTTTTTGAAAGCATGCCTTTCAAACTGATTTTGTTTCCAAAGAGAATTAGATAGTTACAAGAAACAATTAAAATTTGTAGAAGAAAAGCGGCACTAAGCTGCAAACATAATTGTATTTCTATTATGCGAATGCATAGAAATTTTACAAAACATTTTTAGTTTCATGGGCCTCAACATCTGTGATGTATAAAACAAAGAACTCTTTTCCCCATGGAATTAAAGAGGATTTGTGCTGACTATTAGGAGAAAAACTCTCTAAATCCTTAACATGGGCTTTAAAAAAGGGTATGTCAAGCCGGGCTGACTGGCTGAGACGACATCCCCAAGCAAAATTCCTGAGCTTAAGCCTGGACAGGCTGCTGAGAGTCCTTAATTACCCAGGGTAAGAAAACTTCCCCACATGTAAGAACTATAAAAACACGAGTTTACAGAAATGTGTGTCAAATGGCAACATTTAGAAGCCTGCCATTTTACTCGTTCTGCTTATGTATAAGGCTAATCTGCATGAATGATATCTGGCAAGATAGGGTCCTATTGGTACGGGAAAACTTCTTGCAGGGTAGAGAGCGATGTTTGAAATTGCCAATATACTAAGCCGTCAGCATCACCGATGCAAACTCAAAACCTAATGCAAGCAGCCCAGAAAATAAACAAATTCCAAACGAAAACAAAACAGACCCTCGCAGGGCATCAAAAAAAAGTTTTTGGGAAAAGTTTTTAATGCCTAAATTTCCAACACAAAACATTAATGCGGGATAATCAAAAGAACATGGGTTTCATTTGGGTTACACGACAACAAAGATTCAAATGCCTTATAACAAGGGTTTCATTTGTGTTACACGGCAACAAAGATTCAAATGTCTTCTTCACAGCAACAAGGGATTTCTATGTTGCGGGCTTCTTCAAAGAGACAAATTCTTCTCTTCCTTCAGAGCCATCGATCCGAGCGCCTTCAACATAAATCAAATTTCTCTCCTTCTCTGCCTTTGGAGCCATAAATGCTGCTGAAAAAATATGCTATTCATCTGTTCCGGCCATAATAATTGTTCAATGGGCGCAAAATAGTGTAGACGGATCCGAGCTTGTAGGGATCAAAAAACTATTAAAAATAGCTAGAAAACGCGAAACCAAACAATCGTCAAACCGTCAAATTTAACATAGTTGTAGAAACGTCTAGAAGAGCCTTTCCCATAGGGGAACACCTTTGGTGTAATAATGGTCGAAATGTGAAGTGTCGCACATGGAGTTTTGAAAATGATTCAACTTCCATAATGGATCATCTCGTTTTCTCATCATTGTAATCTATATGTATATACACATCTATAACTTAGCTAACAATCACAATAGAAGATAAACAACCATACATCTTTCTGAAGTGTATGCCATGTACATTACATAGAGATAAATAAATACATTTATCTTTTTTAGTTATGTTATTTATCTATCTTCATCGATTGCATATTTATCTAAATATCTTTTGCATACACATATAACACATCTAAATCTACATTTAGATACCATCCACCGGGTTACCTCCTAAACTCCTAGATCAATTATGGTATACCATATATGTACTTATATAATTCAAGCACTTTGTTTTGTGAACCTTTTTTATCAACGACTTGAGTTCCTCTAGGTTTTGATCCTTAATTGTTAGCCTTTTCATTTGTTGTGTGTCGACATACACACCAATAAATAATAATTTGAATTCAAGAAGCCTAGGAATTCATAGGTACATTATTTTATTTTGAAATAAAAAGATCATGTAAGTGACTTATATTGTAGTTGTAGAAAAAATAATCTATTATATGTCTAAACATTATCTCACCAAAAGAAGAGTTTAAATATTTAGATAAAAGCATATAATATTTAGTACTCGTTACATCCATTTGAAAGAACAAGGGTTGGACACTTGCACATCAAATTGCTTATTGAATTGCATCGAGTGTTGGTTTCAAGATTTTTTCCTCAAGGGAGGTATGATTGAGACAAGAATATGAATCTAAATCTCATTTTTTGTCATTTTGTAAGGTGTTGATGTCATATTAAGGCTTGGAGTAAGAAGAATAGTTTTCCAGTGAATGTGCGACACAATTTGAAAAATTGAGTGAGGTTTGTAGAGTCCAAAACCAATGGATTGCATTCACTCAAATGATTTTCCAATTATTAAAATGAGCCATTTGCATTCTGCTATGACTATCACTTAACCATTTGTATATTTGTACGCAATTTATTTTAAGTTAATTTTCCATTTTCTTTTTGGGTTTATTTCATGTTAAAATTTAGAGTTGTTTCCAATTGACAAATGTCTTCATATTATCAAAAACAAAAATATTATTTTAAAACTCTTATTTATCTTTACATTTTAATTATTCTAATTTTATAGTTTTCAAAAATATTACAAGTTATAATAAAGTCTAACAAATTGATTTACATTTATTCACAATTAAATTATATCTATTTATAATTAATTACACCGTGTCATGTTTAGTTTATTACCTTTATTATTCCAAATTCCTTTTTTAATCTAGACTTCGTTAAATGTATTTTTGCACAAGGTTTAATAGTTTTCTTACCCACGGATATGTAATAATACAATAATTAATTAAATTTTTTTGGGTGTTTACATTTTAGGGTTTTCATTTCATATTTTTCCTCATAAATATGTAGCCCATCTTTGAAAGGTTATAGCTATGTATTTTTATGCTTTCTAAAAAGTAGATACTTGAAAATGGTCCAAGGCAATTTTAAATGTTAAATTGTATGTTTTATTGTATTTCTTTATTTGTTAATTAATTAGGTGTTATTGGAGCATTTGTAATTTGTTTAAAATGTCTCCTCTTCTTCTCATTTCTCACACTTTTTTCTCCTTAAAGTTTTTATCATATGTGTTTTGGGTTGTATATCTAAAATATAATATATATTCCTAGGTTATGTCGGGAATGCCCCAATGCTCTTGGACTCTTATTTTGGTTTCCTTAATAAATAAGGAAACCCTACCCCATTCATTCTATTTTTCAATTGTAATTGTTTGGTGTCGGTTAAGGCACACCAATAAGATATCAATTTGAATTCGATTGTCTATAAATACAAAAGCATTGTAGTTTATTTGACATAAAATATCCAATAATCAATTCTAAAGAATTTTTGAGCTATTCAAGAGAGATCAAACAATTATTAGAGAACTTCTTATTATTTGAAGCTAGTATTCCATGTGGAGCATGTCTAGTGAACGACATTGATTTAATATTTTTGAAGTTATTCCATGTTTGCATTTTACTATTTTTCCGACATTATATATATCATTGTGGTCCCACCTTGGGGGCAAGTAGATAATGTTTGAGCCATGCTTAGGCCTTAATACAAATTCCTAAGATCACATTGTTTTTCAAATGTTTGAGGTATCACTAACGTGATTGGAGATGCCCTAGGAAGGACTAAAGTCTATTTTGCGGTAGACATGATTAACAACACATATTTTAGAGAAAGGAAATAAGGGATCAAGAATAGGTAAGCTCATTCATCAATTCATTTTGGAACTTGTTTTTCAACCGTCCAAAACACCCCTAATGCTCCATGCTTCTTTAAAATGTTCTCGATGTTCCATATATCTATCTCTAACGATTTCTTGATTTATAGGCGGTGGTCACTATCATTGTTGCATGCACATTTATAGATTTAGATGAATGCATATAAGTAGCGAAACCCTACTTATTTTCCCTATTGATTGATTTGGAATTATTAACTAAGAATTGTCACTATATTACTTGTGTTATGATGCTTAATTAAAATTTAACATGCTATTTGTGTTGCATTTAGTTGTAATCCATTTATATGTAGTATTTTTTGTGAACTTGCATCATCTTGCATACTACTTAGGGTTTTCACTTTTGATAAAATTTGAATTATTTTATACCTCTTAGGGTTAAATCTTGTTCCATTTGTATTAAATATGCAATTCTATAAATCTTCTACAATTATTTTCATCAGTATGCTCATAGATCTAAAATCCCCACTTCACTTTCTTGATATGCTTGATCCAAAACTAAGTTAATTTTTAAAAATTCATCAAACAATGACGTTCTTGTAGATATTATATATTTTCATGTCCGATGTCAATTTATGGCACTTAAATCAATTATATATGTGATTCCAACTAGGAAAAATAGGCTTGGTAATAAACCCATAGATCTTGTTGAAATTCCTTTGGTAAATCCTAGGTCAAGCTTGAAAAAGCAAATGGAGTATGTGAGTGTGCCTAATCGTGTAGAAAATCGTGTTGCTTTAGCAAAATATATGTTTGATGTACCTTTTCTAACTACCAAAGTGTCTTCTTAAATGCTAATGATGAATATGTTGTGAATGGTAATCGATCTCAAAAATTTATATGTATGAAAATGATGAATAATATTTTGATCAAGGAACATCTTTAAATGCTCAAGACAAGACTAAGAATCAAAGGATTAATTTAGGAAACTTTTTTAGACAACCTTGATGACATTTTATGATTCATAAATGTTAAATAAGTTGTAAATCAAACATAGTCATTTCAAAATTTTCTTCTACTTCCATTCATACCCAACCTTTTGATTCTAATATTGTTAATATTCACGTTGCTTTCAAATGTTTTTCGTACTCTTCAACATGATTTTGTTTCTTTTTCTCAACATGCTTCTACCATTCCTTTTATTTCTCAACAAGATCTTTCATGTAACATTTCTCTATCTTTTCCACATGTTGTTAATCCTTCAAATTTTCAAAATTCTTATATTCCAAATTTTACTACTTGTCCACACACTACTTCTTCGCTAACTCCTAAAATGACTACCATGATGCATACCATTCATGACATGCAAACTCATATTAAAATCCTCACCAATACCCTACAAGCCAAATGGTAGGGTTAGTTCCATCGGGTATTATTTTAAACCCTGGGAAAGCATAGTGTTTGTATAACCTTATCTAACATATTTTTTGCTCCAATGTTTGAAATGTTTAATGAAAAAAGATATCTTTCACATCCCATTAGAGCCTTTTATGTTTTTTGTTTATACTTTTCTCATAATGATAAACTATTGACTAATCTATTTCTAAAGAGTTTTAAGGATTGTGTTGTTGATTGGTTCTATGTTTTACCACATGGATCCACACATACCTTCAAAAACTAATTGATTTCTTATCTCACTTTTGAATCAACATTGGTGTAAAAATGAACCTTGCTAAATTTATGCAAATGAAGCAATGATCAAATGAAACCATTAACAAATATGAACTTAGATTTAATAATATTGCAACAAATATGACATATGAACCACAAAATTTTTAACTCAAAGTATCTTTTCAAATAGTTCTCTTTAAATCATTAAGGACAAAGTGGTCTTTAACACTCGATCATTATTTTGATACACTTTATCATGATTTTAGAGGTTTTGAGATCAATTTTTGACATACGAATATGGTTAAGTATGGGTCAAATAGTTTTGCTTCCAATGCTTTAAAATTTCTAAAGAATATTAAATTTAATACTAGAGGAAATGAAAACATCTTTCAACTTAAGAATGATTCCAAAAATGTGGTTTATGCCACAAAACAACCATTGCAAAAACTCATTCTACTTCAACAAAAGGAGCGTTGGAAATTCATTACGCTTAGAAAAAGTTCAGAACAAGTATTGAAGATATTTTTAAGTGTAATATGATTATTGTACATACAATGAAGGAGTTTTATCAATCTAGACCATTTACCTAGAAATTATGATGCAAATGCATTTTTTATTACTATGGAATTTCAGGTTATTCTTGAAATAGGCCATAATATCAAAGGTCTCATTGATAAAAACCAAATTCATCAATAAGTGGATCCTTCAAATTAGTGGGTCCTCTAAATAAACATTTTAATATTTTAAGACATCTTCCAAATTTTAATGCTCAAATAAGTGATCAAACAAATGTCCATATTGTAGACCAATAAAATTATAACAATGTGTCATCGGATTATGGAACTCATGCACCTAATGGTTTTATTGGTATCATTGACTCAATTAAGAGAAGGGAAATTATTTTCAAATTTTATTTGATAAGAATGATATTCCATATAATGTATCTTTTTCAAAAGAGTTTTGAAAGGGGAAAACTAAAAGGATGGAGACATGGTTGAAAATTATTTAAGCATGGATATATGCATTGGTGAATTTATTTATACTCTTGGATTCAATAAAAAGACTTAGCTTACATTAGAACAATTATTACATTACATGATGGCATAGGTAGAGATTATTTTGGTTGTGTGTATTATCTTATTAATTTGAGTGGATCCTAAGATAATTCAAAATTTATTTCATATTATACCCGGTGATGGATCATATAATGTGCTACTTGGTAGACCCTAGATATATCTAATAAAAACAATTCCTTCTATTATACATAAGAATTACGATAGGTATTTTCTAAATTGAGTAACATGATAAACATTACTATTGTTTATAACACACATATAACCTCATAAGGCACATGCTTAACTCTCTCCTTATCTTGAGCATCTAAATATGCCTCTTGATCAAATTGTTCTTCTTCATTTCCATTCATAACATTATCATCATTGGAATTAAATTAAGGCATTGTGGGTATTTGTAAAGGCACATTTTTGCGAAAGAAATATTAAAATTTTCACCATTAGGTATATTTTTGATAAATCCATTTTCTTTTTCAAGTTTGACCTAGGATTAATCAAATGAATTTTAATAAGACTTATGGGTTTTTGATTAATACTATCACTTATTCTAGTTGAATCTCATACATATAATCAATAAATGGTTATATAAATTGGAATGAAATGTGAAAATACCCATTATACAAGCACATGATTTAAGATTTTTCATTACTTAACCTAGAGTTTGGGATAACGAAAATCAATCCAAATGAATATAGGGTTTTAGATCTAGGAACATGCAATGAAAATATCTATATGAAAATTGAAGAATGTAAGATGCAATACAATATGGGCCGAATCTAACCCTATGATGTTTAAGTTAATGCATGTTCATCGAAAGATGAAATTGTAAGCAACATACAAGAAAATGTGGATTCACCAAAATGTAATGTAAATAAATGGATTACAACTACATGTAGTATAAATAAATTATTCATGGTTTAATTAAACATCACAACATATGTACATTCCAACAATAATGCATAATTAATATATTTAAATCAATCACAAGGTAGACAAATGGTTTTGATGCATATCTTGAATAACTTGTGATATGAAGATACTTTCCTAAATCTAAACCTCAAAACACGTTGTATATTATGTTGCAAACCTTGACCAATTTTTTTAATATGATATGATTAAGTTGTGTAGACACAAAATCACACACTTGGGTACATTTCTAGGTCCTAAACACATACTAGCATTCATATGATTCCTAAGCAAGAAAACTAGTAATTAACGATTGTATTTGGCCTCTTTTCTATGTTTCTTGTTTTCTATTTGGTCTTACACACCCAAAACCTAGTCGAGTATTTTACTAATTTATCTTTTATGGCTCTAGACATCGGTGCCCAACTAAGACAACAACGCCTAGGTGTTCCTTTCCCCTCTGGGTGCCCCTGACCCTTTCTCACCTTACTCACTTCTTTTGGGTCTCTTTTATCTTTTGGGAATCTTTTTCACTTATGGGCCAGCCTTCTAGTTGTCAATTACAAAATTCAAACAAGGGAGTCATATAAATACATAGTTATGTGTTCAAAATCAAGGACCGAGCACTAAGCATTACTAACATCACCTAAGCTTGCATCCTAAAGGTGCCTAAAGCACTCAAAATGCATCCATTTAGCATCCATCCAAGGGACAAGGGTTGCATCAACTTCTGCATACACAACATATGAAGGGGAATTTCATTATTCCATCCACACATTCTACTACATTACTACATTTAGATAACGTCCGCTATCAAGTGCAACTTGCACAATGGCATCATAGGGAATAATTTCTACACACTCTCACCAAAACTACATGGAGTTTGAGATGTAGTGAAACACTCGGTCGTAAGTTCACTCTCGAGGTGACCGTCGGGGTCAATCCCACTCCCCATAGTGCATGTTTATTTTTAGGTTTGATGTTGTTTGTGGGTTTTTACAGGTGAACTTCTATTTTGTAGGTTACAAGCACCTTCGATATTCATTTTGCGACTACCAAGTGATCAACACATAGTAATTGTGACATAATTGCGACACATCAGAGATCATATCTAAAGCTTCGCATAGTCATGAGTTCCCGATCCAGTCACTGAAGTGCCCTAGGCACCACTGTCCCGATCATGGCGCCCCTGTTTAGCCTTTCTTGTGAGTTACATGATTTACAGAGGTTGATTACGATGTTGATTGTAAATCTGCTTCATCACTTTTCCCCACTCAAATCATTTCTAGGTTGTGAATAAATTAACTAAGTCCTCTCTCCTTTTTCTTTACTTAGGGTTTTAAATATTAAATCTTAGATCACTTGTGTCATTTATTTACTTCAACATCTATACATCATTTTATGCAATGAGTGACTTTGAAATATTAGATTTAATTCAAAAATATCTACCCCATTATCTCCTCTTACCAAGTCTTCTACAATGTTATCAATCCCAAATAAACTACCACCATTCAAGGTCCCTCTCCATCCTACTCCACTTCAACGATCCAATTATTTTTGTCAAACAAGTTAATCCTTACATTGATGGCCAAGACACGTTTCAAGATTTGTTACCATGACATGGTCCTTCTCACATCACCGCATAGATCTTCATCACTCACATACTTGGGGGCATCACACTTTCTTCCCCCCCTCTCCTAGCATCATAAGTTGTCTATAATACCTACTTTGTTGTACTTTGTGCTTCACACTTCATCGTTCTCACTACTCTTACACTTCTTGATACACACCTTATATTGTCATTACCCTATAATGCACTCTAATTCCATGTTTCATACTTGACTGATGAGGGTCTAAATCTGAAATGAACCTCACCAAATTCACTCTTCATGCTCTATGTTTCATGATCTATCTTTCTAGTGCCCATTTTCAAACCATTTCCCGATGACACACTCTTTTTTATGGTTCATTCTTGATTGTTGAGGGTGTTTTATAAATGAATTTATTTTCATACACATTTGTTGGGGGGCACATTGCTCCTATCCATCTTCACATATTGCATACCATCCCATTCACACTCACATCACATTGCATATCTTGGTTGCACTTACTCTTGCTTGTTTATACTACTTACATGATGCACTTTGCTTACTATGCTAGTCAAATACTTAATATGTCATTATCTTTCTATATACACACATGCACGTTCACTTGGTATTTTGGAGTGAATGTTGATCTCTTATAGGTCCTTATACACTAGCAATGATGCTTGGCACTGTACCTCTTACCAGTCTCACCAAGGCTCTTGGGGCATCTACTTTCTCACACATTACAGGTGTTATCATTTCATCGTATACTACTTATTATTACTAGCACACTAATTTACATTGATAAATACATGTTTTGACATACTTTTTATCTTTATAACATGTTAACATGTGCTTCATGTGTAGCATTTACTTTGCAGGACTATATGTCACAATGGTTTTCTGATACATTTTTCTTGACATTGTTTGCCATTGTATGATATTGTTTATAGGTTATGCCCTATGTATTTTTTTGATCATTGTTTGCTTGCTTATGACCAATTTGGCCCTAATTGTCTTGTGACATTATGAGTGATGTCCCATGTTTGAAACCCACTTTTTGTGGTCTATCTTGTATTCATACTTGTTTGTTACATTATTTTTCTATGACATGCTTTCTCCATTTGCTAGTAACACATTTATCTAGCCACTTTGTTTACATATGCCTTGGTTTCTACCATGCACATCCCCTACCCTTGCAGGTATTAGTTTTAGATCAACATCAGGGCCTCTCATTTGGGCCGCATTCTCCTAGCGACGTTGCATGCACCCTAAACAAGGGGGGCATACATTGGGTGAATAAATCAGCCCATACAATGGCTCGAGATACAACACAACACAATAGATCATAGAGTCAAAAAGGTTACGATTCACACTGGATCAAAATTAGACTTGGGTCGAATCACAACACGACACCAACGCCCAAACTCGGATACGAAGCACCTGGCACCTATGCCCTCCCCAGGTGCTAATGTCCCGAGGGCACACATAGTCACTTTATCGATCCACACAATTCACATAAGCCTTCATAGAATTTTGATAGTATCGTGAAAATCCTATAACAACATAATGCGTGCAATCTCCATTTCAATCGAACAATCAATACATTCAAAACTAATCTAGGACATCGGGAACAAAGGGACACACCATCTCGCAATGGTGCTTATCGGGTAGATTCATGATGGAGAGTAACACTAGACCTCTATCCCCAACACTTGCTCTTTGGCATGAGATCACCGAAAAAACTCACTCTTTGTGTGAGATCTATAGACACCAAATTCTAGTATCATCTCGGGTTTTGATCTCCTTTGGCACACTTACCCAGTCTCGTTTCCTACTAACAATTCACATTCAATTAATTAATCTTATCACATCTTATCACATGCCAAAATTATATTATGTTAAATAATTTATTTTAAATGAGTCATATCATTTTATTTAATAACTAAATAATTCAAATATATATATATATAATAATCAATATACCCCACATATTATATATATAATTAAAATCACTTATATATAAATATCAATTATCACCTAAAATTCAATCTTTGAAGATTTTTTAAAATATGAACCCCACCCATAAAATCAATAATTTAAAACATCTCCCTTCCATATAAATATATATATATATATATATATATATATAAAGTGAGCACATGACTTCACTATTACACCTAAAATCAATTCCCTACTCCACATCACATCTTTTCCTTTTAAAATATGAACCCCACCATCAAATCACCTCTTCATCATGTCTTTTTAATCAAAATTATTTTGCAAATTATAATTATTTGTAATCCTTTATTTTAATCTCAATTCAAGTTATAAATAGAACTCTTTCTCCCCTCTCGAAGAGAGGAGAAAATTCTGAAAATTATGAAGCTTAAATTCATTTGTCTATGAAATTTTACATCATATTGTGGAGTATTTGGAAGTGGAGCTCTTCTAGTTTCATATCGCCAGCCTAACGATCTATTAGTTGTTCTGTCAGGATACTAATTTGGTATCATATTTATATTGTTCTTCAACATATTGCAGATTTTTTTTATAGTTTTTGGCATGTCATCTTATCATTTGATATTTTTATTTTATTATGAACATGAGAATTGACAACGATCGAGGAAGTTAATCTTCCCCCGCTCTACTTTGTCAAGGCAATTCCGTATATCATCATCTAATCTTATATGTTTCCATCTTACAAATCTATTTTCTTTCTTTACAGATTTATTTTCTCTACGCCCATATCCAAAATCCATATCTGCATCTGAGGTCCTAAGCCCTCTATCATTTGGAGTTGTTGGTGGCTGCAGTCTCGGTGTTAATCCGCGTGAGAACAAGTTTTCCCGTATCAACAAGATCGCTAAAAAATCACTCTTGATGTGAGATCGCCCAAAAAACTCGTTCTTCACAACATTTTTAGGACGCCATTTCTATCCTTTTATACTCTTTTACATCAGTGCACACTTTCCTTTACACAATTTTACATATTTTTACATACTTTTACATACTTGGATCAAATTTTTCATATACACGACTTTGACTACTCTTTTAGTCTTCTTTTGCAATTCATTCCTTAATACGCAACAAGAAGCAACAACAATAACACAATAACATGTACAATGCACACGCTTCACCCCTAGGGTCACTTTTTCTTCCTAGTTTCCATGCTTCATCTTTACATTCATTCCATGCTTCACTTGTCCACTCGACACACATTTCGCCACACACTCTACAAGATCATAAGGTACGCATCTCTTATCTACTTTATGTTATCGAGTATTCACTCAACAACATAAAGTGGGGACAAATGTAGACACAAAATCATGCACTTGGGTACATTTCTAGGTCATAAACACATACTAGCATTCATATGATTCCTAAACAAGAAAACTAGTAATTGACGACTATCTTTGGCCTCTTTTATGTGTTTCTTGTTTTCTATTTGGTCTTACACACCCTACATCCCACAATATTTTACTCGATTTATCTTTTATGGCTCTAGATGCTAGTGCCCAACCAGACAATAAAGACCTGTGTGCTCCTGTCCCCTTTGGGCGCCCCCCGACCCTTTCTCACCTTACTCACTTCTTTTGGGTCTCTTTTATCTTTTGGGCATATTTTTCACTTATGGGTCGGCCTTCCAGCTTATCAATTATGAAATTCAAACAAGGGAATCATATAAATACATAGTTATGTGTTCAAAATCAAGGACCAAACACTAAGCATTATTAGTATCACCTAAGCTTACATCCAAAAGGCACCTAAAGCACTCAAAAGCATCCATCTAGCATCCATTCAAGGGACAAGGGCTACATCAACTCGTACACAACATAGGAAGGGAAGTTCATTATTCCATCCACACATTCTATAACATTACTAAATTCATTACTACCCCGCTATCAAGTGTAACTTGCACAATGGCATCCTAGGGAAAAATTCTACACACACTCACCAAAACTACATGGAGTTTGAGATGTGGTGTGGATTTCTATCATAATTTCACTCTCGGAGTGACCGCCGAGGTTAGTCTAACTCCCCATATTACATCTTTCTTTGTAGGTTTGATGCGGTTTGTGGGTTTTTGAAGGTGAACTTCTAATTTTTAGTTTATAGGTACCTTCGACATTCATTGTGTGACTACTAGTTGATCAACACAGAGTAATTGTGACATACTTACGACACATCAAAGATCATATCTAGAGCTTCTACATAGTCACGGGCACCTAGATCCAGTCACTAGGCCCTAGATGCCCCTGCTCAGCTGTGGGCGCCCATGTTTGACCTTGTTCGTGAGTTACAAGATTTATGAAGGTTGATTACAACGCTGATTGCATCTGCTCATCACTTTTCCTCGCTCGACTATTTCCAGTTGCAAATAAATTAACTAAGTCTTACTTCCTTCTTCTTTTCTTAGGATTTTAAATATTGAATCTTAGATTGCTTGTGTCATTTCTTTACTTCAACATTTATACATCATTTATGCAGTAAATGACTTTGAAATATTATATTTAATTCAAATTAAATTACATCAAGTTGTAGGAGATCCATAAATGTGTTAGGAGCCCTAAACCTATGCAATAGTCTTTGACACTTTTGGTCAGGGTGATACATAGCTCAAAAATAACTTGACAACTAATTTATCCTTATTTTGGTCTCCTATTACTTCTGTCACTTTGTGTGCTATGATTACTTGAACTTGTAATAAAATATTTATTCTCTTGTTGTAAAATGGATATGGTAGATTTTTGGTATTTGAAAACTTAAGGAAAAAAAAATAATCTTGTGGGATTATGTTAAGGTTAGCAAGGCTAAAATGTTGTTTGATTACTTGACATCTTGAGGGTGGGGAGTGTGATATAAAAATGTAAAAATAGTAAATTACATAAAGGAAGTGAATTTAAAAATGTACTTTACCTAACTTAGATAAAGTCATCCACCAAAAGTGCTACAAGTGAAAATGCTAGCTCCGCAATAATAAGTTCTATAGTGACTATTTGATCTCTCCCATGTTTATGTTTTTTCTTTGAAAACTTAGTGTTTGTGTTTTGCATGAAACATACTACAATGTTTGTGTATTTATATTAAATTTAATTCAAATGAGGACCTTAATGACACATGAAAAAACGTTAAACGTTTAGAAGGAAAAAGATAGGATGAAGGGGATGGGTGCTCACTATCTTAGAAGAGAAAACAAAAAGTGGGACCAAGAGGATTAGTAGTTTTATTCGTATAAAAAGTGAGTGACACTTTTGGTACATACACCATAAATCAAAAGAGGAAAACAATTGGATTTGGGGAGTTACAAGCAAGGGATGACTATCGAATGTCGATAAACACACCAATTACACCTAATCTAGAGTAAAATTTATCACACTAAAAATGGTTTAAAAGACATATTAACATTTACTAAATTCCTTAAGCCTTTTTTAGATATACAAAAACCGACAAAATGTATGTCGTAATAGATAAATTAAGAGTTGTAATGTCCCTTTCTAGAAAAGGAGCAAACAATCTCTAAATAAGTCAAAAGAAACATGATATGCCTCAAGGAAGGGAAGGTTTCAATTGCAACGTCAAAAAACATAAAACATCACAAAAAAATAAAATTAAAATGGAAGACAAACGCTCTCTAGTTCAACCTTCTCATCCAAAGAATAAATAACCCCCAAATGAAGTCTATCATCACCAAATGTCATTACATCCCACCTTCAATAAAACCCATTCACGAGGGTAATCATCCACAATAAAACTAGTTCTCTCAAGAAATATTACATATAGAGGAGCATAGAAAGCTTGTTGTTCCTTACATAATCAAATTACCAACCTCCATAAGTTATGGGTACAGAGACCCCTTTAAATGGTGTAGGATTTATTTTCTTTAAACTATATAGCATTTATTTGATCAATGTGTGGATTAGGATTTGTGATCAATTATTAGAATGAGAAGTAATTGTTTTCACTCCGTGGTTTGATTCCCCAAAACTCTTCCAAACACACGACTTTTCCCTACCTTACCACAATCTTTCATTTTTTCCACCCAAAGTTTTAACATTTTTTTCTTTTACCTACATTAGGTTTATTATTTCGTATTTTTCCTTTATAACAATGATAATATCCTTGTTCAAAATTTCATCAAATGTTTCTTCCTCCTAATCATTTTAAAATCCCTATTTTTCTTAGTTCTCAAGCTTTATTTCAGCTAACATTACCTCTTTTATGCTTAAAAGTGGTTACTCCAATTCCTTGTTATAACTTGTCTATTTCTCATGCGAGGTTAGGACCTTACTCCATTTATCTACTTGGGACATGGAGGTATTTTACCATAGTACACACCTCCCATTTTCCCTAACCAAATAATATTTTTATAAGTTCTTACGATCAATTTCATACCTCATGATTAAAATTAGGAGGGATGGTAGATGTGTACACTAGTATATCACCTCCTCAACCGGAAGAGTTGGAAGATGTACTATAGGATCAGATAGGTCGGTCAGTCCATATTTCACATCTTGTCAGTATGATTTTGGACAGGAAAAGGTTTATCAAATTTGAAAGTTGCATTGTGATGGTCAAAGCTTAAACATTGATTTCACTTATATGTATTCAAAATTTATCGAGATATCGGTGTGTGTAAATAAGCAAGTTAGGAAAGAGATAACAATATGCACCGGGTGGGGATAAGATGTGGATGTTCGTATTAGCCAAGAATCACAAATATAATTAGCAATGTTAAGGTAAATTGTCAAATTTGATAGTTTGCAGAATAATTGCATAGGTCTCCTTTAGTTGAAGTGCTACTATATACATAGGAGAGGTCGTGCTCTCAATATTCTTATTTTTTCGCATGTAGAGGAAAGAATATAAATTCGTATAAAAATAAAAGATCTTCAAAACATAAAATTTGTACAAGAATTAGTGGATAAAGGTTGTAGTGGTGTTTGTATGCCCCTCATTGTGGCAACATTTTAGGCAAATACGCCTTCGCTAGAAAAGAAGGATAGGGTAGAGTTGCATCCACGACCATGCTCTCACGTTCACCCTCACCCTCACAACACTTTGTAATTCTACTTTTACGATGAATGCTAACACGAGGAAGAATAATTACAATTGTAAAGAACATGAAAATGATAGTACCCTTTGAGTGTGGCCCCATTTTCCAGCAACACAAATGATGTAGTTGGTAACAACAAAAATATCAATGAACAAAAATAGTCCCTTTTCATAAAAAAACAATATGTCATCGTAGGGCGTACTTTGTCGAATCGGTAACTGCAATGGATCTAGTTTGGAAGAATGCCTTCAATGTAAATACGATGAACAAATAAACATAAGATTATGTAATAAAGTTAAACAAAATTTTAGATTTTTTAATTTTATATTGAATTTCTTTGAGTTTTGTTACTAGATGGGGGATTTCTTTAATTAGGAATAATAATATAAAATCCAACTAAACACAATGCCGTAATACGATAGTATATTGTTTTGACATGGTTGTTACATGAAATTAAGAAAGGCTTCAATTTTGAGGACAATTATTTTGTAAGACTTTATTGAATGGTGGTTTGAAGTGCAATTTTTTTGTGACAATATTTTTTTTTTTTTTAATATTGGCAAATAGTTTTTCAAAGGGACTATAGCCTTGAATACAAAATAAGGCCCGAAAGCCGGAATAAGAGTGAGAAATGAGCAGATGGAACAAAGTCCAAGTATTACAATGAAGTTCTACGTGAGCCTAAAAATGCACTACACAAACAAGACATAACAAAGAAACAACAACAAAAAAACAAGAAGTTTGATCGCCAGCGACAAAGAAGAATAACAACTAAGAGCAAGAGAAGCATCCAGACTACTTCTTAGCAGCTTTATCAATACTCGATCTTGACTTTTTCCAGCATGAAACATACCCAAAGCGGTCATGTAAAAGATCCGTCTTATCGAGCTCCTCGATGGTTCTTTTGCTCTCTTTTTCATTGCCCCAAAGTGCGTAGAGAGGTTGGAAACACTTTTGGCATGACCCTCGATGAACTCCTCGATGGCCCTAAAGGCGGCAATGTTGTAATCATGTCTAGTCTTAGCCTTCCCAGCAGAGTCTAAGGAGGTCACTTTTTGTATATGTCTTCAATCTGATTGTATCAATGCTCCATTCCCCCTCCATGCTTTTCTTACCTTTTTGCTTAGCTAGGTTTTTGACCTCATCCTTCAAAGCAATTTTATCTCACCTCTAAGGCCTCCACCTCTTAGAAGGGTTATCCATCTCAGCACTTCCTGGGACCGCACTACTAATGTTCAAAGCAGTCACGTGCAATGTCAAGTTCATAGGCTCCTTCCCCACAAAGAAGAGTCTCAAGGTTGAGTCTCCTGGAAGCCCCGTGATTGGTCTTTTAGAGGTAGAGGCAAGGTGGGTGGGAGGCAGCAAATAGGAGGAATAGAAGGAGAAGCATGTACTGCATGGGGTAGCATAGGAAGCAGGGCAAACAGATCGGCAAAGAGCAGAGCCCATCAAAGGGGGAGCCAAGGGCTAGGAGAGGAAGGAAGACCAAGGTACTTAAGAAGGCAAGATTTGTGAATTAACAATATAAGCCCTTGATGCAAGGGAACCACCCGGTGTGCTCGAACTCTAATATGGAGCGCTCAAGGGAGTTCAACAGATAATGAGGAAGCAAACCAATCTATTCTACGGAAGTGGTTTAAAAAGATGAGATGCTTAAGCAGGATAGTGACAAACCTACCTTCCAAGGAGATGAATTGAATCATCATGCGAGTGACTTCATCATAGGGTGATGGAATTGAGCCGACAAGGAGCACCACTTCAAATATGAGCTTCTCATCTTCCTCCACAAATCTTCTTTCTTCACTTCTTTGATAACCCTTTTGTTGAAGAAGCGGTACCCTTCCAAGCCGAGGCTCTGTGAATGAGCTCTTCATTGACAAGTATTTTCTCGTCCCCCATAGTCGATACTCTCTCTTTCCACTCCTTAGCAAAGCGTTGAAAATGCTTTGATCATGTCCCAAAGACCCTATCAACAAATTTGGTGAAGCCGCATATGCCGAGAATGTTCCAAAGCTCGGTGTTTTCCTTCCAGGGGTTCGCGATGGCTCAATTTGACAGGAGGTCCTCCCATCTTCTCTCGTGGTATACCGGTTACAAAAATTTCTCGAATGCCTCTCGAGCGTGAAGAATGAGTCCGCTTGCTTTCGTTGAAGGTCGCATAAGATCGGGAACTATAGCCGTCTTCTCACGAACGGCTACGTAATTGCCGAATCGAGCACTCGGGAAGTCACGTGATAACCCTTTCCCTCACAACAATCACATTGTATTTATCATCGGGTTTTCGTGGATCTTAGCATCCGGATATCAACAAATTTGTACTCCTCGCGTGCGTGATTTTCAAATCTAGATAACTCACTTGAAGTTCCTTAAATAATTATTGCTATCATTTGAAATTGATATTATTTACCTCGCCATATTCATTAAAGCGCACGTGTGAAAGTATTAATGATTCATCTTCCTCCAAAGATTAAGGCTCATCTCTAGAGATTGCTTGCTTGTGAAGGTCCGCATGGATGTCAAGTGAAGCTGATTAGGATACTATCATTATCCCGCATAAAGGAAATTTATATTAATGCCATAATTGGCCAAACAAGATCCGCCAATTTATTGCCTCCCCGTAAGTATGTATGATTCGATATACTATTGAAGGTGTGACTCGATGCTTATGGATTCGAGATAAAATCTTTAATACTCCAACCGGGAGATGAGGACCGATTAAGAAGTTTAATGATATTAAGGAGTCCCCTTCAACAATAAGATTCTCAATATTTTGAGCCCGTAAACTCTCAAGCCTCAGTGAGAGCAGAGATAATGCTTCGCAAAATGATTGGTTTGAATTCTATTTTTCCAAAGATATGCAAAAGAATCAAATTACCTTTGTGCTCCCGTATTGCTCCTCCTCCTCCCGCCGTCCTGTGGTTTCTTAGAGGCACCATCAAAGTTCAAACTTATACCAATTAGAGTCGGGAGGATGCCATTTAATCGAAGATCTATCTACACTATTCCTGTGGTTGCTCCAATTTCTAATCGCCAATTAGATAAGATGTGTTTTTCATTCTCGTGATAACACTTGTTCTTGGGAGGTTTAAATCGCCATGTCCTCTTTGATACCTTGAGAAATTTTGCCAATACCGAGTTTATAATTCTCGCTTCTTATTTCCGAAAATGATATTATTTCTATCCTTCCAAATCCTCCGATTAAATGTGGGATGGCTAATTTCTAGATTCTTTTGATAACACACTGTTACGAATGGTGGGTTCCATTGATTCCATAGTCGATTAAGATCCTTCGAACACCCAAAGAGCTTCGAATTTGGAAAGGACAAAGTTCCAAATTCTATTGGCATAATCACAATGTATGAACAGATGACTAATGTCTTCATAGTCATTCCTACAAAGGTGGCACCAATTAGGAATTATAAATCCTCTTCTCATCAAATTGTTTGGTGAGAATTCTACCTCTCGATGGCCACCAAAGAAATAAATTTATTTTGGGGTTAACTCAGCATCCAAATCTTGTTCCAGCTTAAAATCGATTGGTTATCATGAAAAAGATTGGTATAACCAGATTTGATCCAGTATTTCCCATCATGTGAATTGTTCCAAACCAGCTCATCCTTGAATCCAAATTGACTTAAAGGTAAGAGATATAAAAGATCCTGAAGGGAGGAAGTAATTTGTTTCAGCTCAATTCGCTCCACAGTAAGTTTTTTCCAAATCTTGTTGGTGCCATTTCCTTCAATGTAGTCCTTGATTTTAGTTCCATACTTGCTTATAAGGCTGCCCTTAGCTATCCCAAATCTATCCAAGAGATTATCACTGAACCAGTTATCCTCCCAGAAGTTTATCTCACTGCCATCCCCCACTTTCCATTTGCTGCCCTGCTTGATGAAGTTTCTACTCTTGACCAGATTATTCCAAAAAATGGAGCCATTGGGGAGGTGTTCATCATGCAGATAGGAGTAAACAGCTTGTTGATTCAAGTATTTTGCTTTAATAACGCTAAATCCAGTGGTTGTTTCTCAGATAGCAATCTCCAGCCCATCTTAGCAATGAGTGCCTCATTCATTTTCTCAATATTTTTTATGCCTAGCCCTCCCATAGATTTTGGGGTGCAGACCTTATCCCAGGCCACTAGGTGAAATTTGAACTTCTCTTCCATGCCTTGCCATAAATTTTTTTTCTGAATCCTTTCAATTTTCTCTCTCAAGGAAGAAGGAATTTTGAAAAGCGACATGATATAGATGGGCGTACTTTGGAGTGTACTTTTAATGAGAAGGCACTTACCAAGACTAGAGAGAGTGGCCCCTTTCCAACCTGCCATTTTTTCCTGAAATCTCATCAATAAATCATCCCACACCATGTGAGAGACTTTCTTAGTGCCAAGAGGGAGGCCTAAGTACGTTGCTGTAAAAGCACCTATTTGACATGTTCTGCCTTTTAGCAATCTTGAGCCGTCTTTCCCTGGGTGGGTGTTAAAGAAGAAAATGGTGCTTTTTCATAATTAATCTCTTTCCTGCATGTATTCATAGAGTTGTAATAGAGCCTTAATAGCTTTAGCTTCCACAATCAAGCCAAGAAGAAGGATAGTGTGCTCGTAAACCGTTGATGAGAGACAACTTGGGTCGAATGAAGTGGTTTAGATCCATTTAAAAGGCCGCTTCAACCGCTTTGCAATTGTCTACTAAGGTCATCACTAAAAGAATGAAGAGTAAGGGGAGATGGGGTCTCCTTGTCTTAGACCTCTACCGCTGGTGAAAAACCCACAGTTCTAATTAACAACCACAGAGAACCCGGGTCAGAGATAAACAAGATTTAACAATTTTTCTAAATTTTTCCGTGAACCCAAATTTAGTTAAAATCTTGTCAAGGAAGACCCAAGATACCTTGTCAAAAGCTTTATTCATATCAAGCTTGAGGATCATATTTGCCTTTTTATTATTTTCCATGGAATGTATAGTCTCGACCATAATCACTCCGTCTTGATTATCCTCGCTTTAATAAAGCCACTACGCCTTTAAGATGAGATCATTCATTATGAGTCAGAATCTAGTAGTAATGATTTTGGTGAAGATTCTAAAGATAGCATTAACAAGACTGATAGGTCTGAAGTCCTTGAAATCTTTTGCATCCATTTTTTTAGGTGCCAGCACAATGTGCGTGTTATTGAGCTCTTTTAGAAGATTTCCCGTTCTATAGAATTCATTCACCGCTTTGAGAAGATCCTCCGAGCATATTTCCCAGAACTTCTGAAAAAAATTAATAGAGAACCCATCCGGCCCAGAGCCTTATCCCCAAGAGAAAAAAATGAGCCTTTTGCGCTGGTTTTTCAAGCGTGATGCTTTAGTGATATCTCTGAATTTCTGGTCCTCAATATTATTCTGAGGGATGGCCTCCAGCATGAAGGAAATAGCTTCAGGGTTGCTGACGTTTTTCTCTTTAAGAAGATTTTTGTAGAAGTCAAGCGCTTGTTTCTTGATGCTGTTGGGATCTTTAGTGATACTCCTTTGTTTTTAGAAACCTCTAAGATCCTCAAGTATCGGCTCGTGTTTTAGAGTAGTCATGTGAAAGAACTTTGTGTTCCTGTCTCCCTCTTTAAGCCAGATAGCTCTAGATTTAAGGCGCCAAAAAGACTCTTCTCTACTGCAGATCGTATGCAACTCAGATAGAATATTCTTCTCATTTGCTTCATCATCAACCGATCTCCCCAAAGTATCCATTTTTAACTCCAGATCCTGAAGCTTCTGTTTTAACTCTTTCTTTTTTTCGAAAATATTTCCAAAAACACTTTTGTTCCAGATTTTGACTTGCTTTTTGACATTTTTGAGTTTTTGAACCAATCTGAACTGAGCAGTGCCTTCACCATTCCATTCCCACCATTCTTTTATCTTATCATAGATATCGTCATGCTCCATCCACATTTTTTCAAATTTGAATGAGCTTCTTGCAGGTTTAGTCCAATTGAGAAAGCTTAGAGCAATCGGATTATGATCCGATCCAATTCTGGGAAGGGAAGAGAGGTAAAAGTCTTGGCTTAGAATCCAGTTTGCTGAGATTAGTGCCCTATCCAGTCTCACCTGAATGAACTCCTTTCCCAACCTTCTATTATTCCAAGTATACTTATTACCATGCAGATCCACATCTATGAGGTTTTGTTCAGCAATAAAATCAGCAAAATCCTCCATTCCATTAGAGAAGGTGGGGGTTCCTCCAAACTTCTCGCCTGGGTTTAGTGGGGAGTTGAAATCTCCCATGATAAGCCAGTTAGCAGAGCAATGTTGGTTTCTAAAGATTTTAAGATCAGCCCATAGTTTTCTTCTACCACTAGCAGAGTTAGGGGCATAAATATTAGACAAGATCCATTCACACTTTTTCTCAATAGTGACGAATTTAATCATTAATATTATCACTAAGAATCATACCAAGACAAAGTTGCCTTCTATCCCAAAGAGTAGCTTTATTATCCCAATTTTTTTTTAATATTATCCATGGTCATTGCTTTCATTTTAGTTTCTTGAAGAATCAAATGTCAAGTTACCGAATCCCGTAACTCCTTGATGGTTCTTTGCTTAGAGTTTCCATTTAGGCCTCTAATATTCCAAGATATAATCTTCATTTGGAATGGTTGGTGGTTGGAATTGCTTGCTGGTTCAGTTGACGCTGAACACCATCTGCAATATCCCTCTCCGTTTTCTTAGTTCTGAGAGTCTTTTTAGAAGGTCTTCCTCTTTTTGAGCTTCCTCCAAAATCAGCTATTCGTCTAGCAGAAGACCTGGTTGTTCTGGAAGTAGAGGTGTCCCAATTGTCAATTTCCTTTTTTTTATCACTATATAATGATTCTGGGATCCTTTCAAAACCTTTCAATCTTTTTTTCTTTTTTGAGATGACCATTGTGAATCCAGAGTCTGGATCTTCCTTTTCCTTGGTAGGCGTAATTTCCCCCTCTTCTTGTTCTTTATGAATACTGCTGAATGTGAACAAAGTTTTGTGTCAGCACAGATCCTTGGGGCCACGAAGCCACTGTTGTAATGCTGGGACATGGCAGCGGATCCGCATTACCATTCTCTCCAGAAGAGAGAATCTCCAAAGGCTCTATTGCAGTCATATCTTCCTTGTTCCAAGCTTCCTTGTGACAATATTATTATGAAAAGAAATTTATTGGTGTTTTTTTTTGGAGTGTATCAAATTATATGATGGTTGTGTTGTAAAACTCATATGAGTGGTGTTTTTGGATTACATCACATTTTATGACAATTTGATTAAGCAAATATGGAATTAAATGCCTAAATCTGATTGTGATGTAGCAATAAATAAATACGCAATTAAGTACAAAATAGATCCAAGTAAATTAAGCTAGAGAGTATGAAACCCTAGTTGCAAAGAAGGGATATAATGACTTAGTTGTTTCACAATCAATCCTAGATTGTGCTGAAGTGATGACCAGGTGAACAAAGAGGGAGAAGTATCACACAGCCTCTGTAAAAAATGTGCGAGTCAAGATCCGCCTAGAGTGGGGCGCCCGGAAAGGGCAGGGGCCTCGTGGCCGCCCGGACTTGCTCACGGGCGCATGTGATTGTTAAAACCCTTAGAAAACCTCATTCGCAGGGTCGTGAGATGTTCGTTGTCCTTCGCCTTTGGTCACTAGTATGTTGCACAATGATCGCCGATGTCACTGATAGCATGCAATGAAAGATTGACTCCGCAAATACCTCAAGAGTGCATCAAATCCCAAAAAGAAAAGAATGCAAATGAGGGGCCGACTATCCTCGGTTGTCAAACGAATGACCTTACGATCCGAGTGTTGCACTACATTTCGCACTCCAATGCAATTCTAGGTGTGTGTGCATGTATGCAAAATTGTGCCCTAGGTGGCTCTTGTGCGTGTCACACTTGATAGCGAGCAAGTAACTAT
Source organism: Taxus wallichiana var. yunnanensis (assembly GCA_018340775.1). Taxonomy (NCBI): domain Eukaryota; kingdom Viridiplantae; phylum Streptophyta; class Pinopsida; order Cupressales; family Taxaceae; genus Taxus; species Taxus wallichiana. Next base: position 933,979,729 of record CM031242.1, read on the forward strand.
ATGTACATAAATGTAATAGACTTGTGCATGTAATAAAATGAATTTCCCTCTTATGAAGTGTATGTAAAAGAATGTAGTCCCTTGCCCTTAAATGGATGCTAGAATGGATGCTTGAATGCCCTTGGATAGCCTTTGGATGCAACCTTATGTGGTGATAGCTAATGCTTAGTGTTTGGTCCTTTATTATGGTCACATAACTTTATATTTATATGATTCCCTTGCTTGAATTTCGTAATTAACCTCAAAAATGCCGACTAGCCCAAAAAAATAAGATGCTCAAACAGCTAGAAAGGACCCAAAAGATGTGAACAAAGTACAAAGAGGTCATGGGCGCCAAAGGGGATGAGGGCGCTTGATGTTGGCATCCTAGTTGGGCATTGGTGTCCATGATAATAAATGCCGAGGTGTGAAAAGACAGACTCGAGCAAGTAAGAGTGTAAGACCAAAAGTGGCAACAAAAAAAAGAAAGATGGCCAAAGACATGGGTTAAATAGTACTTTTCTTACTTAGGAATCATATGAATAGTAGTATGTAATCAAGATTAGATAGATACCCAAAGTGCGTGATTTTGTGTCTACACACCGATTGTGTTCTAAAACTCAATTAAACGAGTTTTATTCATAATCGTACGTGAATTTTGAGAATCATAATATAAATGGTACACTTATACTGATTATATTATATTGTCTTTCTATTTATACTAAAATCAACACCTAAAAGTGCTCGCGATTTGTTAAAAAACACCCGTATTTATAGGCCTATTGACCAGTGCCTTATATACTTATTTGTTATGAAACATTCTTTCCAAGGAGGCCAAAAATCTATAAATATAAATACCTATCAATCATTCACAAGCATAACCACCTTTATATGCCCATTCTAATTTATATATATTAAAACAAATCCAAACTTAGATTTTCCAAACATTATGGTTTGGCCACAAATATGAACTTAAAGATTTAATTACGGTTTTGCTCACTAAATATAGGATTTAAACTTGGTTAGTGTTCCCCCACAAAATGTGAAGATCTAGAACTTATCTAGGGTTAGCCCGCATATGATAAAGTCTTCGAACCCTAATTAGGGTTTCCAAAGAGTGGAGGGTATTTGGAGCTACGCCAGAGTACAGAGAACACAGATTGGAGTTTAAATAGAAATGTATGCATAGTTTTCTTTACTGTGTGATGGCAATCTGTTCGTTACCTACGCTCGTGGAGGTTTTTTCTTGTCTCATTTTTTTCTAGTTATTTTATTTCGATATGGTTATGCTATAGACGGGATCAGTTCTTTTAATGTGGTTTTCGCAGTAGGATTAGCGTGGATGCTGTAGTATTTGATTTTTATTTCTCTATAATTTGTAATTTAAAATATATTTAGGGTTTTTTTTGGTGGTTTTTTTTCGTTAATTTGATCGCACCTATTATCGTTTGATTTTTTTGCGTGTATGGTTTCAAAAATTCTGCTACAAATTTTTTTTTGATTATTACTTTCAAAAGTTAGTTCTTGGGGTTTTTCTGGCCCTTGTTTTCATTCTTGTCGAGGAAGTTTTAATTCTGGAGTTTTTTTCTCTGTATTCACTCTTTGATCTTCGTCGCCTTTTCATTTTTAATCTCATTTCCTGTGAATACTAATGCCTATGATGGTGTTAAATATACTTCGAGATTTACAATGAGAACTCTCTTTCACTGAGGCAAAATTTTATATATCCCTCAATTTCCCCAAAACCCTCCATCTTTAGTGGATCGTTTGGATTGATATTGGATCGGTTATCTTCAATCTTTAAAAAAAAATTGAATTGCATTGATTTTTTAAGAAGGAAAATGGGTGATTTTAGTGGCAGTAATTTGCAAACAATAGCAATGCAAATTGGTTCTCTGTCTGTTATATGGCAGGGTTAAAATTAGAGGAGAACCAAATATATTCAACAAAAGACACGTGGAAGGCCTCAATTCATATTTTGTAGTAAATAGTTCTTCCTTATGACTATATAGGTTTAAGCTGTGTGCTTTTTCCATACAGACAGGCAGCCTTTGGTAACTAAGCTGCTACCGATGTATTTTTTGTATAATATTTAATGAAATTGCAAGAAAAATGTATTTGATGTCTTTCCTCTTGTTCTGGAAATAGATTGACACTTCAAATGGCCTCAAACCATTTCTAGAACAAGAGGTATGCCACTGCATTTGTTTTGCAATTTTATTAATGTTATGCAGCTGTATATGAAGTTTTATTCAACGAGTTTGGCAGGAAACAAGAATTTTAAAAGGCTTCACACTGCCATTGCAGTTGTATGGAGTAAAGTACAGGGAAAGATAATGTATCTGTACATGTAAAGAGGACTTGGAATTTTTACTTTGTAGCAATTGTTAATACTTGTTGCTGCCATTGATGATTGAATTGCACACTTCACAGAGTTACACATGTTGAATGAGCTTTTAAAGGCTTTTTTAAGGTACAAAATTAATGTCTTGGCTTATTATAACTACTTCTCAATCGGCGTGTTAATTGTAAAATGAGGTTTTATTGTTTCTCTTGTTCCCCTCTTGAAAAATGTCTACATTTGATTGAAATAGTTTAATACACAAGATGTAGGCTATTTTTAACATACAATGCTTGGGAAAATGTTAGATACACGGAGGTACGGAATGAGATGGTTATTTGTGCAGAGAGTTATTGGAAGCTTGCTATCAAAATCTGTATTAGTAAAATTTTAAAGATTTATATTTTTCTCACGAATGTTTCTCCAATAAACGTGTATGTGAAGTGAACACACTAAATTTGTATTATTCTTGTCAAGTATATACTTTTGCTTATAATCCCTGCATATGGCTAGCTGACAGCCATCCCCAAGGAATTGTGATAGGATTATCGTATATGTGGTGAAACAATGGCTATAACCTCCCTAAGGAGCTGTGCTAGGTAAGGAATTGTGCTGGGATTATTATGCAACATTCAGATTTACGAAACTTGAACCTCTCTTTGAGGAGAGAAAGGAGGATGCCGAGTGTATAAATGCTAGCAGGAAGCCATAGGTGTAGGAGTGGAATGGCATGGCATATTATAATGTCACCATCTCCTCCAAAACCTCTTTAACATCTGTAAATGTTATGCTTTCAAGCTTGGGAGGTTCATTTCCATTTGGTTGAGTTACTCTTTAAAAGTCTGTTTATCCTCTCATCTTTGGTGCTAAACTGTTCCTTTAAGGCTAGTTTTTACAGCCATTGATGGGGAATCTGGAAAATAAAGGCACATAATAGTTCAAATGTCGCAATTGGTATGTTTTTTCTGAGAGCTTTTGGAAGTGTGAGTGCCTAGGTGTATATTTGTTAGGTTAACTTCAGAAAATTCTATGTGAATCTTGTCTGTTAGATGGAGATGATGGCCACAAACTAGGAAATTGTGAAAACCATTGTGCATGGTGTGGGAGTGTTTGGTCGAGTTAACCAATGCAAGGGAAATGGAAATAACAAATTAATTTCAAAGATGCTTACTCATTAAATTTTATTATTGTTTGAACAAGCAATTGCTTAGGGAAGATAAAAATTAGTTAAGGGGTAGAAAGGGAAAAGGGACCCGTGAATGTAATTGTAGCAACATGCCCAATTTTCTGAAAGCTAATTTTGACAAAAAGGTGCCCATTGTTTTGTGGAAGGGCGGTTTCTCTACATTCTTGCATTTTTGCAGGATTCATGTTTTTGGGATTTGTTACAATTCATAATAGTTTTCTTCCATTTAGAGAGGTTGTTGTTTCCTTGTCTGATTTTTAAATGCCTAATTCTTCTATTTAGGTTAGGGGAAGGAGAGGTTTTTTTTCCTCCTTTTTAAATATTTTTTTAATGCTCTTTTCTATTTCGGGAAGAAATAGATTTTGATCTAAATGAGTTTTTGGATGAATTGCAATTTTGTGAAGTAATACAATTTTGGTGTTTTGCCACTTCGAAGAGAATCCACCTCTCTTGTATTCTATTATAACCATCCAATAGAGCTCTCCCTCCCTTACCCGTCCCCTATCTCTATCCCATCTATCACCCCGCCCTTACCCGAGGAATTATAAGGAAACACTTAAACAACAAGTGAGATTTTGATGTTTAGCATAAGTATATGAAAGATAGTGTCCACTATAAATTAATAAAATTGGGTATAAATAGGGTTAGAAGATTTTGATGTAATCTAGTTTATGATTAGTAAAGTGTGTAGTTAGTAATACTAGCAATTGTTCATGAAAATGTACAATGGAAATGTCGAAGAGGATGGATGCTAGAATTAAAATATGAGTAAGTTCAAAAATAGGAGAGGATGAAGGATGATGAAGAAAGGGTATGATGAATTAACAACTTGGTTTGATGTGTTGTCTCACTTATTTTGAAATGTGTTGAACATGCTTCCCATGATTTGGTTGGAGGACTATTGAGCTTTTTTTTCTAGTGTTGATGAATGCTTGGGAATTTTGCAAGTGGTTATTCATTTGCTTGTTGATGATTGAATAAATGGCTTGATGTAATCTCTCGAGAGTTGTGAGTTGTGAGTTGGACTCGTATAGAAGAATCTCAAATTGAAGGCTTGCTTTCCTCTATTCACCTACAAACATTGCTCGATTTAATTGCTCATCATGATAAGCTAAACTGCAGCAACTATTTAAAGTTGTTAGCAGAGAGTACGAAAAAATGATCTCTTTTAAAGATGTTGGAAGGTTGAACTCGAACCGGAAACCATTTGTATTATTTTAAAATTTTGAGTGATGGAAATTCCTCATCGAAAATGAAAGATATGTGCAAGTGTGTGTTTAATGAAGAGGATAATGCCTTGAACCCCTCAAATCTTATATGGCAGTTGCTTGTTGGACTCCTTTGGATGAATATCAAATTTGAGTTGTGTTATCATTTCTTTAATTACAAACTTTACTCGATTTAACATAATTGCAGCTTGCGATTGAAGACATGGGCGCCCTCATGAGGCATTAACGTTATTTTACCAAATGCAACAAATAGATTCGCATTAAAAAACAATCATCCAAACAAATAAATAAGTATTGCAAGCTTCTGATATCATCTTATCTCAAATTTTTTAAAAAATATCCAATTTGAAGCAAATTTTGACTAAAAAATGTGAAACAAAAAAGTGGGTGATCATACAATAGGTACTAAATACAATTTTTACTTTCAAATGTTTGCTGTGATTTATTTGTCTTGCATAAGAACGATTAGAGCACTCTATGATGAATGAAACATAGAGTAGAGTGTAAGAAGTGTGAATGTGGTAAAGGTCATTTCAGATTTAGACCTTCAAAAGTGGTGTATGAACCATGGACCTAGAGTGGGTCATAAGGTAATGATGATGTGTGAGAATTGAATGATAGAAAGATATATCGTGAAGTGTGAAATGTGTAATGTGTAGTGTAACCACCCATAATCACACACACGAACAACACAAAGTGGAATACGGGATAAATTTTTTTTTTTTTCACTTGCTTGACACATAACATGACGCAACATGTCGTCACCAAGGATACAACTAACACTGTGAATAACTTGATACAAGGATTGCCATAAAGGCAACACGGAAACGTTCACACTTATCAAGGACAACTTACTTTTCTTTTTGACAAGACAACATAGAAGTCCAATCACAAAACACACTTACAGTTAGGGCCAACCACAATGAGATATTCTTGAGGGTTATTTATTTTAATTAGACATCTTGCAATTCTTAGCTTACGTTTTCAAGGAGACTCAGATACGGTTCATACAATTCATCTTACCAAGTTAAATTTATTCTTTTCACACGTAGTAATTATCTTTAGATCTTCTATATTATGAGCTTTATTTGCTTAATTCATTTATCAAGGAAAATAGTATTTAAATTCCACAAGGCCATCTGCTCACCACTAACGCTACTAAGGTTTGTTCTTGACCACAAGCCAACATGGTTTTAAGTTCAACACACTTAAGAGAAGAGATACAAGGTGCCTTGGAAAAGGGTTAGAGGGAGAAGGTCGAGATGAAACATCTTTAGGACCTCATTAGTTATTGCCGTGTTTAAATGAAACTTGAGGACTTTAACCAAAATTATTAAAGATTTTACTTAGGTTTTACTAAATAAGTTTTATAAAAGTAAAGCAATTTACCATCCAATGGCTAAGAAATAGATTGTGTGGTTTCAAAATAGTTTTCTCCTACTTATTAAATCTTATCATCTTCTAACAACTAACAGTTCATTTCACCTTAGGGTCAATTTACAAATTTCACCATAAAAGGAATAATGTTCACTAGAGGAGCTAGGGTTATCATGTTATAAAGTTTACCTGCAATGATAGTCTTGCCCTTGATTACTTAAAGAATTTCTTGCTCTCAAGTTGGTGACCCTTATGTTACTTTATTTGAATACAACTTTTAATTTAACTTCCAGAAGTATTAAACAATCCCATGTTAGTTTACTTATGACGCTTTATTACTAAGTCATATCAAGGTTTAACTCAAAATTTATTCTCAAGGCAAGGTTGTAGCAACACCCATTTACAAGAACAAAACAAGATTACATCAATTCTTAAAATACTGATACTCCAACAAAGTCACTCAACAACAATAACCAAATTTTCTTATAATTTCAATGATGGTCAAACAATACAAGGTTTCCAAAGTTCGGATGACAAAGTCCACAATACTTTATACTAAGACATTAATCCTCTTTTAAACTTTCTCTTTGGACGTTAACAATAGTTAACAACGTAAAAAAGTTTCGAGCAAAGGAACTTCTCAACCGAGGTTGATGACAAAAGTCTACAAATCTATCCCTCATCTACACGCAAAATCCATCTCGCAACAAATTTTCTACAAGAGTCGGTTCACGAGAACCGAGCAAGATAATGCTACACAAAACCACCATAACTATTATCCAAAATACCACAAAAAGGAAGCACTTTATTACAAAAATAGGTTCAAACCTTTAAACACTATCAACACATCAAGTTATAATAAAGTCTTCATCATGCCAATCAAAGAATAAGAAGACCTTGTACTTCGAGTTAGGAGTAAAGGCAACGAAAATATAGCAATCGTAAGAGAATGGCCCTTGGCCCTATAAGGAGAAAACAAATAATCTAGCAAAAACAGAATTCCCATCAAGTAAGTAATTAAACCATAATTACAAGATTAAGATTTAATATATACACCAACCATCTAGAAATTTATCAAAGGTACCAAATGCATAGACTAAATTAATATATTTCTAAAAGCACAAGAGTTGATCGCCCAAGAACGAGGAACCACGGGTTTCAAAAATTAACACAAAAAGCCATGTATAATCGAGTTTCAAACCGGAAATCAAATAAAGTATACACACAACATAAGTTTCGAGGCGAAAGCAAAGTATATTAGTTTTGACCATTAACTACAAAGATTTTCCAATCATCCAAGAAGGGTCAAAGTCTTACAAAGCTAGTATGAAACACGTGAGAGAAGAAGGGGGTTCCATCCAACAAGAGTATACAATAATGTCATCAACAAATTTTTATAACACTAAAGATTTGCAAACCTCCACTACAATACTAATGTTTGGTTAATTTAAAATAAATTACCCATATCCCAAAACAACCATATTTTACTGCAACCCTTGGTAACATAGTCAACCGTCGCACAAATAGATACAAACATAATTTCTAAGTGACATTATCAAAACAAAACCTTCCGCTATGAATCCATAAGATTATCAAATGAAAGCTGAGTTTTTTTTTGAAGATTAATCACATTTAAGGAAATTTCCATCACAAACTATTACGGTAATCACGTGCGCAAAAAACCCCACCAATATTAATTAATAGCGTTAACATTACAAGGAGAAAATAATGCAAGTTAGGAAAAATAGAAGAGCGCCATTAGCAATAATTCGAGAGGGGATTAGACCAAACTATTCTAGTGTCAACGAGGTAAGTCTTGGATTCGCACAATGAAACCTCCAAACTTAGCTGATCCGAAAAGCTAGTTATGGTTCAAGTTGATAAGGATGGTCAAGATACTTCTTGAGGATGGCCTTAAAAGCCTAGAAACAAGATGAAAGATAGTATAAGAGTCTAAACACGCGAGACGGCAAAACACATTGCACACAAACCTTTTCATTCTACCAGTTTTAATACCAAAACTCTAAGCTGGCTAGCCCACACATTGCTCACACAATCCTACAACCTTTCTTTCTCGATGCCAAAAGGTTATCAAAGGGACTTGCGAAGGGGCTAACAAAATGTCAAAAGACAACTTGGGTGCTAGGGAGGAGCTTCATAGTTATCGTAACTTACTTCCATAATATCGAAAATACTAGTTTGATCAACATAATAACTTGCAACTCAATCGCAGAGAAGAATTAATACATAAACAAACAGACGAAGGTCTGCGCATCATTCGAAAGAGAAACATAACATTCAGAGGAGAGGGCACACACATCCTTTCGACCAACATACTGACAACGATAAAAGCTAAAACAAGAAGAAACAAGCAGAAAGGGGAAATCTCCCATCATGACATCCAACTGACATATCAATGCAAGGAAAAAGCGGTTCAATTTCGCAATAATTGTAAATATAATAGCAGTAGAAAGGTGTAGAAATATCTTACCTGCTTCTCCACTTCAACAAGTGTCGTCTGACTCTCCGCACGGTCGTAAAGCATAAGAATTGTAGGTACTGGAATCAGGTGCATCGCATCTAAGCGGTCCACATTCACGATCCGTGAGACCATGCAATTGAAGAGGATTTTTGTCAAATAGTTCACGAGCATTGTTGTATTCGAAGTGGCTCCATGCACTTGTGCTCAACTATTGCTTTCCTTGAGCTTTTACTTCTTGTGGATTCAACAACCAACTCACATACCCTATATGTGCTACCACAAATACAAGTGATCTACACAAGGCTGGAGGAGATATTTTCAGAGAAGAACCTAGCAAGGATGTCACGGCAAGCAAAGGTTGTAGGAGATGGATTTACCCAAGTTACTCAAATTTGTTTCAACTTCCTATGCCTCCTCAACAAACCCATTCCAAAACAACAAAATTCCCAAGTCATATTTACCTTACCTCAAAAATATAATAAATATGTAGCACCTATGGCTTCACCTATTGACATAGAATTCAATGCAATTAAAGATTTCCTGAAGTGGCATTCATCTTCAGTACAACTCGCAAGCAATTCCCACCATGCATCAGATGAAATGCATCATTGATTTGGTCTAGTGTCAAATTGTGTGTAATGCACTCGTCAACTTTGATCTCCTTATTCATGTATTTTTCAACAAGCCATGGTACTTGAGAGCGACTTTTGAAGCCACCAAAAGCAGTTCCTTTCCATACACGGCCTGTAACCAGCTGAAAAGGTCGGGTAGAAATCTCCTGTCCAGAGGCTGCAACACCAACAATAACAGACGTCCCCCGACCCTTATGACAGCACTCTAGAGCAGCTCGCATTATACTAACATTTCCAATACACTCAAAGTCTGTAGTCAACACCTCCATCGGTCATATCAACAAGCACCTGCTGAATGGGTTTATCATGATCTTTAGGATTAACAAACTCCGTGACTCCAAAATCCTTAGCAGTTTCAAATTTCTTAGAATCAATGTCAATGCCAATAACACGTGAAGCACCCGCTGTTTTAGCACCCTCTGCAACCGCGAGTCTCGACTGTACCAAGACCAAATATTGCAACTATTGATCCAGCTTCTACTTTTGTTGTATTCCAAACTGCTCCAAGACCTGTGGGCACACCACAACCAAGTAAGCAAATCTTCTCTAAAGGAGCTTGTGGGTCCACTTTTGCAACGCTCACATCATGTACAACAAAGTTATACGGCCATTTGAATGTCGATGTACCCATGAAGTGAAAGATCGGTTTCCCATTCACTGAAAACTGGCTTTTCATGTCACTCAGCATATACAATTGCCATCTCCCTCTACAAAACCCCAGTCAGCAGCTCATGAAGCAGGCATTTCAGCTGCAGCTTGAAGGTGTGATAATTCCACAGAAACCTTTATGCCTGCCAACTTAGTGACTCGTTGAAGAAGTTCACATAATTGCAAGGCAAAATGTGCTTCAGGAATATTCTGATATGAAACAGATCCACCCCTATGAGATCCTCTTCCATGAGTTACATCGTAGAACAAGCAAGGTCTCAGTAGAGAAACTTTGCAACAAGATTCGTCAGGTCCCCTGGTAACACTCTTACTGTCACTTAATCGATTTTGATAAAAATATCTTGAAGGAGAATCCCGAATTTGAGGATGCAGTCGATACTGAACCGAAAGCAACATAGTTGGATAGCCTGCCTGTTGGAAGCGCTCAAAAACGCCTCTACTACTCTGCAACCTGTCTGCTGCCATGGCTACTTACTGTCGCCGGCTGTTGCTGAGGATCACCGACAAGAACACACCTCGCAGTGCCCAAGGAAATGGAGGAAACGCGCCTACTTCACTCGCTGGTAGTTGTGCGCGGCCAGCAAAAGGAAACAACGCGCCTTTCTCCCCCAAATGCATCCTGGAAACAACAAAAAAAACATGTATTCTCCAATTTCCACGCCTATCTCACTAGCTGGTACGTCAATTCAGACTGTGCCCAAAGCATTGAATGAAAGGATCAAAACAAAGATCTAGGTGAAGAAAACAGGCCTCCACCGACTCCCTCTTTCTCACGCAAGGTAGAAAAACGTGACAGTCAACCAGAACAAGGAAGATTTGCAAATCAGGGTTAATAAATGAAGTGCATCCACCCTCCACGCAGACATCCAACACAATGAGGCCCCTAACAACAATAAAAAAGGATTCCCTCCAGCCCACGCCAAGCAGGAGGTAAAGCTGACCGAGACAAGGTAGGTTGGGGCATTACATGTAGTGTGTGAGGTTCATGGATGTAGTACGCCTCACATAGTTAATTGTAAACCTTTGCATAAGAGTGTTTCATAGGGTAATGACATTACAAAGTGTATCAAGTTTTGTAATGATGCTTGGAAGTATAAGTATGAAGTTCATAAAGCGTAATAAAAGAAATGATAAACACCTAATGATGTTGGAGAAGGGGGAGGAGAAGTAAACCCGATGCCCCGAAGTGTATGATGTGTATACGAATTAAGTAACATCATCTAAAAGATCTTCATTGTCAAGATCATATCCAATTAGACCTAGATCGAAGACTTGTAAGCAATAGTATGTGATTTAACATAAGAATGAATTTAAGCTAAACCCTAATATAACAAAGTAACATATATAAACTATAATAAAAAGATGATATATACAATATGACACAAACAAATAAGCTAATAAATGTGAAACCCAAGGTGAGAGAGAGAGAGAAAGAGTAAAGGGACTTAGTTTATTTATGCTTGATGTTGGGACTGTGTAGACTGGAGAAACCGATAAACATGAATGGTAGACTATCGCAAATGTATTCAATAAATTTCAGAATCAAGTTAGATGAGTTTGTGCTAGGGTGGTTAGGGACGCGTGAGTGATGGAGACCTTTGTCGGTGCCTGTGGACTGTAGGAGCTCAAAACTTGAATTTTCTAGTGTCGCGAGGTTGTTGGCTGATAATCACTATCGATCACTTGTATGTCCATGGATGATCGCAAAATTCACCTGTAATCTACAAAGAGATAATGATCTATAAACCCTCAAACTACATCAAATCCCAAAATAAAATATGTAACATGAGGATTCAGACTAACTCTGATGGTCACCTGATTGAGTGAACTTACAAACGAGGGTTACACTTCATCTCAGACTCCATGTATTACTTGTGTGTGTGTGTTAGAATCGTGCCCTAAAAATCCTTGTGCAAATGCACGTGATAACATGATGAATAGCTAGATGTACTAATGTAAATAAATGTGTGGATGGAAAAATGAACTTACCTTCCTATACATGTATGCAAAAAGTGAAATCCCTTGTCCCTTAAGTGAGTACTAGATGGATGCATTTGATGCTCTTAGAATGCCTTTGGATGCAACCTTAGGTGGTGATAATAGATGCTTAGAGCTTGGTCTTTTATTATAGTCACATAGCTTTGTATTTAAATATGATTCCTTTGGTTGAATTTCATAATTGAAATTTGGAAGGTCGACCTTAAGAAAATAGGATGGCCAAAAGATAAAAAGAGGCCTAAAAAGAGCGAGTAAGATAAAAAGAGGTTGGGGCACCTGAAGGATGAGGGCACCTGGGATCTGACGTCTTGTCTAGGCATTGGTGTCCAGAGTCATGAAATATAAAGCAATAAAGTTCACACCGGCTATAGGTGTGTAAGACCAAAGAGAAAGCAAGCAATACAAAAAGAAGCCCAAGACAACAATCTATTACTAGTTTTCTTGCTTTCGAATCATATGAATGCAAGTATGCTTTTAGGACCTAGTAATGTACCCAAGTGTGATTTTATGTCTACAATATGAGTTTGATCATATAAAGAGCCATTGTGACACAAATTGTACATGCCCATTGCGTATTCTTGATCAATGAAAGGTGGTTGCGGATAATCATGTGCATACCAGCGGGTGAGATTTTGAGTATAACCGAGAAATGAATCATTGCGAATAGAAATGAGAGCCGAAAGGCATGGGGAATGTGATACTAGTGTGATTATGATCCAAAGTGCCACCAATGTAGTCAAGCCAAGACTTCCCAAGTGTAAGTGGAGAGGAGTGAGGAGTATGTGCAAGGAATACTGATAAATGAAAGACCCAAAGGCCTTAAGTGGCAATAAAAAGACACATCCATGATAAAGATAAGGAGATTAAGGTGGTTGGTGAATATCACCAAGTGTGGAACCAAGTCAGGCTAAGCCATTGTGCTTGCAAACGGTCTCATAGTAAGTAGGATCGAATGGAATATGAGACCAATAAGAGTCATGTATGAAAAGAGTGCATGTAAAAGGAGGAGATGTCGACGCAGAGGGTTCCCGGATAGATGAAGCGGAGACGAACATGAAGTCTAATGAACAAATAGATCCTTGGAGACGAAGCATGTAAGTGGTAAGGGTAGGAGGTTCTGTGAGTTGATACTCATCGTTGAGGTATGTAAGAGGATTATGGGGATGAGCAACATTATGATAGAGAAATGGAGTAGTGAGAGTACCGAGTGGGTTGAATTTGCAATATTTGAATGGGTCATGTCAACAAGAATGGTAAATGTATAGCCATCATGTGGGAATTTAACGCACCGATGAATTATGGAAGGTATTTGCATGTATAGTGTGAATCCATGGCCTACTAAGTAAGCAATCAGTATTGGAGTTTGGCACGTCAATAACAAAGAATATTGTAGGAACGATAAGGTGATAGTTCCCAACTATGAGAGGTAAGGTGATAGTGCCCATGGATGGGCATGCAAAAAGAATCGTAGCTATGTATAGAAATGGATGTTGGACTGACATGAGCTGAGGAAAGACCAAGTTGTTGAATAAATGGAAGATTACAAAGATTGAGCTTGGATCCATTATCAATTAGTACTCACCTAATGTCTATGTTATAGATGCAAGCTTGAATATAAAGAGTGGCGATACTTTAGATGGGAAAGTAAGGTGTTGAGAAAATGCATCTACGAATAATTGATATCCATGATCCTGGAGGAGTATTAAAAGGAATATAAGTATTAGTCAGAAGAGAGTTGATTTTAGCCTTACATTCAGGATTAGCTTGTAAAAAGGCATAAATGGAAATATCCATGGCGAGAGGATCCTAAAAGATTGACTCGAGCAAGAATTGAGATCCAAGAGTATTAGAATGAAGGTCCACCAAATGATTTAACACAAATAGTAATTGCATGAGTCACATATGATAAATAAATGCTAAAGTACATGTTCGACACAAGCATTAAGGTAATAAATATGAAACCCTAAGTGCAAGAAAGAGAGGACTTAGTTGATTTGTGCTTGATCTTGGAACTAATCTGGACTGGAAAAATGATGAATAAGAAGGGCAAACCATCGCAACTATGTATTGTAAAATCTGGAGCTTCCTGATGAGGATGGACTAGGGCACCTGGACTGATCAGGTCGAGGGCTCCCGGGCACCAGAGTCTCAAGCACTTAGGCGCTCGTGATTGCGTAAGTGGTCAGAATTTGATTTTTATGGTATTGCTCAAGTATCGCTAATAGTCATTGTTGGTCGCATGTATGTCACAATATGATCGCTAAGTGCTCATGTAACCTACAAGACAAATATTCACCTGCAAAACCCATAATACCACATCAAATCCAAAAAAATAAAGATGCAATATGGGGTGTCAGACTGACCTTGGCGGTCACCCGACTGAGTGAACTTATGACCGAACATTGCACTACATCTCCGACTCTCTGTAGTTCTTGTGTGTGTGTGAAAGAATCGTGCCCTAGGAAGCCCTTGTGGAAGTGCACTTAATAACGGGCGATAGCTACATGTACCAATGTAAATAGATGTGTGGATGGAAAAATGAACTTCCACTTCCTATGAAGTGTAAAATACGGTCCCTCGTCCCTTGAATGAGTGCTAGATAAATTTATTTGATGCTCTTAGATGCCTTTGATACAACCTTAGGAGGTGATAATAGATGTTTAGAGCTTGGTCCTTTATTTTGGTTACATAACTTTTTTATATGATTCCCTTGATTGAATTTCTTCATTAACAATGGAAGGATGAGCCTTAAGAAATTAAGATGCCCAAAAGATAAAAGAAGCCCAAAAAGAGCGAGTAAGGTGGAAAGAGGTCAGGGGCGCCAGAGGGGACAAGGAGGCTTGGGCGCTGGTGTCCAAGCTATAAAAGATAAGCAAGTGAAATGCCGACTTGACTATAGGGTATTAAAGACCATAAAGAAGATAAAGAACAAAGCAAAGAGGCCAAAGACAACTCTTAATTACTAGTTTTCCGCTTAGGAATCATATGAATGCAAGTATGCTTTTAGGACTGAAATGTACCAGAGTGCGTGATTTTGTGTCTACACCTATAAAGCTCTCATTTGCTTGTAGACTTCTCCCTTATCCCTCCATGACAACGGATTTCACAAAACACCGGAAGCAAAAGATAACTTAAAACTAAAATTCCTTTGCCTAATTCGCCCAACCTTATATGGGCTTTACTTTTAACTTTTTATTTTTATTTTTATTTACCTTTTAGCCCAAGTGCGTATATGAACATTTCTATTATAAATATTCAAGTAAATATATGTACATATGTATTGATTATTTTATACGTTTCCAAACGAACCCACTACCCTCCTCAAAGGTTAAACACGATCACCAAAACAACCTTCACAATTATCCTCCAACTTAGGATTCTTCAACTTGTGTTTTATGGCTAGATCGAGGTTCTCGATAATTCTCATCATCATCACAAATAGAGTAACTTGTCCCATATAAGTGTCTCGAGTGTGGAATTTGGTTAATTAATTAAATACACCTTCACGACCTTAGACATTTTTGCATGAATCAAAACTTCCCTCCAAAGTGTTTAATCCACACACAAAGACCATATATAAGAGGAGGACATTATAAGTTAATGCATTATAAAATTATATCCCTTTCAAAGCTCTTATTAGAGCAGACATGACCCTAGAGGTTTTGTATCAAATTTTATTTTACAAAAGGTGAGCACATCTTCCCTTCAATTGATGGCATAAGTGTTGCCTACGTGTAAGTAATTTTTCTTTATGTGCATAATTGGAAATAGGTATTAGAACAAATATGGCCAAAGCCCTCAAATAATAAACTAAAATAGGTATTTTTGAAGTTAGGCATGGTATATATGTCAAACATAGATTTGTACACTCAACGTATCAATTGTTTGACAAAATGTTTTATAAAAAAACTAGCCTAATGGAAAGGGATCTTGGCTAGGATGTAATAGTATTTCCCCTTTTAAATATAAACTTCTCGATTAGTTGTCATCTTATGGAATGCTAGGATTATAAGATAACACATAATGAATTTATTAAAAATGAGAGTTGGGTTGTAGCCAAATGCAAAATGGAATCAATGCATATGACCTATTTGACAACATTACACAAATTCTTTTTTTTTTTGTTAAATTTAGCATATATATTTTTACCACACGTGGTGCCAAGGCCGACTACAATTAGTTTTTTAAAGTATCCTAGATAATTGAGAATAAATGCTCTTGGGCTACGAAAAATACATAAGATGGGTTTATTAACAATGTTTAAATAATTTAACAAAATTCAATTTGTTGTCTTCAATCTAAAACTCGTGAATCTAGAACTACAAATATTTGTCAATGGGGTTGGTGATGCCATTTGAGACCATCTCTCGGTGTAATTATTGTTCTTGTTTGTAATAAAAAACACCTCAATATTTTGAGTTGAAATGAAACAATGTCAATTACTCCTAACACATGCGGGTAGTAGATAAACATGCAATAGAATTTTGAAAGGTAATGTTTACTTTTGCTAACAAATTTGAAGGGGCAAAAATCAAGTGGAAGACTTCCAACATTAAAAACAAATACAAATTTTACAATCTGGCCATATTTTTGTAAGAATTTATTTTCAAAAAAGTCATCTTATTGTATTTTCTAGAGAAGGGATGAAAAAAATACAAGTAAGCCACACATTGTGCCTACCACGGAAAATAAAAATATCCTTATAGTTGAATCGTAATTAAATGCGATGCAGATTCCAACAATGTCACATAGATCAAAGAGGGGTATGTTATACCATAAACAAGAACCACAAAAAAATAAATAAGCCACCAATTATGTTGAAACAAAAAGAAGAAACATCAAAATATAATAAAGTAAATGAAAATCTTAAAAAATACTTCCAAAATGATAGTTAACTTTTTATTGCTTTGAACCCAAGGATATATACTATACAACTTCTGGGCCAATCTATTACTTGATACCATAGAACCACAACATGTTATAAAAGTAATACATTGAAGTAAAGATATATCAAGAATCTAGGCCATGTTTGCAAGATTAAAATTACTCAGAAGCATTTTTATAAATAGGGGAGAGACTATGTTCAAATAATTTAGGGATTTATCTTAAGGTTGAAAACACAAATATCACTTGCAATTAGGAGGACATCTTAAGACAAATCCCAAAATTATTCGTTGAAAAGATTAAGGCGGAGGTTTTGTGAAGGGAATTAAACAAACTATTTCATATGCCATCATAAATGCATACATTATTAGATGCAACTAGATGTTTGTTAGCTTGAAGTTAGTTATGGCAGACTCCACGAAACTCATATAAATAAAAGAGGGTATGTGAAACCACAAGGAGGGGCCACATAAAACAAATGGGACACAAATTATGTTGGAAAACAACGAAAGAAATGCCTAGATATAATAAAACAAATGAAGATTTGGAAAAAAATAGAATTATGCTTACATGAAAGGAATAGACTGGAGCGGTAATCCTAAAACAATTGTAGATGCCAAGTGCATATTCTAAGCTATTGTAGAATGTTTGGCCTTTATAGAATAAACTACAGGACATTTGTGTGAATGCATTAAAACAAATTAACTTCTTGCAGGGTGGCCAAGGCAAGCGCTGGAAAATGGATCATGAATACCAAATTTTGTTGATTAATATCTTGCTAACACAAACAAACAAGAGGAAGCAGTTGATGCATAAATAAAGCCGTTCAAAAATCGGGGAAATAAAGTCAACCCTAAAATCTAGGACATCACCATTCAACAATAAAATCATATGATAGCAAATAAAAACGATAAATAAAAGCATACGCATGTCCAACTACCATATTTAAAAAAAAAAGATATTAATGTCCACTAGATGCCAAGAAAGAATGACCGATGGGAGTGAAAAATATTCTACATGAAAAGATACTACCAAAATAAGGCAGGGGTCCCATAGAGGGGGTTGGTACTCCTATTTTTTATGTAGCGGGTGGTCCCATGAAAAATAAATATAAGGAAACATGAAATTTTAGAATTTTTTCCTAAAAACAAGGAGCACCACTTTTGTAGGAGGAGAGTTTAAAAGCATGGTCCCATGGACCTGCTCCAACTCCTATTTTCCTGTTGCAGATGGTCCCATGTTGATTTTTTCAACCAGCTATAGGAAAAAACCGAATCTTGACCTGGAAATCAGGAGCTCCACATTTTTTGCCCCTTAAACTTCAGAGGTGGCTAGAGAGGGGGTCGAGAGTTTCCCCCTACTGTTTAGGCTGTTTTGTTTCCATGTGGCATAAAAATGCATTCTGGCCACTATTTTTGGTCATTTTTGGAGGGAAAATTGCAATGGGTTCCTAAAATATCTCAACAAAAATTGTAGAGGAAAATGGTAAAAACATGGGACCTTAAATTGGCTAAAATGTTCTTGAATTTTCTCAGCAACACCTGCTGAGATATTTATGGAGCCCCCACTCCATGGGACCATGCCTTAAGGGGATGGTAAAAGGGGGGACTAAAATTCCCCCCAACCCCCACACTTTTATTTTGTAGAAGCATATTATGCCAAATGTCAATTTATAAATGAGAAGATTTGATTTTGAATTTTATTGTAAACTAAAGTATAACATTTTAAAAATATATTCCATAAAAATTGTAGCATACTCTCAAAAAAATTTATACCATAAGACCACTTTTACTATAAATACTCCTAAAAATAGCAATTGTCGTGAAATGTACGATGGAAACGTTGAAGGGGATCTTTTAAAGGAGTCAAATTATAGCTATAGAAACAATGGGAGGAGGAGGGGTGAAGAAGAAGGGGTTAGAGTGTGGAGAAGTGTGAGGGTGGTGAAAAAGGAAAGGCGAAATAATGTGAATCTCATGGAAAGGCGAAACAATGTGAAACTCAACCATGCAACTACCCCAACGTTGTGTGAAAATTTTTCAATATTTTGTCGCAACTCTCATTGTCCCCATGCACAAGAACAATCTGTTTTACCAAATCATCACATTCATTTTCTAACTTCGTTATATATTTCTTCTTTTACCAAAAGAAAAGACATTGCAAATAACAAGTTAGTACCTTGACAAATATGGCGTCTACATATGGTATGCTCTGGAACATGTTACCACCCACGTGCTCAAAAGTGTACATAACAAAATAAAATTTATTTCTTGTAAACGAGAGGATAACACACCTTTGTTATCTGGTGAAGAATGGAGAAAAGAAAGAAAACTTGGAACATGAGGAGTGGTTGCGATAACATGGGGGAGATCGAGGTTAATCCCATGGATGTGAGGATATGCCTTCACTATTTCCCCCAGTGTCGTTCATTTTACCCCACCGAAATCTACTACGCTCTTTAACTCTTTGAAACCCTCGTAGAAATTCACAATCTTATCAATCGTTGTCATGGTAGTGGATACCAAACAATTATTGATTAACATTTTAAGTATTTATTGGTCGTTAAATTACTGAGACTTGTTTTATTTCTATTTTTTACGATTGCTAATCTAAATGGAGCTTTGGCACATGATATGATAGTGTTCAAAATGACTTTATGTTTTCATAAAAAGATGAGCCTTAACATTTCCATTCCATGTCTCTCATGATAGTAAACTTGATAGAGATGCGCCAAAAACAATTCAAAGAGAAATGGTGGGCTCATAATTACATGACAAAACAGGGTGCAAAATAAGTTCCTGTGAATCAAAAAAATTCCTTGTTATAATAACCAATAATTAACATAAAAGTTAAAAATAAACTAAGAAACTTTAGTTTAATATGTTTGCACCATAATTTGCAACTCATGTGCAATTGCTAATTAGTTTAATATGTCTTCATATACGTAATTGTGTTGGCAAAAGACAAAGCTGAGCATTACTTATCCATGCTCAAGATTTATTTAAACATATATCTCTAAATGTTTCAAAACAGAGTCCCACCAAATTAGTACACCTCACTTTATGGGATGGTTGTATTACTATTAATATATATTAAATTACTATAAATATAATTGATTACTCAGATTGAGATTCAATGGCAAAACAATATCTGGTATTCTAGTCGTAGAACATAGAGCACAACATGACTCTGTAGAGTTGGAGGCGACGGAATTGTTTTGAGGGAGACAATGGAGGTGAGTGTATCAATGGGAGTAAAAGAGTTGTTGGGCGCAAGGTTGGTGGAAGACGGAAGGCCTGCGCTGCGACAATATCGAGAAGCACCATTCCAGCTTCAGTAAACATCACTCTTGGCAGCGTGATTGCATACTCCGTAACACATTCAAAAGCAATATAACCAGTGTGCCCTTCACGCACACTGTCACCACACGACTTTTGTCTTTATTTAGTAATTTGGCTAGTCTGAAATCATCGACCTTGGCTTAGAAATATTCATCCAAAGATGATGTATCGGGCCTTAATGTCTAAATGAAGAATATGAGAAGAAGAAGAATCCTTGTGCAATCAAGCAATCTCAAGAGCAGATTGAATATCAATACAATATATGGTGTTCCACTCTAGGGGATCTCTTTTTGCACAGAAGAATCCTTGTGCAATTAAGCAATCCTAAGAGCAAATTGAATATCAATACAATATCCGGTGTTCCACTCAGGGGATCTCTTTCTGCACAGAAGAATCCTTGTGCAATTAAGCAATCCTAAGAGCAAATTGAATATCAATACAATATCTGGTGTTCCACTCTAGGGGATCTCTTTCTGCACAGAAGAATCCTTGTGCAATTAAGCAATCCTAAGAGCAAATTGAATATCAATACAATATCTGGTGTTCCACTCTAGGGGATCTCTTTGCAATTAAGCAATCCTAAGAGCAAATTGAATATCGATCAATACAATATCTAAGAATCCTTGTGCGATTAAGCAATCCTAAGAGCAAATTGAATATCAATACAATATCTCGGTGTTCCACTCTGGGGATCTCTTTACGCACGAAGAATCCTTGTGCAATTAAGCAATCCTAAGAGCAAATTGAATATCAATACAATATCTCGGTGTTCCATTCTAGGGATCTCTTTACGTGCGAAAAAGCCGGTCATGCAAAGATCCATTCTCGATGAATTTGTAGACCAGGGGATAGTGAGATCCTTCAATATATAAGTTGTGCGGGCATACAAGATTGAAATGATTGAGGGAAGCAAGTGCACTGAGTTCTGCAAGAAATTCATCGATTCCATTGTCGGCGCGATCGCGGCGCTGACAACCACTTTTGTTCCATCGTTGGGAGTGCCACTGAAAGCAAACTCGAATCATCCTTTCTACCCATGGATTTCAATGCATGTACGTCAATCTATTTTACTTTGTTGATTTCCTTAATTACGTTAGTATTGACTAGCCTCCACCCATATACATTCTAATTGTATATGCTTTCGGCATAATTACTCTCCACACCGCTAAGAAAATTAAGGAACCCTCCCATAAGACCACTTCCTAAATTAGGTAACTCTTTATGTGCAAGCCCTCTCACAATAAAAATGCTTCCAACACAATTATACGAATTAATTTATAACCCCTAAAAATTAGGGTCTCTTAACTACGGGTCCCCTTCACCAATATAGAGTCGAAATACGAAGGGTATTGATTCGTGGGTTTGTTAGAATAAAATATCTAGGTATGCTACCTACCTAAAACAGTTGAGTTGCCACTTGTTTCACGTGAGATTCTATGGAAAATATCTAGGTATGCTACCTAAAACAGTTAAGTTGCCACTTGTTTCACATGAGATTCTATGGAAAAATGCACGCTACGTATTCACCTTCACTAGCAACCGTACGGAATTTAACGTTTTGAATGCAAGCCTGTGGCCGACTATGTACGGATTGGGATCTTCGTTTCAGACAATCGGACGGTCTAGATCCCATTCTGTTACCCTTTCGAGGGTCACGATGCGATCTGCATAAGAGCAACAACCTAGGTTTTACCAGGTGGAACAGGGACTTAGCCACGTGTAATATAATATCGCTCAAACTTAGCGAGGTCATTATAAAAAGAGGGAATCCTGTCGCTGGGAGTAGAAGTGTGAGCGATAGCGGGATCGGGGCTGAGAAGGAGCCCCTGGCTTTTTTTTCCCAAACAGGAGGTAAGAGCTTTGTCCTGAGATTTCGAGCCTTAAAAATCTCTGATTTTAGATTTTGACGGAGGCTTTTCGAGGTTTGGACTGTTGCTTTAAGATTGCGATCCGCTTATTTTGCGCATTTTATGTTTGTCATGGATTTTGCTTGGAAAGGATGTAGAATATTGTGAATTAGATCTGTTTACTTGCTTGTAAATGATTCCCCGGTGAAATGTCGAATCTTCTATATTTGATCTGTTAGGCTTCCATGGAGGTCGAGTGCAGATCGCACTGCATTTGTTGCAAGTTTTGGGACACATACTTCGCTAAATTCGTTGTATTATGTTTGGACTTTTTGTTTCCAAACGTAGGTGGCTGTAATGCATTGCTTTGAAATTTCTGTTATTGTGCTCAGAAATGACAGGTATATGCCTCCTTCTTGACGCTTTTTACCTCCAATACGGCTCTTTGGAGATCGGTCCTTTAAAGCTTATTGCATTGGATACTTGCTCTGTTTTCTTTTCCTGTTTTCTCAAGATTTTGATGCATTCGATACTTGCTCTGTTATCTTTTTCTGATTTCTTAAGATTTTGATGCATTGGATGCTTGCTCAGTTTTTTTAAGATTGTGATGCATTGGATACTTGCTCTGTTTTTTTAAAGATTGTGATGCATTGGATACTTCTCTTTATCTTAAGATTATGAGCTGTAACCTCATTGATAATTATTACAAATGATCATTTTTGAAGACGTTTTTGTAGTTTTGTCTCGTAAGTAAAAGGATTTTTGTGAAGATTTCCTGTTCGAGTATGATTGAGCTCGCTTTGATTTCCTTGCAAGGTATTCTGACTTCTTTTCTTGTGTTCTCTGTTATTTGGAATTACCTTCAAGTTTCTATTTGCTTGGAAGGTATTCCTTCAAGTTTTCTTTGTTTTCTCTGTTGCTTGCAATTACATGATGGCAACTATTTATGCCGCCTATAATATGCTCCTGTTCTCAGGGTGTTTCTATATCTGCTTATGTTTTTGAATCTCGAATAATAGTAAAGTTCTGTATGTGTCATATTATTCTTCTGTAGTCAAATTCTCGCTTGAATTTGATCTTTTTACACAGATACGGTTTGTGATGTTCTTTATTGCCTACTTTCTTCACTGTTTGATCAACTCTTAGTATTGATTTACATAAATCTCTGTAGAAATTTTTTGCCGTTCGGACTCATCTAAGAATCCGAACTTGGCTACCTTTACAGTACCGGTAAGACATTGGGAAACTATTGCTGGTTTTTTCTGGAAAGCCTTGTGGGATTGAAACGTGGGTAGTAGGGTATCTGCTCAATAAAAATACAGATTGGAAATTAATCGAGCGATTCTCGCGTTAGATCCATTCTTCTGAATAGCCATGCGAAACCTAAATTTCGGGTAGCCGTTTGGCTTAAACCTGAGACAGAGCCGGCCCAGAGGGACCAGGGGAACGGGTTACCTACAGTGACAAATTCTTCATAATATTTTTAAGGTGCCGTTAGGCCAACGTGACTATTTGGTGAGGCTTTAGCGAGCGTAATTAATGCCGGATTTCAGCTCCTGTAAAGATCATGTTATAGTAAAAAAATTAATTTTCCCCTGTAAAATAGTAGCCCGGAATTGATTTTCAGAGGTTGATCGATAGGTAGGGCCGGAAGTCTCCTTTTACTGTTTAGGATTTTGTTTAGGATTTTGCAACCCACATGGTATCTGATATGTAGGCCATGTATGGAACCTAACAAATTTCTCCAACAGAATTTGGTAGGTAATTTTTTAAATCTTAACATTTTTAAAAATAAGAGTGAAGAAAACTGCACCAGAGCAAGTAGCCAATAGTGGATGGCTTATTCAAGTAGCCACACGGTTTTAGATTTCAAATGCTTATCAGTCGAATTGCGTATGCAGGACCATCTGTCCTTGGAGGGTGCCACCTATATTAGTGTCAGTATCATTTCAATTGCTCACCTAAATTTTCTCAGTCCTACATCTAACAAAAACTTATGGTCTGTATGAGACTACCTGCTTAGAAAAGGCTCTTATCAGTTGTGCCCAACCGTGCACAGATTGACAGAATTTTGTGCTTTTTGTTTATTTTTCAGTTCCTTCTCTTCATCCAAACCATGTCATTGATATCTGGTGCAATCTTTTAGTAATTTATATCTCTGATTTGTAATTCTTCATTCTTTATGTATGAGCCTGCACCAATTGATAACATCTCAAATTGATTTTGTTTCTTTGTTCGTTCTTTCGTGTTGTAGGTGGCCCTTTCATTTGAGACAATGGGTGGAGGGGGAAGGATGACCTTGCCTGCAAACAAGGGGAAAATGGAGAGGGTTCCTTCTGCAAAGCCTCTGTTCACTGTTGGACAACTGAAAAAAGCAATCCCGCCTCACTGCTTCAATAGATCTATGATAAAATCTTTCTCATACCTAGCATTTGATCTCCTTATTTCTGCTTTACTCCTGTATTTAACCACTTTCTTCACCATGGGTGGATTGCTGGGCTGGACAATGTGGCTTGGCTATTGGATAGCGCAAGGCTGTGTGCTGACCGGTGTATGGGTTATAGCACATGAATGTGGGCACCATGCATTCAGTGACTACACTTGGGTTGATGACACAGTTGGATTTGTATTGCATTCATGGCTTCTTGTGCCGTACTTCTCTTGGAAATACAGTCACAGAAGGCACCACAGCAACACTGGGAGTTTAGAACGGGATGAGGTCTTTGTTCCCAAGCCAAAGGAGGAACTAAAATGGACATCGAATCTTGTAAATAGTCCTCTTGGAAGGCTCTTTTCAATAACAGCTGTCCTGACTCTCGGGTGGCCTTTGTACCTGGCCTTTAACGTTTCAGGACGAAAATACCCCCGATTTGCATGCCACTTTGATCCGTATGGCCCAATTTACAACAACAGAGAGAGGCTACAGATTTTTGCTAGCGACATTGGTGTTTTGGGAGCTGCTTATTCCTTGTATCTGTTGGGTTCAGCATTAGGCTTGGTTTGGATGATCAAGATTTATGGAATACCACTTCTGATTGTGAATGCATTCCTTGTTCTTATCACATATCTGCAACACACACACCCAGCACTTCCTCACTACGACAACTCAGAGTGGGAATGGCTGAGAGGTGCACTGGCAACGGTAGACAGGGATTATGGGATCTTGAATCATGTCTTCCACCATATAACAGATACTCATATTGCACACCATCTGTTCTCCACAATGCCTCACTATAATGCCATGGAAGCTACCAAGGCTATCAAGCCAATTTTGGGGTCTTATTATCACTATGACGGAACACCTGTGTATAAAGCTGTCTGGCGGGAGTTCAGAGATTGTGTATATGTAGAACCAGACACCCTCAACAAAGCGGGATTTTCTGGTACAGAAACAAAATGGCTTAGAATAGGAATTTGGAAACATTCCATTGAATACGCCAATCCTTAGGTTTCAATAGGATGTGATTATTAATGTAGAGCTAGACACTCCAACAAAGCGGGGTTTTCTGGTACATAAACAAAATGGCTTAGAATAGGAATTTGGAAACATTCCATTGGATATGCCAATCCTTAGGTTTCAATTGGATTCGTCGTTAATCTACACATATGTTTCAAAATGGAGGATTTTATGCAAAGTCAGTGGATAGGTTTTTGACATATAGCAGTTCTGTGGTCATTCTAGAACAATAACCTGAGAGACGTTTCTGATGAAAGAATCACCCAAATAATATTTCTTTTGTATTCTGGTAGTGATCAGCTGTCTTTTTCTGTTCTGTTATGCGGTTTCATTTGGGAATCACTTAATTTCAGCATTGGGCTGAAGATTGATTGTTGTTGGTGAGGGAAAGAAGCGTGAACCCTAATTGAGCCAACTTAATTATTTATAAAAACTATCTTTTAATAGATTATGATTTTTTCAATATACAGATTTTTTTAGCATTAAAATTGTGTGGAAAACATATTTTTAAGGGATTTAAATTAATTATTTTTGAATACAAAGAAATTTAAGGTGGCTCACTACTTGGGAATAAAGTCGCCATTTATGGACTGCCTATGTCACCATTTCATTATCAATTTACGACTTCTTTATTAGATAGTTTATATTTAATTTTTAATTTGGAAAGTAACATGTGCTCATTTTAATTGAAACAATTAATAATACTTTTTATTTCACACATGCACTCATGGTCATTGGCTCATACACGATCATTGCCTCCTTTCCCCTAATGTTTGCCAAAACTCATGTGTTTCTTTATTGCACAAATGCATTGAGACGTCCATAGTTTTAAGTTTGTTGGTCTCTAAATAATAAATTATATTACATATTAAAGAAATATAAATAATAAATTATATAACATATTACAAAAGGAATATCAATTTCATCCCTAAACTTGGAGACCCCAAGCTGATAAGTAATTGGCGTCCCATCAGTTTACTCAATATGTCATACAAAATCATAGCCCATTTGGTTGGGACACATCCTTCATGCCATTGTTCGGCCTAAACAAATTGACTTCATTCAAGGTCGGTACATTCTTGACAATATCATTGTAGTGCAGGCGGGTATGGAATGTGTGTGTAGATCGAATCAACAAGCCCTCTTCATCAAAATTGAATTTGAGAAGGCTTATGACCGAATCGAATGGCCTTTCATTCTAGCTATGCTCAAAGTCCTAGGCTTTGGCCCAAATTTTATTCAGTCTGTCAATATGCTCTTTGCACACGCCTCCTCTCACATCACGATTAATGGGCAAAGTTTAACGTCATTTGGTCTCTTCGACCCATCGCAAGGATGCCCTTTGCACCCGCCCATTATGTTCTTGCGGTTGAAAAGATTTGGTTACCTACTAGCCAAAGATCAATCCCGGGGGCTTGTCGGGGCATTGTTACGCCCTCCGCAGATGGCTCCCAATTGTTTGATGGCCATTTTGCGGACAATTCCTTCCCCATGCTCATTAAATAAGAAAATAACATTAGTAGCACTATGCGAGTGCCTTAAAACCTTCTATTTAGCTTATGGCGCTTCCATTCAATGACACAAAATGCAATGTTACAGACAGTCCTTCCTTCCCGCACCCCCTGGTTGGCTACCTATGATGGAAGATGCTCAACCATGGAGAAATGTTTAAGTTTCTTGGTATTCCCTTTGCCTTTCAAGCTTCTCCTGCGGAGCTTTGGCAATATGTTGTGTAATGGGTGGCTTAGAAGTTGGAATTATTGGATCACCAAGCCGGTGTTCTTAGTGAACAAATTTCATATTTGCTCCAAAGTTCTTGAAGCCACACATATTTACTACTCGTCTTGTTGGGTCTCGTCTAAGAAGTCTGTGCAAAAGTTAGAAAACTGCTCAAAGACTTCTTCTGGACCAATGCTTCCACCAGGTAAAGGTTTTCCACCAGGACTTGGATGGGAAACTTGTTGCCTTCCCAGAGATTCAGGCGGCTTAGACCTCATTGACAATCTACGTCGAGGGCAAACACTCTGTGCCAAATGGATAATCCGAAGCATAGAAGGAAAGGAAGCATGGAAGGTGCTCATGCGAAATGGGATTGTAGAAGGCTCCGTGTATGTCCGCACTACCTGGAAAGGCATTGGCTTTACCAATCTTCTCAGTGCCCCTATTCTAGTAAAGGTGGTTGGTACCTTTGTGCTCAAAAGCATTTAAAAGCCTAGGAACAAATCAAGCCATGGCTCCGGTGGAATGGTAATGGCTTCCATGACGACCTTTCATTTAATTGCCACTCTTTGTGGTGGTCTCTTGTCATTCAATACCAGGATCATTGTCTGGCTGAGGTGCCTTGGATTCTTGCGCACTGCCTTTTTAAGTGCGACATTCCATATAAAGCTCAAAGTGCAGTTCAAAGTGGCTCTTCCAAATAGAGCTCTCATCAATGACATCATTTCCTTCGTGCCAAATCGCACAATCCACAAGATTGCTATTCTTTTGTCTCGTCCTTGGTGGATGGATTGGAAATGGTATGTGGACACCCCTTTCCGGAATTACTCAGTTGGACAAGGATATGCCTGACTTCCACCTCATTTGCCCATGGTGGGAAAGATCAATGCATGGTGGGGAATTTGATACTTACTATCAATTTGGCAAAGGAGATTTGCTATTGTTTGGTCCGCCTGTGTGGAACCCAAAATTGCTCACTTCCTGTGGTGTGTTCTACACCGAGGCTTTACTGCTTGGTGCTGTCTGGTGCACCTAGGGGTGTCTACCCCCAAATGCCCCTTCTGTGGTCACTGAAACCTTGTCTCACTTGTTTTGGTTTTTTTGCAAAGCCTAGAGGGCTTGGATTCATTCTTTCTTTCTCCCTTTCCGCCCGAAGTGTTTTACTTGACAACATGTGTTTTTAGGAGACAATCCTTGAATATGTCACAAATTGTTTTAGTTTTGGCATGCTTTCAAAGGGGAAATCTTATTTTGGCTTTAGAAAGAAAGGAATTCTTTTTTATGTTCTAGTGTTGAAGTTGATCAACTTTTCTCTATTTATAACAAATCTGTGGTCATCGTGAATGTCTTGCTGCAAATTCAAGTTCAAGTGAATAAAGTGGCGATCGAGGTGGAGCATCTGGCAACGCTCCTTCGCCACAAGGGCGCATGTTTCTCAGAACCGCAGATCCCCCTCTTGTCACTCCCTACCGCATGGTGGTGCTTTAGTGGGCGCCACTAGAGGTGGTGGCCATTAGAGCTACTCTCAACGCCGCTCCTTCATCCGGATCCTCCGGTCCCAGCCAGCCCAACCTCCTCGAAGGAGGTTCTCCCTCCGCCTTGAATCCCGGCAGGGGGTTGGGATGTCCCCCTGCTACCCAACCGGCTCTATTGGGCTCACCCGCTACCCTCAAGCCACTCGCTCGGGACAACCTGAGCCTCCCGCCTCGCCCGACAAGTAGGTTGTCTCTCGCCATCTCACCCTCTCGGGGCCCCTATTGAAGATGGAAGCCAACCCGGCTTTGGTTGGGATGTGTTGGATAGTGGCAAGACCTCGCTTTGGGTTCTCGGTTGGCATGATCAAAACCGAACTTGTAGGGACAAAAATCCGTAGTGGGGGCTTAATTTTTTTGCTTTAGTGTTTTTGATGTTTTGTAATTGGATGTGTTCCTAGGCTTTGTTGTTGCCTAGTTTGGTTCGTGGTTTTGGGGCGTGCTTCCATACCACCCATTTTTGTGAATTATCTTGTATCATTTTACTTGTTAATATAATATAAGATCTTATTCATAAAAAAAAGAAACAATTGTTAAATTAATTAAATTAAAATTTTTATATCATGTATGGATTATGTGTACAAATTTTAAAACTTAATTGTCAGGGGAACAAGAGGTTCTACTCTATCAAATTCATACGAAGGTAGAATCCCGACCTCATCCTTTAT
Source organism: Taxus wallichiana var. yunnanensis (assembly GCA_018340775.1). Classification (NCBI taxonomy): domain Eukaryota; kingdom Viridiplantae; phylum Streptophyta; class Pinopsida; order Cupressales; family Taxaceae; genus Taxus; species Taxus wallichiana. The sequence continues at coordinate 934,009,070 of CM031242.1, forward strand.
TTTTATTGAAGGTACCTACATAGCCTTCACAAAACCATTTTCATATTTTTGTCCAGACCAATTTACAAAGATCCATGTGACATTTTATATAGTGGTACATAATTTTTCAAAAATATACATTTAGATTTTTTCAAAAAAATGATTTGATTTTTCCGATTGGTTGCGAAACAAATTCTAGCCATATGGGATTAATAAAACTTGGATTTTTCAAATTTTTGGTTTCCTATGGTTTTAGCTTTATAATTATAAAACCCTTGGACACACAACAGGAAGACTCCACATACAACATTCAATCGATTCTCGATTCGCCTCCATTTGGAAACTTGTACACCACATAAGGTTCACACGTGCGGTGGAAAAGCACACTCTTAGTGCCCTCGAGGCTCAAATTATTGCCTCTGTATGTGATTTACCAATGAGTTTATATGCAGCCTCGACTTCTATCAATTCAAATGAACAAAGTACTTATTTAATGGAATGACAAGATGTTTGAGTGCATATGATATTGCTAAGTAAAAGTTTTAATTTTTAATTTATTTGTAATATATGTGAGCCATGTCCCTAATTTTTTATATCATGTGTGCAAATAGCAAAAAATGACCTATTGACATCATCTTGGTAAGTGGGTGAGGGTTTTGTAATTGCAATATCACTCATGTGCAGGCCTTAAAGAGTCATGGCGGCAGATTGTGTTGGTTATGTTGGATGGTATGGTCCATGAATTCCCAACCAAAAATGCCCTTGTTACGCCGAAGGCGTTCTTGTAGTGGAGTGCGACCGATTTATTCTGACAAAATTCAGAAATCGTACGGACGACCTTCCTCCTCGCAGTGTCGTTGAAATCCAACGGCGGCTGGTCCTTCGTTTTGATAATTATAATTATCATGGTAATTCTCAGGAATGGAGGCAAAATCAATAGCAGCTCTTCGAACAGAGTGTGGTGATGGATTCGTGTTTGGCATCTGCATTAATACAGTTGAGTTGAAAGCTGAGCCGTGGGGTCCTCGCAAGCACAACACCTCGATAATCTCCTCAATCGCTGTATGTTTTGGGTATTGCAGAAAATCATCCCACTCCCATATATTAGCGGCTTGAATTCGAAGCAGTGCAGACTGTTGATAATTGACATGCAGGTTTGAACAGCTTGGAAGTTGGGCGTGTTCTTCTTTCTCAACACCATCAGCTCTAGTCTCAATGTTTAATGGCTCATTACAATCCATGGGAATGGAGTCGAAGGGGATGGCAAAATCAATGGCAGCTTGTCGAAGAGAATGTGGTGATGGACTTGTGTTGGACGTGTTCATAAATACAGTTGAGTTAAACTGGGAAAGTGGGAAATTGAATGTATTGGCGTGGGGACCTCGCAGGCACAGGAGCGCAGCGTCATAAGCTCGAGCAGCAGCGTGGGCAGTGAAGTACGAACCCAGCGATATGCGCGATCTTTTTCCACAACGGATTTCGGCAACCCACTTTCCCCATTTTTGCTTTCGTGCACCTCGATATTTACCTCCCTCTCCCTCTCCCTCTCCCTCTGCGACATCGGAGATATCAATTCCCGAAACTTGCAGACTTATCGTTAGACTTGATATCAGTTATAAGGATCGATTGGTATTGCTAAATTAGATATATAAATCATGTGATTATATAACTTACCAGATGAGAAAATAATTTCATCCTGGAGTTTGTATATAGATCAATTTGTTTCCCATGTTCTTGGAAAGGCGCGGACACTTTGGTCGGCAAATAAAATGAGGTTCCTTAATCCAGAAATGCATGAACTGTAAAGACCGGGACAGTAGAGCTTTAATGCGATTCAACGCGGATACCAGTTTTCTCCAGCCCGTACGAAGAGTACGATTTGAATTGTGTAATTTTTTTAAATTGTGTAATTTTGACGATATATTATAGGTAAAAAAATTACGCATGAGTATGGTTTCTACTGTGATCATAAATCGGCGTGGTCTAACACTGTTTGCCTCCTTTCCGTACCTACTCCTAGGGTTTCACAATGAATTTTTGGAATAGTATCGGATATTTTTGTATTCAACCTTTTCCATTTACCACAACTCTAGGCCATGTTTTTTAAATGTGTCCATATGTTTTCCCTTTTATGTTCCTTGAGCACGCTCCTCGTAGGGTGTGTTTACCATTTGCTCCCAATTACTTCCAATAAGTGATCCCTTTTCTCCAAATATTAGTACAAGAATTTACATTTCAGCTTCAACATTTTAATAGATTGATGTTCATGGTATAGAATGATTTTATTTTAGTATACTAGTTGCAGTTTGTCTAATCTATGTGCTACATATAAATACTCGTTTTCACTTTAATTGTTAGTATATTTGTTTAGTTTAATATGGTCGAATATGTAAGGAGTTGATTTGAAGGTATATCTTGTTTTGTTTAATAAGGTCAAATATGTAACTGGTTGATTTTGAGTTGTATTATATTATTGCATAAGTTTTTTTAGATACGGCAAAAAGATGGTGTTGGTATCCAAATTGATTCTCCCTTGGAAACCGAGCAACATCACGGATTTATCAAGACACTGAGAGATAGACAGATCATATTATGAGTCGTTTTGTAGCGGGGAGGTGATTCGTCTGACTCTTTGTCACTCGAGCATCGAAGAAATGGATAGCACCTTCATTAAGGATTTGATCTATCCTCACTACTTTAGGCCGTGCCTTTTGACCAGGGTGAGAGGACCCATTTTGTAACCTCTGTTGGTGAAGGAGAATGAAGATATCCTTCTCTACACAAATTTGAAAGGGGACCTTGAGAAAATATGATCAATGCACCACAATTTAACTCTCACGAGTTGTCACTTCTAAAGAGTGGTGATATTTTCTAAAAAGGGCTAAGGTTACTGAAGACACTATGGAATTTTGATTGGTTCTGCATATTTTGGCAATAGAATTTTTTCATTTGTGGACATACAGGGAAAATAGGGGTAGTTCAAGTGGGATTCATTATTTTTGAATAATTCTGGTGAGAGATTAAGCAAGATAAACTTGATTTTGCTAGATGTTTGAGAAACTACACAACAATTTTTCCAGGAGAGCTTTGTAGATTCGGGATGGCATTCATAGGTTCAACGCGATCGCTCTCTTGGTTATGTGGAATTTTTCCGTACGAGGATAACAGTTGGTGTCTGGCCCGTACGACTCACGAGAGTTTCAGCGGGCATTAGATAAGATTACATTTTGAATCAATTTTGACTCCCCAATCACGCCTTGAAATTGACAGGTTTTCCCCCCCCCTCCCTCTACCTCTACCTCTACCTCTCCCTCTCCCTCTCCCTCTCCCACTTTTTTTTAATTTGTGTTATTTTAACCATATATTATAGGTTAAAAAATTAGGCAGTTGTAGACAATTACAACCAAAACTTTCGAAAACTATGTTGTGTTTAAAATTGTTCTCTATAAATATGTTAAATATTAAATTTATTAGACCTTCCGGTGACAACTATGTTCGCGTTTGGGATATCTAAATTTGGAGCCACTATGCCAGGGCCTACGATCAAAGCCCTGCAAGGCGTAGAATCATTTGTGACGTGGGAAAATCATCCTCCTTCTCGACATATTTTGCCATGGGATCCTTCGATTATGACCTCCATTCCTAAACAAGGCTGAATTTTGATAGTGGTGCATATTCACGGCGGAATACACGAGCCTCGGAGCGACATACCATTACCATTACAATAATATGCAGCACCCAGGTAACATGTGGTACCATGACCATGCCTTTGGTCTAACCAGAGTTAACATCTTTGCCGACCTCTATGGTGCTTATGTTTTGTCGAGTCCCTAAGTAGAGAAGTACCTCATGTTGCCCTCTGGTCGTGCATATGACCGCCCTCTTGTCGTCTTCGACGACATTCCCCTTCCCTTTTTTGCAACCCTCACACTTCTCCACACTCTAACCCCTTCTTCTTCACCCCTCTTCCCCTCCCTTTCTTTCTCTACCTCTAATTTGACTCATTTAAAAGATCCCCTTCGGCGTTTCCATCGTACATTTTACGTATTTATTGCTAGTTTATCATGGGTTGCACACATGAGGGTTAAACACATCCTTGAAGACCTTGGTTTGTAGCCACCGTGTACGAGGTCCACGGTGAGGTTTCCTACACGTACACCTAATTAATACTAAAAAGTACAATTTTTATTTATAATGGAGGGTGAATCGTGATATCTCATTTGAGTGTCACACTTAGGATTTGTCTCAAACAATCATTTGAATAAGTTGCTCTAAATCATATATTAGATAATACTCTATCACAGTTTATGAGACTAATATTTATGTTCTTCCACATTCCTGGCTTAAGATTATCTCAAGTATTTTTCGTGACTCGTTATCAAGTTAAAATAATTCCATTTCACCATCATAAAACACATACACATGTAGATGGTAGTTATCATACTAACACAATTCAACTAAAAGGCATTCACTTGTAGATGACATTTATCCTAATCTTGGGCACATAGCCATTTATATAGGTGACCGTGAGATACCTAGAGAAATTATGTGTACAATCTTCGAGTGGTCACCCCGCTTCACTTGTTGAGGCCCATCACCCGTACCTTGTAAATAACTTTTTTTTTGGGAGAAAAACATAAAAAATAAATTTGAAGATTTCGTGATGCATATCGCGTTCATATGAAGTGACAAGGATTTATGACTTTAGTTGTTTTTTTTAATTTATTTTTAACGCATAGTAGTGTAAAGAAGACAACTTTCGCATTATTACACCGGAGGTGTATCCTTTAAAGAGAGTTGTCTTTGAAAAACGTAAAATTCCTGGCAGTTCTTTTTCTATGGGATATTTCTTTGATTGTTTATTTTAAATGTGCCAAAAATTGGCAACTCGCCCTAAAATTTTACTTTTACTTAGAATTCATTCCCAAAAGCAACCAAGAACCACGTCTCGGGGCAAACAAGGTTCGGGATTCTCAAAAACGAGTATGAAAATTGTCTACAAAATCATGTTTTGTTTGAGATATTGATCGCCTCGGATGTCTATGACGTGGCCCAATTTTTGTAGTGTGTCGTTCATTTCTACACCTCCTTCGCAAATCCCTACCGCAACAATCTTTCAAATGAGCCTTTGCCCTCACTTTGATTTATCTTAAAATTTTGACCTCATTCATGTATGTCGGATCCACATCTTTTCTTTTATGCTATGGTACTTTATGAACACGTGTTTTTTTGTCCATGCAAACGAATTTTTTTACCGCAACATTTAAAATATATACGATTTATTCTTTGGTTATGAAGAAATTTCACCAAATAAAATAGTAAACTTTTTAATTCATTGGAAGGCATTTGACGTCCGTCTTGCTAAAAGTGTCACATTTCGGTGAATTTATCCAACAATCAATTTCCGTCACATTGTTCATGTCTACCTTTATTTTCCCGATTGCTTATTTTAAATGTGTTAGAAATTCAAAACTAAATGGCTTGATTGGCACAAAAGTGGTAGAAATGTGTTAAAAATCATACGAAGTGTGTTGTAGGTGTCTCCAAAGGATTGTATGAAGATGACCCGCATGTGCTTGGGGTGTTAGGAAATAAGAGATAAAATATGCGGAATAATCCCTTACGAGAATTAGCAGCAGAGAAACTAATATGCATAAAATATTACAGATCTCAAATAAAAGTGCAAAATAAATAACACAACACGAGAGACGAGATTTAACGTGGTTCACCCAATTTGGGCTACGTCCACCAAGAATCACTTGCTGCATTTTATTACAAGTCTCCACTCTCTCAATACAATACCTGATCCGTTTGGAGCTATGCTCAACAAACTCTGCTGAAAATTCACACTGATTCAAAACACATCTGCAATACATTTTCTTGTTTTTCTATCATATGCATAAGACCATATAAATAGACAAATCATGGTTAATGCTAACAGCTTTTACAAAACCATGGGTATCAAACAATGGGCAAAAACAAAACCGTCCCATAAACCTATGGGTAGCCGAAGAGGCGGTTTTACAAAACAATGGGTACCGAAAAACCATGGGCCCAAAAACAGCCCATAACGGTTACCCATTACCCATGGGTTAATAAACCACCCATGAAAATTTGCTTCGGGGGCTTCGCCTCGAACCCCCTTCGATCGGGAGGGCTTCAACCCCACAAACCCCGACCCCCGCTCCAAAGTGATCGGGACCGTCGTAAAAATACCCGAGTGTAACACATAGAAGGTGTACCACACTCTAACATGAAAATAGGCTCCACAAACATAACATAGGAAATGTACACACAAAGATGGATAGCGCATATGCATCTTAAATAATGCTAAGAAGCACCTTGAAAGATGCGAGATGAGATATGTCATTGTTGTGACCCTTTGGACGTCGTTGGAGTTTAGTGTAAAATTTAGTCATTGTTATGTGTGGGAAGCTATAAGGACGCATTTCGTTTTCTAGATAGTTCATGTGTTGTGTCCCCAACTAAGAATAAGGAGCTATTTAGCGCTATCTACCGTCATGTGTTCTTTATAGCTGGTCGGAGCGGAAATTATTGAGACTAGATGGCAATTTCATTGGGTCGGTGAAGATCAAAATGACAAGAAATGGCTACGGCAGGGGTTTGTTTTCCATAGAGGATTTTTGTCGATGTTGTAGTTGCAAATGTCTGGTAGACATGTATGCGAGAATGTGGAACATTACACAGGGTGTGTGAGCAGTTTGACAAAATGCCTAAAATCGTGGTTTCATGGACATTGTTGATTGCATGATATGCATAATGCAATTGGCAGATGTAGACCCAAATTCCACATAAACCTTTGGGGGTTATGTGGAAGTGTTTTCTTGGTTCCTATAGATGACATGTGAATATATGATTAGGAGTATTTACACCCATAATGCATTTTGATTTGGATCCTAAAAATGATGCATCTTATTTTCTTCTCTCAAACATTTATGCAGAAGTGGGCAGGTGAGGTGAGGCTCAAATGATACAAAGATTGATGAAAGATAGAGGAATTAAGAAGATCCTTGGATGTAGTTGGATTGAAGGCTAGGAAACATATCATAAATCATAGATCACATCTATAGACAAAGGAGATCTATGCAAAGTTGGAGAAAATGGCTTGAGAGATGAAGGCAACAAGTTATTTTTCATATTAAAGACATTTACTTAATGATGTGGAAGTGGAGGAAAAAGAATTATTTCTCTACCACCATAGTAAAAAGTTGGCAATTGTATTTGGTTGGTTAAACATGCCCCCATAGAACAACTATTACAGTTGTCAAGAACCTTCGATTATGTGCTCATTGCCACACTGCAACAAAAATTAACTCTAAGATTGTTGGAAGAGAAATTGTTGTGAGAAATGGGAACCATTTCCTTCATTTTAAAAAGGAGAATGTTCTTGTGGTGATTATTGGTGATGCTTTAAATGAAGCAATCTAAAAAAATAAGCTTGCACTATAATAATGTGTCATGTGCTTGATTATTCTCAGTTTATAGAAAAAAAATTGTTTAATTTTAAGTTTGCATACACTTCACTATAAATTACAACTCCAACAAACTTAACATTGTTATCCTCTCCGACGTAATTTACAACTCATGTGCAATTGCTAGTTATAATCTATTTTTACGTGCAAAACTTTGCTTCACATTATTAAAAGGGCATGGTAGAAATGGTTAGAACCCTTATCTTTTTGCTTGAGGTTGGCAGTTGAAATCATCCCAAGGTGCTTTGACTACTATATTAACCGCTTTATCGACATTTGCGTGGGTAGGTGGGTGCGACAATTTATATTCAAATCGTGGGACATGGTGTATTGGCCAATAGGTTGCTTTTGTTGCCAAATAAAATTCTTAGGGGCTTAGGTGGTTAGTATGTGGATACTGTGTGTTGGCGCGCGCATAACATGGAGCGCACATGCATATGTGTGGACAACTTAGGCTTCCATGTGGAAAATATGTGGATCATTAAGGTTTAAGTGTATGCAAGTTATGATCCTCATGTGTGAATTTCACTAACGGGTAAGTGCACGAAGTTGGTGGACAATTCTGTGGACATAAAAGCCCGAAATTCAAGAACCGCGATTGCGATTTTAAACCGTGATCGCGGTTCCTAAATTTTAGGTTCGGTAATAACCGAACCTAAAACCGCAATCGCAGTTTAGAACCATGAGTGCGGTTATAAACCGCGATCGCGGAACTCTGAGAGAAAAAAAGTAGTCTTGCGAGTCCTCATTTTCCCCATTTTTCATTTCAAACCGTGATTTCTCCTAGACATTTTTCACTCAAGCTTTGAATACCACCTCAAAATTGCTCATCGAACTTCTGGATCGCGATAGATTCAACCATGTCGCCAAGACGAGGAGGTAAGCCCCCAATTTTAATCATTTTTTTGCATTTTAGGTTATTTTTTTGCATTTTCATGGGTTTTTTGAAATGTTTGTTTATGTATACAATTTTCTTGTTTTGTCAGTTGGTCGGCAAGCTCGAAATCATGCAAACCGTCAAAACATTCCTCAAAACCCTCCTCCAAACATAGATTTGCCTCCTATGGCTCCTTCTGTCACCATTGAACCAACATGAACACAAGCTAATATCATTGGAAGAATTTGAGAAAATAAAATTGTCATTGAGAACCTTATTCGAGACTATAAAACAAAATCATGCCACAAATCCATACCGCATGACTTTAACCAACACATTGCAAACATTGATTGGCGAATTCGACTCATGACCAACCAAATACATAGATGAAATACCTTTAGAGGTGATTGTAGGTGGTGGTATGCGAATAAATTATCCCATGTGGCCGTAAAGACAAAAAAATTAGAAAAGACCTCATATGTGCATTATTTATTGACACGAGAACCAATGCCCCCGCAGATTGGTTTTGCAGGGTTCCCAATCCATTGGTGCCACAATGATTGAATCAAAAATAATTTTTGGGACCGATGGTGGATGGTTTTAGATTATCCACCATGCAACAACAATAAGGTTCCTCTTTATTTTATGAAGAAATTATATTGCGAGTTCGTGTTTAATGAGGTCCCGAATTATTTTGACGTTTTTGAATTTTTTGGTCGAGGAGGTGGCTCTGCACAGAGTAGACCTGGTGCACGCATAGGTCAACCAAGGATCCCTCATGCCCCAAAACCCCCACTCGCCTTGATTATCCCTCCTACAAGTGAAGCGAGGTTGTGGAGATTGACACACCTGCATGCATTGAGGAGCTCACCGACACTCGACCTAGCATAGTGACCGGATTGCATCTCGGTGATGTTGGTGGAGGCACCGGTTCTAGCACACCACACCACCGTGATCATGTGGTGCCGTATGCACTACGGGTGAAACATCATTTGTTGGTTCCCATGATTTATTTTCTATAGATGAGATGTTGGGGGATGTTTTTGGAATCGGGTGCCACCACTATATTGGTTTTCACGGGAAATTTCAAATATATATATATAAAAATAATAGTTTAATTCACATGTATGAGATTTTAATATATATGTATTTGATTGTACGTCATGTACATACATGTAAAAAACTAATTTTTTATTTTATTTTAAATAGTAAGAGCCAATGAAGGAAACATCCGGCGTTGACATGCTAACTATTGCAGTTGGGCATGTTTCAAACGTAAGTTTCAAGTTGTACAAACTTACATTTTTAATTTCATTTGATTGCACTAGATTATTATTATAATGTTTCACGTGTATGTTGTACATATTAATATGTTTGTCTTTTATACACAGGAGCTTGGACGGGTCATCATCTGCTCTGGGAACTAAGGCTACTGGCACGCCTCACATGAGTTTTACGTAGGTTAGTTTCTCTTTACACTTTGTTTCTAATTGTGGAAGTTCACGTGGATTACATGCTTTGGACCTCTGTTATGTGGTGCATAGTCATGTAGATTTTAATATTGATTTGTACATATTTTTTGTATAGCTTATGATTACGAGAGAGACTCCTCTTGTAGACACCCCAATTTCACATCTATTCTAAATCAATTAATTCCCCTTCCTCATTTCCCACAAAAATACACTTCAATTAATCAAATATAATTATCCATTTCAATATCCAAAAATAAACCTAATCCTCACCACATGTCATTATTCTCCATGTTTTTCTACTATTGAATTAAAAATTCAAATTCAAATCCTCACCCACCATTCGTGGTCCCCACTCACCTAAAATCCTCCACTTATGAATTAAAAATATAATTCAAATCCTCACCCATTCTTCGTGGCCCCCACTCACCTAATATTGCCCACATTTTCAAACCACTCACCTAATCTTGCCCACATTTTCAAACCACCCACTTAATCTTGCCCACATTTTCAAACCATGATTACTTAAATTAATCTAAGCTAATCACTCCCTCAGGCTATAAATACAACCTTACCCCTCCCCTCTAAACACACGGAGAATAAGCTTTCATGCCATATCTAAGTTCTTGCATCCTTTGAGCAAAGAACATCATTTTACCTCGTCCTAATGCTAAAATAGCCTCATAATCATTTTTCCCATCTAGTGCAAAGTAAGAAGATCATTGTTGCAGGAAGGTCTTGCTCCGTCTTGAAGAAAAGCACCTACATATCACAAAATCAGGGCTCAATCCAAGTTTTCTAGCCCATTCGAGGTTTGCTTCTGGCGAAGGAGGAGGTACGATTATTGGTATTTTACTTCCTTGTTAGTAGTGTATTTTTCCTAGCTTACATTCTGGCACGCCCGGTTACTTTCGATCTGTTACCATTAATTTCTCAATTAGTGGTTTTATCATTCTTTGTTTATTATTATTCATAATTATTTCATTTTCTGTTCCTTATGGTCTTCTTTGGTTAACCTTCACACTTTGGGTAGTGTTTTTGTTGTGTGGTGTCTTGTGGTGTATCTGCAGGTTATAACAACAATGAAACTTTGAAGCTCATCCTGTCTTTGATCTCCTCGGTGCTTGGTGTTTAGTTCCTAGTTTTTATTTTGCTATTTACTCGTCATCTGTAGAAACACATGAACTATCCATTAGTTTATCATCTTACTGTCATGGGACAACCAATCCGGAAAATGCATTTCTTTATTTACTTTTGCTAAAATAATTGCTTTGTAGGAAGTTAATCATTTTTATTTTTCTTTTATTTTAATCAATCATTTTGTGATCTAACTCTTTCTTTCTGTTTATTGTTCTTTTTTAATCTTGCTGTCAAAATTTTAGCTTCTCAGGTTAAGTATAGAAGTCAGAAAATTAAAAAAACAAGCTCCCGGGACGTTTTTCTCACGTTTAAAATTTTCATTCAGAGCGTTCTTGTAGCCCATCTTCCGGAAGCCATAACTTTTGCTCCCGAACTCGGAATGACTTCATTTTTTTAACGGAAAGGTATTGAAAAGATATATGCAATGAAAAAATAATTTTTAGATTTAGACTTACAGAAAAAATTTTGGTTTCATTTCTTCTAACACCTATCTTTTTAACAAAAAAAACAAAATTATAATTTTATTTTTTTAATTTTTATTTCATGTAACAACCTCACATGTATGCTTTTTCCTCGCACTTCAAAAGTGATCTTGGAAATCAGAAACGTGAGGTCGCTCGGGCTCTGCACAACCTTTTTTTTTTAATTTTTAATTTTTTGCCTTACATTTCAATTTTCCACGACAACACTTCTAAGTAACGTTTTCACCCTCTTCTTTCATCGTTTTTCTTTTTTGTGAAAATAATCATTATCGCTATTTCACAATCATGATTAATTACAATAATTATTAACATTTAAAAAAAAAAAAAACTATTCCAATTTTATCCGTGTATGCTCTTTTCTTGCGCCTTCGAGCTATCTGGAAAATCAGAAACGGTCACAATTTTTTTAGTTTCTTGTTCTAACATTACAGGATCCTCTAGCTTTGTTTTCCAATTGTCATTTTAATAATTATTTTCCTTTTTCATATTCTTAATATTTGTTTGGTGCGTTGGTTATGTACGCTCTTTTCTGCGCCTTTGAGGATCGGCAAATCAAAAACAACCACGATCACTTTTCTAACATTTCATTTGCAAGATAACTACTAATTTGTTTTCTGTAGAACCGTGTTCTAGAATATTGACAAAAACAAAAACAACAAAAATCCTCAAAAATACCACCATTCAAAGACAACTGCAACAAAAAAAAAAAAGTACGCTCAGGTACGCAATTATTTTCTGCTAGTGATTTATTTCAAGTTGGAAAGAACCATGCATTTAATCACTTTATCATATTGTTTTTGCACGTAGACGAGGTGGATTTCATCACCACCAAAGCTACACCGGTGACGTGGACTTGACTACCACGCACCAACAACATTTACATCTGCATTGCACTTTGAGACCTAGTCTCATCACAGCGTTCGGTATTTACCTCGCCGCTGCTCTTCACTTACAGGTAATGTTGTCATGCAGTGCATGCGAGTCACGCCTAAATAGTTGTAACAACGAAGCCTGGGCATCGTCCCTATAAATCTTCGGGAGTTATAAGGACACCATACACATTCATCCCTCCATCACCTTCCACCTTTTCACAAAACCTTGTTCTGGACGTGGTGATTCACTCCGAAATAGGCAAGTAAGAATTGGTGAGTCTCCTCCAGTGCTCTAAGGGTTCCCCGTACCAATTTTGTCCCCGTACAGAATTAGGTATATCAGGACTAGGGTATATCGGAGGACACATCTTCTTGGAGTAATAAGAGCCTGCATCCACCATTTCACAGCATACTTGTATGATTACATGAAACAATAATCATTCCTGAAGAAGTTACCTCATAAGCCAAAATAATTGAATCCACATGATTGCTTCTTTGTTTGAAAACAAAATAGTTTAGCATTGTTTTTATCATAAAAATTGGCTAATATCAATGTGTTTATTGTAAAATTTAAATCCTAATTGTGTTCCACAACACCATTTCTCGACCGATTCAATACCAAGCAAAACATTCAAGCAATCCCACAATGAAGATCAAAATGTCACACTGATTTCATTAGCCTACTTCAGCCAACAACAACTCCACTATAGCTTGTTTTCAGCTATATCCAATAGATATTGAGTGACTTACGTTCACTCCTTATCTCATCAATTGTCAGAACATCCTTTATAGCTTGTTTCAAGCTATATCAAAATGACATTGGGTGACTTGTTTGAGTTCACTCATTATTTCATCAGCTGTCAAGTTTAGCAAAATCCCATCCGACACAAATCCCTTCAAATCTCATTTTGAGTTCGCAACTGTGTTGAGTCACTTGTTTGAGTTACTCTTCCTATCAAAAATCCAGAGCTTATTTACGTCAAACCAATCAACATATTCATCATAGCTTGTTTGAGCTATATCTCACTTGTATTGAGTACCTTGTTTGAGTGTACTCCTTACATTTTCGTCTGCTAAGCTTGTTTAATCCAAACCAATCAAGATATTCATCATAACTTGTTTGAGTTATATCCCACTTGTATCCCGAGTAGCTTTTTTTAAGCTTTCTCCTTATAGCCTTACTTGTTAAAACTCGATTGAGCCAAAATAAAAATCACAATCAATAGGTTGATTTCTTCATCGCACCTTTCTTCGTTCTCCCTCTCTTTCAAACATGAAGAATTCACGAAAAACATCACACAATGAGCTATTAGAACAAATTAATAAGATGACAACACAACTCTCTCATATGGCTACCCAAATCAGTGAGCGATCACCCAAAAGCTGATCATACAACCTCACGAAGAAATCAGTTCACGTAAAGTCCAACGTCAGTTTACCCCCCTTGGAGAAAGTCTCTCTAGTGTTTTTCATCAGCTAAAAGAGGCTAAACTGATAAGATATCCAATTACAAAACCCTTTGTCAAAGGGGAAGCTAAGCCATGTTGGTACAAACCTAACACATACTGTGACTTTCATCGCATTGATGGTCATCACACAGATAAATGTGTGCGATTTAAGAATTATGTCCAAGACTTAATTGACAACGATGTCATCTCTGTAGAACTTGATGACAATGCTCTTGCAACCAATGACACATCTAATACCACAACTTTCCATGAAGAGCTGACTACTGTCAAAACTCCTATATATACTGAAATTCCACAAGATCATGACGACAACAGTCAAGCCTCTCTAATTCCAAACCAATCCATATCTTCTTCAAATTTCCTTCCATTAGTTCAAACATACATTGAACCTATTTTGGACAACAACATTCTTCCAACATCTACTGAGCACTTGAACTTATTTCGAGACTCTCTTTCACCCAAACATACATTGAACCTATTTTGGACAACAACATTCTTCCAACATCTACTGAGCACTTGAACTTATTTCAAGACACTCTTTCAACCCAAACATACATTGAACCTGTTTTGGACGACAAGATTCTTCCAACATCTACTGAGCACTTGAACTTATTTCAATACACTCTTTCAACAGAAACATACATTGAACCTGTTTTGGACAACAACATTCTTCCCACATCTACTGAGCACTTGAACTTATTTCAAGACTCTTTTCAGCCCACACATATATTGAACATGTTTTGGACGACAACATTCTTCCAACATCTAACGAGACCTTGATCTCATTTCAAGACTCCCTTTCAAACCTTGATATTACTGTAGACACTACAGATGAGGTTCCATCAACAGGTACCATTAAGTTTGATTCTATTCTTCCAATATTGGCTCTTATGCCTAACATCTCTATCCCTTTTGTCAAAACACAACCACATCGAGTTTGGACACTTGCGACAATGCAACCTGTCGTGTCCATCATGCTTTCAACTATCGATCTTGCAGGCATCTCATCACTAATTAGTCTCACCTGTCAAGACTTCTACGTGCATCCATTCTACGAGGTACTTATACCCAGGAATATATTTACACAACCTTTTCCATCTTTAATTGTGAATCTATCCTCAAAACAATCAATTAATGGACAAATAGAAGCAAAAACCAAATAACACAAACCATCATTGTCAACACACATGGAAGCTATTGGCTTAACCAAATCTACCCCACTCTTTCGGCTTACCGCACATCTTATCACACACCTACTAGAGCCACTCCCTTCTCCTTTTTTATGGTTGGGAAGCTATTTTACATGTCAAGGTTGAATTTCCATCCTTCAGAATATCCCTCAAAGATGTAATCAATCAAGATTATTATCAACACTCACGCCTTAGTGAACTCGAGCTTCTTGATGAAAAACAACTTAATGCCCTAGATCATCTTCCATTCTATCAAAATTGGCTATGGCGTAGCTACCATGAAAAATTCAAACCTAGAAAATTTAAGGTCAATGATCTCATTCTGAAAGAAAATCGAAAGAATACACCCAAAGAACGAGACAAACAAGAAAAATTTGAGCCCAACGAAATCATAGATAATTTTGGGTTTGGAGCTTATAAATTGGCTATTGACATAGGCCAAGTCCTTGAAAAACCCATGAATGCATTCCATTCAAATAAATTATATTCTTGAAAGCACTCTATATTCCAGGATACAACGTGTACATTGTTCCTTTTGTCTTTCTTATCTCCGAATAATTTAAATTTAATCATTTCCATTGGCAGATATTTTCTTTATCAAAATCACGTCTTCATATTTATCATCATGATACAAGTGCTAATATAAATCCTATTAAGTTTGTGAGCATCATACTTCTTCCACTTTCAGTCACTTTCCTCTATGGTCATACCTAGAAGCTTACTGATGGTAATATATCCCCTTCTAATACATTCTCTCTTTCATAACAAAGCTCTAAACTTCGTTACCCAATTTGTTTGGTCGTCCATCTCAGTCTTTGGTGTTGAACCCTCGCGTCCTACTAGTCGTGTGGGGCTGAGATTGGGGCCGACGTTTCTTCCCAAATACAAAGCACTATTGTAAAAAAATCCATCAATTCAATAACTTATAAATAATTCATTGTCACATCTTTCGTCCTTCATAGTCTTTGGTGATGAGCCCACACTTCTTACTAGTAGTGTGAGACTGGAATGGAGGAAGGTGCCCTTACTCGCTACGTCTTGTCTTCGGTGATAAACCCTTGCCTCTTCTGAGTGGCATGGGGCAAAGCGTAGAGGGTCATTCTCATACAAGCATAAAAAAATTAAAAAAAAAAGATAAAAAAGAAATTCACTACTTTATATTTTGCCTTTGGTGATGAGCCCTTGCTTCTCACTAGTAGCGTGGGGTAAGGCATAGGGAGTCATTTCAAAAATATAAAATCTTACAATGCTTACAAATTATAGAATCCCCAAACACGTAATTTAAATGCCTAAGTGAAGAGAGAACTATCCCTTAACCTCATATTTTACTAATCAAGGGGCACATAACCGTCAAGTCTAGCGTGACTCATAAAGTGAAAGCCATTTTTGAAATTGGTTCGATGCCGTTATGAATAATGGAGTCACAATTTCCGAAAGGGATTATTGTTAGCATTTGTCTCTATATTCATTATCTATCTCTTGCGTCCTTCTTGATTCTCGGTGATGAGTCCACACATCTTACTAGTTGTGTGGAGTCAAGAATGGAGCTGGAATTCTTTTCATTATATCATCACCACCATATCCTACCAATGGAAAGAGAATTTGTGTTATTCTCGCATAAAGTTACAACACGGAACATGGTACATATGGATAATATCCATGTTTATCGCCTCTCAAAAATACATCTGCACTATGGTCCATAAATTGCCAATCACAATGTAAAAATCTAAAAACATTTGAAAATCGTCAAAAATCTAAAAACAATGTAAAAATCTAAAAATCTAAAAACATTTGAAAATCGTCAAAAATCCAAAAACAATGTAAAAATCTAAAAATCTAAAAACATTTGAAAATCGTCAAAAATCCAAAAACAATGTAAAATCTAAAAACCCAAAAACATTAGAAACAATCATCCAAAATCCAACAAAAACATTAGAAACCATCGTCCAAAATCCAACAAAAAAATTAGAACTCGTCAAAAATCCAAAAACATTAGAAACACTCGTCAAAAATCCAAAAACATTACACATAATCGTCAAAAATCCAAAAACATTTGAAAATCGTCAAAAAAGTCAAAAACATTTAAAAATTGTCAAAAATCTAAAAAACATTAGAAAATATATATATATATATAATAAACAAAAATAAAAATATTGTAAACTCCACAAAATCGTAAAAACTCTAAAATAACCAACACAATTCAACCTTTGGACTATTATCCCCAACGAATGATCCAATCACCTTATGACTACCAAATTCAAACCACTTCTCCTTGCGTGAATCCTCACTTGGGGAAAATCCGCTCTCATTGCTTCCTTGTTTGAGGACAATGACCCAATATTTTACTATGTCCTCGTGCCCCTGCTTGGGGGCACATCCGATCAATCCTCACTGTGGAACACGTTAGGGACATGTTTATTGGTTCTTGTGTTGCATTATTAGTTGTAAATTATTAATTACTTTCTTGCATCTTGCTATATTACAGGGGGCATCTTGATTTTATGTATCCTGGTGTTCTCTCTAATATTCTTATGTTATCTGATTGCATGTCGTACTGGGGCATCATACTTTCTTGATGGCCTCTGTCTATGCTCTCTTCCATTTGCATATCGTACTGGGGCATCAAACCTTTTGATGGCCCCTGTCTATGCTATCATGCATATTACAGTCTAGTCATCCTGATCTTTTATATCACGATGCATCCTGTTATGTGCTATATTAAAATTAAGATGCTTTTCGTCACGTGAGTATCTTCCTACAT
This sequence comes from Taxus wallichiana var. yunnanensis, assembly GCA_018340775.1. Classification (NCBI taxonomy): domain Eukaryota; kingdom Viridiplantae; phylum Streptophyta; class Pinopsida; order Cupressales; family Taxaceae; genus Taxus; species Taxus wallichiana. Next base: position 934,026,802 of record CM031242.1, read on the forward strand.
GATCCACATCTTACTTTGCACCCCATCCATTCACCCATACTAATGCATTCTCTAGTTTGCGAATCCTACTTGATCACCGTTGCAGTTTGCAAATCCTACTTGATGATCTTTCTCAAGTAGCATTCACTATCCAACAGCTCCTTCTCCCCCACCATGATCACCATGTATTTGATCCATTCATTCTCACTCCTCATTTTTACTCCTCCGCCGCTTATACCCATATTACCCTTCTCACCATTCATGTCCCCTCTCACCCATTGGTATTCTTTCCTTTCACACTTTTGCTTCCCGCTTGACAATCTTACTTACTAACCCCTTCTATATGGAATCCTCAGTGGAGGTTTACCCTCTCCCTAAGATCTTCCCGCAGTGAAAGCTTCTTCACCACCTGCCTCTCATCAAAAACCATCACCACCAAACATATCTTCCCACTCCACCTCTTCTACTTCTCATTCTCGCATCATTACTCTCACCACGCGGGCATCCCAATTAAGGATTCCCCTCACACTCTCTGCCCTCCACTACATATATTCCTTCATCCATTCATGTTACACTCCTTTGTGTCCTTTCTTTCTTATTATCACCTCATCTCATATCATATACCACTTAGGCATACCTCACTCACTCTTTTCTCATCCTTCCCCAAATCCACCTTATGCCTGGTCATCCTACTTACACGCTCTCGTAGTATGGCAAATTCACTTGAGGGTTCCCCTTCAGTCCATTTTGTCATACCCTATTCCTACCAACTCTAACATCATCCTTCTTCCTCAGCTTGGCGATCTTACTTAACCATTCCAGCCGCATGGCAATCTTACTTAAGACTTCCACTTAAGGTTGATCTTCCTGCACCTTCCCCCATCCCATCATATTTCCCCATCTTCTTTCTCCCACCTCTCATCACGATCATCTTCTTCCCCTACCATTCCACCCCTATCCCCAATATCATTTTGTCTTTCTCTTTGCATATCATCCATGTTGGTTGGGTGACCCTACGAAACCTCTCCAGCAGTATGACGATCTTACTTAAGAGATTCTCTTAAGCATGACATGTCATCTTACACTTGCCCATCACTCTCCAATCTCACCATCCATATTTCCTCTTCATTCCCCATCATCACATCTTTTTACCACCACTATCACCCTCCTCTGCTTGGCAATCTTACTTAATCACTCACCCGGCATGGCGATCTCACTTAAGAGTCCCTCTTAAGGATGATCTGTCTCCTTGCCTTTCCCCATCACTACACACCCTTCACCCTTCATTTTTTCTTGGCATTCCCCATTATCACATCCTTTCACCTCCTTTTCGATTCTCACAAACACCACTTCTCGCTTGACCATTTGTCATCTCCAGTTTTTGCTCACATGGCAATCTTACTTAACCCTTTCCGTCACATGACAATCTTATGTCAGGGTCCTCCCTACACTTAACTTGTCATCGTGAACTTCTCCCCCGCCTCATTCTTCGTTCACTTTGTTGATCGCTTCTTCCACCTGGTATCTCCTATTACCCACTTTTTCCTCCTACTATTATCCTTTCTCCACATATCCTCTTACAACATATAACTCATCTCTTCCACCTACAATCACATTCTTTTCCCCCATTTTCCCCTTCTTGATCCATCATCCTTCATACTGTCTCTTCCCATTATTTTCATGTCTTGGTTCTTCATCCTCACCTCGTTCATCCTCATCACCCGCATCCTCTCCTCCCTTTCACTTAGTCCCAACTCATCCCTCCCATCTTCTTCACTCTTTCCACTTCATCTTCTCAAATTGCCCCCACATTTCCACCCACACACACATTCGCCATTATTGTTAACACTCCTATATCATTCTTTCATCATCATCTTCTCTTCCCGCGCTAATAATTGTCAATGGGTTTTCCCTAAAAATTATCAATCCTCATTCTCGCACGACCTCATTCACTCCCTTGGACCTTCTAGAGTTTCCTTCATTCCTTTCCTCCTCTAAGCCCACCACTCATTGTCAAAGGGGTTTTCCTAACGTCCCTTTGTTGGTGCTACCCTTTCCAAATCCTCATTAGTTTTCTCCTTTTCTTCATTTTTTCTCACCCTTCCCACCACTCATTGTCGAGGGATTTCCTAACGTTCCCTCATTGGCATTTCCTCTTCTATCCCCCATTCTCTTTTCTCTCCTATTCTTTTCCCTCACTCCTACCCTTTCTTGTCGCTTCTTACCCATCTCTCCATCTCCTCTTTGCCCTCTTCAATATCTTTACTGTCTACATCGAGACATCCTTTTCCTATTTTCTCCTCATCCTAGTATCCTCATTTCATGCATCTCCACATCTTTTCCAATCGATGTCATTCCTCCCCTCTTTCTTCTTTGAACATTCCTTATACCGTTCCCTTTCCACTTATTACCCCCTTTCTGTATTCCCTTCCTTCTACATCATTTTCTTTGTTATCCTCTTCTCTCTCCCACCCCTCGTCTTATTTCCCTTCCCTTGTATCATCTTTTCCCCTTTTTCCATCATGTTTCCTCCTTACTTCTCCATCGATAACCTAGCCATTCAAAGATTGTCCTATCTTTTTTATCATACCACCCTCCACATGCATCTCCATACGGTCTGTTCCATATTCTTGGCCTTGGTCTTCCTCGCAATGACACGATTCCTTCAATCTTCTCCTTGTATTCATTCTATCTTCCTTTCCTCTCCCCTAATTTTCACGTTTCTTCTGACCACTTCTCCTTTTCTCTACCACCCCTACCTTTTCGTTCATTTTGTATCTGTTTCTCTTCCTTTCTCTCCTCTTTTTCACACTTTCCTCGCCCCTCATAGTTTCTTTTTTTTCTCCGTTCTACTTCTTCTTTCGTCCTCTTTCCATTTTCCTCCATTTCACCCCCTACTCCCACCTCGTTTTCTCCTTCTTATTTATCCTTTCCCGTTTCCTGCTTTTCTCAGCTCTATCATTTATTTCACTTCCACGCATCCCTCTTTACTATCTCTCGTTGCTTCCTTCATTTTGCACATCTCTCTATTTCATCCCTTCACCCTCTACTATGTCATTTTCCTATTTTTTTCTTTGTTTGTCCTTCATCATTCCCTTCTTCCCCTATCATCCCTCTCTCTTATTTCTACCTCTTTCATTCCTTTTTTCCCTTCCTTATCTCCCTTACTCTTCTCATAATCAACCCCAATCCTATCCATTCCCTTTTCTCTTTCCCACACACCCTCACACCTAGCATTCAAGGTCGATTGAATCATTTCTCCATTTGCGTCGTGCATTCATTCCATTCTCTTCCACTCCATTCTCATCCTCTTCTCCACCGAATCTATTTCCCTTATTTTCGAGATTTTGTTGTATATTCCATTCTCGCGTCAGTCCTCTCGAGGGGGCATCACCACATATATCCATAATCACATTTTCTCATGACATTTTTGTCTTGGAGGATACTATAACATATGTCACTTACCACTTTCTATTCTCCCCAACAAACATTCACTCTACCTTTTAAAAAGTAGATTGAATTCTTTCCCCATACCGTCTACTTTCTTTGAAAGGACACTACTTTCATAGTACCCTTCCAAAGAGGGGCAAATGTAGACACCCCAATTTCACATCTATCCTAAATCAATTAATTCCCCTTCCTCATTTCCCACAAAATACACTTCAATTAATCAAATATAATTATCCATTTCAATATCCAAAAATAAACCTAATCCTCACCACATGTCATTATTCTCTATGTTTTTCTACTATTGAATGAAAAATTCAAATTCAAATCCTCACCCACCATTCGTGGTCCCCACTCACCTAAAATCCTCCACTTATGAATTAAAAATATAATTCAAATCCTCACCCATTCTTCGTGGCCCCCACTCACCTATATTGCCCACATTTTCAAACCATTCACCTAATCTTGCCCACATTTTCAAACCACCCACTTAATCTTGCCCACATTTTCAAACCATGATTACTTAAATTAATCTAAGCTAATCACTCACTCAAAGCTATAAATACAACCTTACCCCTCCCCTCTAAACATACAGAGAATAAGCTTTCATGCCATATCTAAGTTCTTGCATCTTTTGAGCAAAGAACATCATTTTTCCTCATCCTAATGCCAAAATAGCCTCATAATCCTTTTCCCCATCTAGTGCAAAAGTAAGAAGATCGTTGTTGCAGGAAGGTCTTGCTCTGTCTTGAAGAAAAACACCTACATATCACAAAATCGGGGCTCGCTCAAGTTTCGTAGCCCATTCCGAGGTTTGCTATGGAATGCGAAGGAGGAGGTATGATTATTGATATTTTATTTCCTTATTAGTAGTGTATTTTTCATAGCTTACACCTCCATATATGCAGATTGTTAAGGTCAATGTATAGATATTGCCATAGCATCTGCAGATCCACTAACTAAGGTACAATTTTTCAAATTTGTTAAATTTTGGAGGTTCATTATTTCTTATTACTTAAATCTACAATATCAATTTTTGTATGTATGTGAAATATTTAATTTGAAAATTAATTATTTGTATGTAGCTTACCCCTCGTGAGTCTACTGTTGTCCTTGCAATGCATCAACAACAAATTGATAGGGATCATGACATTGTGGTAAGATTTCACATGCATTTTAACTAAATTGTATAAGTTTCTAAATTTTGAATGTATTTTAAAATTTTGGGTGTTAAAAACTTGTTGTTTATGAATGTGCAGGTTAGGTTGCAGGCCTGCTTAGAGATGCCTAGGACCACACAGATGAAATCCGTAGTGGCATCTCCCTCCACTACATCTCTAGGTTGTGGATGTGCTACTTCTAGCAGGGTGAAGAGAGAGAAGATGTTTCATGAGTAGATTCATAGTCCACATGGATGTACATAGATATATATATATGGGCCATCTGGTCCTAGTGAACATGTTTCTTCATATAGTCCATTGTATATATATAGCCTTTTGTGACCGCATGTGGTCCTATATACATTATGACACACTTAGTTCGAGATGTACACATGTTATGAACTTACATATTTTCAGAGACATGCTTCTGGAGCACACTTTGTTTGATTCTTATATATACATGTGTGTTGGTTTTCATAACGATATTACTTCTATATGTTTGATTCGATTTCATTGCATGTATGATATCCTTCTATGTATGTTTTCATAACCATTTATTAGTTCTAGATATGTATGTTTGATTTAAAATTAAAAAACCATGTCCTAGAGCACTACATGGTACAATTGTTAAGCAAACCTATTCCATTAAGCAAAACCATGCTAGGTGAACTATAAAAAGGAAATACGTAATTATTATTTTTTTCTTTTAAAGCTAATACTCATCTCATTCGTGCATATCAACTAATGCGAACATTGATAGAAATAAGCGAGGTAGAGTTCATCTTGAACTATATGAATATAACATTACTTATGGTGCAACATTGCATGGTATAATTGTTAAGAAATTAAGGGAAGCATTTACATTGTTTTAGAGAAATTAAGGGAATCAATAGATGTACACACCTTATCTCTTTATAATTTGGTGCTATATGCCAATCAACTAAGAAGTTAACCATTCAATTTGATTATCATTTAAAGTAGATTCACTTCTCTCTTTCATTTTCATTATTTGTCTCTTTCTTCTTGGACTTACCATCCTCTCTTTCCTTTTATTTGCTTGTATGTATTCAAGACTTCTTTCTTTCTCCTTCTTATTTTTCCATTGTTCACTCTTTTTTCTCTTGACTTGTCTCTTGTTGCTTTGAATATCCTGTCATAAATATCTCCTCAAGCCTTTGTGTTTTCTAATGTACAACAAGTATTCACTCTCTCCTTCACTTTCTTCATTTATTGATCACAGCCATTACATGCTTGCCTCAAACTGAAATTTGACCTTTTCTCGCCACTTTCCTCTTGTTTCCCATTTCATATTGAATGAGTACCTATTTATTCTCTAAGCATTTTATTTTGCACTTCCTTTCTCCTCCATTATTCTTCTTTCGTGCTATGTTCTCCCTTATGAGAATTCTTTTCTCTTCTTCATGTTCGTGCATGGAAACTATTTTCCTCTTATTCCTTCTTAGGCTCTCACTTATTTGTTTCCTTCACTTCTTTTAGCATGCTTCATAAGTGACTTGATTGGCCACTTCACTCTCCTTCTAAAATTCCATCCAAATATGCAAACTTGAAGCTACTTGCCTTAGCATTTTATTGATAATCTTATTCATATGTTCACATTCTCACCATACTATTAGAAACAATGAATAAATGTATTTCATTCCTTTAACATGACTTACCTTTACTCACCACTTTTCACTAGTTCTTGCTTCACTAGTAATTATGGCTCATTTAATTTCAACTCCATTTAGTATTCTTGACCTATATTCAAATACTTAATCCACTATTAGAATAACAAGGGAATGCTTTATTCTTGTGAATCTTCAAAGCATGATAATTAGGGTATTAGATACCCATTAAGGGATGAAAAGTATGTAAAAAGTTTCAAGGTAGCCAAAAGCATAAGCATATTACAATACAAACATAATGAGCATGTAAGCACATAACTGGGGCAACAAAGGATGGAGAGAGATCACCACAACAACATAGCTCAAGAGAGCAAAGCAAGGACAGTGATAAAGCACCTAAGAGGACAGAGGCAAGTCCAAAGAGAACAAGAGAGATGGAAGGTAAACAAGTGACACTTAATGTTTTGAGTCCTAAGAAATGAACGGAGGCGAGGAGTGAGAAGTCATGCCTTAGGACGTCGTGGCACCGAACTCGAATGCGCCGACACGTCTGAGTGGCTAGGTGAATGTTAGAGGAGGCGTTGTTTCGGTGCGTGACAAGGTCGTTGCTTCAGGCTACTTCGTTCGGGCGTAGTCCCTTAAGAGCCCTGAGACTAAAATATTGTTCAACTTCGACAGGTGACTACTCAGACTTCGTGGCACCTAGAGACATCTCGTCTAATCCGACACCTCGATGTAGGGACCCTCTACAATAGCCTCTCTCGGTTTTTTCCTTCCCAGATTGGTGCTCTCACTACCCTATTGTTTGCAAACGCGTGAAATAGTGCGCAAGCCGAAATAAGGTTGTCAAACGCTATATTTTGCAAACGGTGGGTCGTGGCACCAAACCAAATGTACCGACACGTCTAGGTGGCCAAGTGAATGCTAGAGGAGGTGGTGTTTTGGTGCGCGACAAGGTCGTTGCTTCCAGGCTACTTCGTTCGGGCATAGTCCCTTAAGAGCCCTGAGACCAAAATATCGTTCAACTTCGATAGGTGACTACTCGGACTGTGGCACCTAGAGACGTCTCGTCTAATCTAAAACCTCGGTGTAGGGACCCTATAAAATATCCTCTCTCATTTATTTCCTTCTCATATCAGGTGCTCTCGCGCCTTAGTGTTTGCAAACGCGTGAAATAGTGCAGTTTCAAGCCAATGTAAGGTTGTCAAATGCTATATTTTGCAAACGGTGGGTCATGGCACCGAACCGACTACACCGACACGTTCAAGTGGCTAGGTGAATGCTAGAGGAGGTAGTGTTTCGATGTGTGACAAGGTCGTTTTTCAGGCTACTTCGTCGTGCGTAGTCCCTTAAGAGTTCTCGAGGCCAAAATATCATTCAACTTCGACGAGGTGACTACTCGGACTCCGTGGCACCTAGAGACATCTCGTATGATCCAAAACCTTGGCATAGGGAACCTATACAATAGCCTCTCTCAGTTTTTTCCTTCCCAGATCGGTGCTCTCGCTGCCCTATTGTTTGCGCAAACGCGAAAATAGTGCGGTTTGAGCAAGTATAAGGTCACAAACGCTATATTTTGCAAACGATGGGTCATGGCACCGAACCGAATGCGCGCGACAAGTTCGGGTGGCCAGTGAACACTAGAGGAGGTGGTATTTCGTTGTGCGACCATGTCATTGCTTCAGGCTACTTCGCTTGGCGTAGTCCCTTAAAAGCCATGAGACCAAAATATTGTTCAACTTCGACAGATGACTACTCAGACTTCGTGGCACCTAGATATGTCTCGTCTAATCTAAAACCTTGGCATAGGGACCCTCTACAATAGCCTCTCTCAGTTTTTTCCTTCTCATATCGGTGCTCTCGCTGCCCTATTGTTTGCAAACACGTGAAATAGTGCAGTTGAGCCAGTGTAAGGATGTCAAACGCTATATTTTGCAAACGATGGGTCGTGGCACCAAATTGATCACAGCGCCAAAACACCCGGTGGCCATGTGAATGCTAAAGGAGGTGGTGTTTTGGTGTGTGACAGTAGTCGTTGCTTCCGGCCGCTACTTGCTCAGCGTAGTCCCTTAAGAGCCCTAAGACCAAAATATTGTTCAACTTTGACGAGTGACTACTCTGGACTCAGTGGCACCTAGAGATGTCTCGTCTAATCGACACATCGGTGTAGGGACCCTCTATAATAAGCTCTCTCGCTTTTTTCCTTACCAAATCGGTGCTCTCGCCCCTATTGTTTGTAAACGCACGAAATAGTGTAATTCAAGCCAGTGTAAGATTGTCAAACACTATATTTTACAAACGGTGGGTCATGGCACCAAACCAATTACGTCGACACGTCTGGGTAGCTAGGTGAATGCTAGAGGAGGTGGTGTTTCGGTGCACGACAAGGTCGTTGTTTATGGGCTACTTTGTTTGGGCGTAGTCCCTTAAGAGCCCCGAGACCAAAACATTATTTAACTTCGACGGTGACTACTCGGACTCAAGTGGCACCTAGAGACGCCTCATTTGATCCAACACCTCAAAGCATAGGTACCCTCTACAATAGTCTCTCTCGTGTTTTTCCTTCTCATATCGATGCTCTGTTGCCTATTGTTTGCAAACGCATGAAAAAGTGTAGTTCGAGCCGCCAGTAAGGTTGTAAATGCTATATTTTACAAACGGTCGTCGTGGCACCAATCAACTACGCCCGATGACATCCGGGGTGGCCAGTGAACGCTAGAAGAGGTGGTGTTTCGGTGCATGACAAGGTCGTTGCTTCGGGCTACTTGTTCGGGCATAGTCTCTTAAGAGCCTTGAGACCAAAATATCGTTCAACTTCGACGGTGACTACTTGACTCCGTGTCACCTAGAGACATCTCTTCCGATCCAACACCTCGACATAGGGAACCTATACAATAGCCTCTCTCGGTTTTTTTCCTTCCCGTGATCGGTGCTCTTGCCACATTGTTTGCAAACGCACGAAATAGTGCAGTTCGAGTCAGTGTAAAGTTGTCAAATGCTATATTTTGTAAACGGTGGGTCATGGCACCGAAAAGAATGCGCTGACACGTCCACATGGATAGGTGAATACTAGAGGAGGTGGTGTTTCAATGCGTGACAAGGTCGTTGCTTCTGGGCTACTTCGTTCGGGCGTGGTCCCTCAAGAGCTCGAGACCAAAATATCGCTCAACTTCGACGGGTGACTACTCGGACTTCGTGGCACCTAGAGATGTCTCGTATGATCCTACACCTTAGCGTAGGGACCCTCTATAACAACCTCTCTCGGTTTTTTCCTTCCCGGATCGGTGCTCTCGTTGCCACATTGTTTGCAAACGCGCGAAATAGTGCGGTTTGAGCCAGTGTAGGTTGTCAAAATGCTATATTTTGCAAACGGTGGGTCATGGCACTGAAAATAATGCGCTGACATGTCCACATGGACATGTGAATACTAGAGGAGGTGGTGTTTCGGCGCGCGACAAGGTCGTTGCTTCCGAGCTACTTCGTTCGGGCGTGGTCCCTTAAGAGCCCTGAGACCAAAATATTGTTCAACTTTGATGGGTGACTACTCAGACTTCGTGGCACCTAGAGATGTCTAGTATGATCCTACACCTTAGCGTAGGGACCCTCTACAATAGCCTCTCTTGGTTTTTCCTTCCTAGATCGGTGCTCTCGCTGCCCTATTGTTTGCAAATGTGTGAAATAGTGCAGTTTAAGCCAGTGTAAGGTTGTCAAATCGCTATATTTTGCAAATGGTGGGTTGTGGCATCAAACCAACTATGCCGAAACATCTGGGTGGCCAGGTGAATGCTAGAGGAGGTGGTGTTTTGGTGCGCAACAATGTCGTTGCTTCGGCTACTTCGTTCGGGTGTAGTCCCTTAAGAGCCTTGAGACCAAAATATCGCTCGACTTCGACGGGTGACTACTCGACTCCGTGACACCTAGAGACGTATCGTTTGATCCGACACGCCGGCATAGGGACCCTCTATAATAGCCTCTCTCGCTTTTTTTCTCATATTGGTGCTCTCGCCGCGCTTATTGTTTACAAACGCGTGAAATAGTGCAGTTCGAGCCAGTGTAAGGTTGTCAAACGCTATATTTTACAAATGGTGGGTCGTGGCACTAAAACGAATGCGCCGACACGTTCGAGTGGCTAGTTGAACGCTAGAGGAGGTGGTGTTTCAGTACATACGACATGGTCATTGCTTCCGGGCTACTTCTGCTCGTGCGTAGTCCCTTAAGAGCCCTGAGACTAAAATATCGTTCAACTTCGACAAGTGACTACTTAGACTTTGTGGCACCTAGAGACGTCTCGTCTGATCTAACACCTTAGCGTAGGGACCCTCTACAATAGTATCTCTTGGTTTTTTCCTTCCCAAATCGGTGCTCTCGCTGCCCTATTGTTTGCAAATGCGCGAAATAGTGCAGTTTGAGTCAGTGTAAGGTTGTCAAACACTATATTTTACAAACGGTGGGTCATGGTACCGAACCGAATGTGGCGACATGTCTAGGTGGCCAGGTGAACGCTATAGGAGGTGGTGTTTCAATGCGTGATAAGGTCGTTGCTTCCAGGCTACTTCTTTTGCGCGTAGTCCCTTAAGAGCCTTAAGACTAAAATATCGTTCAACTTCGACGGGTGACTACTCAGACTTTGTGGCACTTAGAAACATCTCATCTCGATCCAACACCTCGGTGTAGGGACCCGTGAAATAGTGTAGTTTGAGCCAGTGTAAGGTTGTTAAATGCTATATTTTGCAAACGGTGGGTCGTGGCACCAAACCAATTGTGCACACGCGTAGGTATGGTCTTGTAAACACTTAGGGAGGAGTCGTTTTCGGTTCTCTAAGAACTAGGTGATTTTGGGCTACCTCCTCCGGAGCCAAGAACCCCCTCCACGGGTACATAAATCGTTGTTAATTGCTTCTCTTTTCTTGTAAAATAATGAAAGCTTCTCTTAGCTTCGAGAATTTAAAATTCTCTACTAATAATGCCAACCACGTGAAGGTGGAAGCTTTTTTGGCACCACTAACTTGAACATAAAAGTGTTAGTCAAAGAAATTTAAGTTTCAAATCAAAACCATACTAGATATATACAAAATACACAAATTTAAAATAAAATATATGAACTTAAATCTATCTAACTAACAAATTTATATATATCAAAGAAATTATATATATTAGATATGAGCATTATAAATTCATTCTAACGAACCATCGTGTTTAGATCTACTCTGAATAGCAGACAAGATTGCTTCATGATTTGACTCTCGAACCTTCCAAAGAATCTTGTTATTAGGCCTTCCTCGATATCTATATAGCTGAATATTTGTCGCTAGAACTAGATGCGAATATAAGAGTATTTTCCTGTGTGTCTCAAAGTCTTCAAACACCCAAACAAAGGAGTTTTTTAATGGATACCATCGAAGCCAAGTTCCAAGAATAACTACCATGGACCCCAAGGATACTCAATATCTTCACCATCTATAATAGGAGAAGTCAACTTCTTACTTTCCTTGATGCAATGACATAAGAAATAGTTTGTTCCTTATTCATTGTCTTCTGTCGCAATAATTGCAAACACATGTCCCGCAAAAAACAAAGGTTGAACAACTCAAATTTAAATTACATATTAAAATTTCAATGGATATAACTCAATACAAAAATTAAATAAATAACCATAAATACTTTGTCGCACCAAAATTGAAATTTTGTTAAAGTCCTTAGATGTTGCAACTTCATCTCGCAGAAATAAGTCGTAATGCTTGTGGAGGTTGATATTCAGGAAGTGGAGTTAGAGGCCTACAAATCCATCCATCCACCCATTCTTTTGAATCACACTTAGCGGACAAATTTGATACAAGATGCACAAAAATATGTTAACTTTCTTGTCCATATGGCCCATGAAGTAGCGTGCTCGAGCTACAAATGAGTGCATATCACTTAACCTGTGAGTGTTATACAATCCTCGTAGTTAGCAATTTGTTGTTCCTTTATCAACCAAAAATATCTACGAATTGTGGAATTTTCTTGAGAACCTTGGGCCATGTTGTCAATACACCATTCCACTATGCTCTTTGCATCTTTTAATTTAGCACCATCTTTGTACTTCAACTCTTCTCTTGCAAGAGCTCTTTTCACACATGCCCCTGCACCGTCATGCTCTCCTTTTCCATGTCTAGCCTCAGTGAAACTCCAAATATGTTGCACACCCATCTTGACGTGCATTCTGCTCATCCAATAAAACATTCGTACATTCTTAAACTGAGACGTGTAATTATCTGACCATATATAATGTTGTTTGAAGTGGATGTCCCTATCAGACAAGTTTCCATAAAATAACTAGAAACACCCTTGCACAAATTCAGTAGAATGAGTATGATCATCACTGATATAAAAGTGGTACTCTCTTAAATTTTTTTGATCATTCTCTGTACTGTTAGGAGAATGTAGAAATGTTATATGCACAAAAATGGTAACTTGTACTAAGTTGTAATATTGCGATTGAACCTCCATTTGTGGTTGTAATGTGTAATTCTCTGCAAAATCGACCACTGAAACAATAGTACCAATAGGAAATGTGTCCTTGCATATCTTGAATTGTTCATCCAACCATCGAGCTCTATGTGTATGCCTAACATACTCATAAACAATTTCATCCTTAAATTTTCTCAAAAATTAGAAAACAGACATTTGTTCTGTAACTAGCTCACACCGTTTAAACTCTTTTCCATCTTTCAACTGGTATGCAACTGATTTATATTTATCAAACTTAACTAAATTATGTCCTATTGTACCTTCAATTTTCTCATGGATGTAACTTTTCAATTTAGCTAATCTGCCGTACTACAACTTCCATCTAAACAATCATGACTATAAAAAAATTGTCCAACTTCTTTTTCACAAAATATAGTAGGAATGAAATCCCTGGAAGATATTGGTGGAACTTGAACACCACATTCTGATAACATACTTTTAGAATGAAAAATAGAATGAATACGTAAAAATTTAGCATAATACATCGCAAATTCAACATGTTGCCTACAATAACAAGTGGTGCGAGCGTGGTTGATTTTCACATAGAGTGGTTTCAATATTTTAAAAAACGTTAACTAATTTTAATTTCCAGATTCTCTTATTCAAAATTAAGAAAAATTGAGTTTGAGTCATATCTAAGAAATGCTTTGGATGTGGTTCATTATTAGTAGAACCAACTCTCTATTTTATAACATCTCTTGTATTAGGTAAAACTCTAGTGTTATCATGCCAAAATTGAATAACTTCTCTTATAGAATCAGAATTATTTTTGTCTTTATGCGGTACTTTGGTAGAAAATGCCCAAAATTGGCGTTATTGAATGATTAAAGGATATTATGTCTTTCAATTGCTTTAATTAGAGTTTTTCGATTAACTTGCAACATTCGACTTGTTTGCGTAATCAAACGTTGTTTTTTATTGATTTACTTACAACACGAGTAGCTAGTACACGATGCACAATATTACTATCCCTAGTGCGTCTCTTGACACCAACAATGTGATATGCATCATGAAGGTTTTCAACAATTGTAGAGGTTTGACCATGTATATTAGATGTTGTCAATCCTAAGGTGTTTAATGTAGGTCTCATTTTAATAAATTTCATCAAACTAAACAACTGACATCTTTAGGAATCATTTAAAATTTCAAAATGATTATCCCAAATTTCAATGGATTTTCTTCTGATTTGTCATTCAGAAAGTTTGTTAGACATTGATTTCAAAATGTTTTCATCAATTTCAATAAAAAAATTAAGTTTCTTAGGTAAAATCCTAGGAGGTGTTTTTGTCAAATTTTGCCTCGTCTACGCTTTCAACATGAATTTCCTTATTCACATTTACATTGTCTCTTTCAATTTCAACATTTGCTACATTATGAGTATTTAATTCTTCTTCAACATTGATGAGAAAAACATTTTCATCACGAGTATTTAATTCAACTTCAACATCGACAAGAGAAACATTACCTCGGTTCTTTATTGCTTACATAGTTGGGGTTGAAGATGAACCTCTTCTTGATTCACCAAGATTCCGCATTTGCTCAACATTCTAAATTTTGTTGGCCTCTAATTCGTTTGGTGTTTTTTTACTTAATGACTTCCTTTTTTGACTTCATTTCTTGTCTCCCATGATGTTTTGCTTCCGATAAGAAAAACGTGCAAAAAAAGACAGAATTTCGTAGTAATTCGTACACGTAAGGTCAGAGAGTAAAAATCACATGGTAATTCAGACATTGGGATGTGTGTAAATATGATTTATGAACCGTGAGCACGCTTTATAAACCACGATCGTGGATCTATCTGCCGAACCTAAGCCTCGGGAAATCTTTGTTTTTCCCCAACCAAAGCTATGGAAGGTCATTATGAAGTGTAAAAGGTCAAAAAACCTCAAATTTTCTCTTCCAAAGACTTGAATCATTCTAAAAACTGAAAACATTTCACAAAAATGGTGCCATTGCATAGGGGAGACTGTTAGCTTCATAGAAATATTGATTTTAAAGTGAATAGAATAAGATAAATATCATTTTATAATTTTTTACTAACAATAGGTCTTTAAGACATTTTTTCCCGTGAATGTTCATGTCTATGTTTAAGATTGTAACTTTTGTTTTGCTTATCAAAATATGATAAAACTTATACCATCCCAAGCGTGGACAAATTCTATACACGTTAAAAAAATATTTGATTTCGATATTTTTTGATATAGTTATGTCGGCAAACGGAAAGCACTTCGCTTTATAAATATTTTCAGACCACTTTCAAGGAAAAAATCATTAAAAAAATATTGCTCAAAAAATACAAAATAAAATCCATCCCAAGATAGAAAACTACATCTAACGTTTCACCAAAGGAAAAAAAAAAAAAAGATTTGGTCATCCAAAATGCGGCAAACAGACTATAATCTTATAAGTTTTTTTAAAAAAACCAAGTCATATAATTTTAAGTGTTTAATATAGCTAAAATTTTTCATTTTTAAAAAATTAGTATTTTAGAAACTAGATTCGAATGTTATGATTCATATTTATATAAATTTTTCTAATTTTGGGTGCGCATATTGCTAATAATCCCTACAAGTTGAGATTTAGCTATTTTTGCAATATGACGTCCACCGATGACCCCATATTTGTCCATCAACTTCTGTACTTACCCTAACGCCTCGAGGTTTTGGTGTAACGGTTCGTTACATTTGGTATTAGAGTGACCACCCAGGTTCGAGTCCCGACACGGTAGCTATGCCAACATTGCAAGTGTTCTCTTGGGGCTTGTATAGGGTGCACGATGTGGTCCTACTATATGGGCCCAAATCTAGCTCGGGGTCCGGGATACTTGAAGCGTGGTGGGATGTTATGATCCTCATGTGTGAATTTCACTAATGCCTTGAGGTTTTTCTCAACGTTTCGTTACATGCACCAAATTGGGAACATGGAGAATGAGGTGGCAATACGCCAAATCACCCATGCTCCTATCCCGCCATGTGTTAAGACCTCAATACATGACATAATGTGGCATACAAACATGCTCTTATCCTTCCATGTGTTAGCACCTCAATACATGACATAATATGTCATACAAACATGCTCCTATCATGCCACGTGTCGGCACCTCAATACATGACATAATATGACATACATTATGACATACAAACTATAATGTAATTGGGGAAATTAAAATTACACTAATATATCATGATGGTCGGGTCCCCTTCCGAAATAAGAATGGATGATCACTATTGAAAACCAACTTTTTACACGCCTATCGAAGACCAAAGGGTTAGAAAAACAACGTCCAGGATCATAATTTTTTCTCTATCAACTTCAAATACGTAAATAGGCTCTAGTGCATGTCGATTGTTCTATGAGGATCAACTCGTAACCTCGTGCATGTTAAGAAAAATTGCACTTCAATAGAGTCGTGAACACTTCACATAGTGAGTGAGAGATTGAATCAAAATGAGCATTAAGTAGAGAAAGATAGTGTTGTGTTTGGCATGCTCATAGATCATAAGAGAAAAGTACATAAAGGAGTGATGTGTAACTATAACGCCCACATTTTACACACACAAATACAATAGTAAAAATACTAGAATAATTTTTTTTACTTACATTGTAGTACACATGACACTATAGGAGATCACTTAGGACAACACACAACACATTATATGTTTGCACAAACATTAACCGACATGGATAATGTGAAAACACGGGATGCACATCAAGGACACTTTTTATTTCAAAAGACAAGGCACAATATTATGATTCAACTACAATATAAACCTATAGATAAGGAATTCGCATGACACGATACTTTTAGGATTATACAATTATTACAATCATGTTTCAATCTTTAACTTAAGTTCTAGAAAGGCTCATAATATGTGAATCATACATTCCTTTTCCTTTTGCTAGATTTCCTTTATATTGTTTAACATTTAACTTATGATGTAACTCATTAATAAGGATCAACTACATTATTTTGATTACTTGTTTAATTTGCTCATTTATGATTAGGGTATTTATGTACACACAAGGCTACTAGGTATTATCCCTAGGATTCACTCCTAAGGGCATGCATCTTGATCTTTTATCATACCTCAATTATGCAACAAAACAAGTGTGAGCCCAAAGGAGGGAAGGTTCACATATTTTTCTCAAGGATTTAGGGTCAAGTTTCTTTCATTCATTTATAAATTGGTAATTGATCTAATACACAATAAGTATTATATACAAGGTAGGTTCTTTATTCACAACAAGAGCATTTAATCACATTACAAGGAGAATCATGTTTTACTTTACCTGTGGACTAACATTCCATGATTTCACTTCCCAAGGCCAAACATCATTTATAATTTTACCATAGGTGTGTTCCAATAATTAGTTAAGGATTCAAAGGCTCTAAACATGGTGAATGGTTTTCTGGAGCCACCAGTCGTAATTGACCAAGTTTGACCTAGTCAAACAACGATCGAAGGCCTGCGAAACTCCTTTGCCAAACTAACCAGAATGTGATTTTCCCAAACCAAAGGTTCTAGTCAATTTTTAGTAAAAATACTAGGGTTTGTGAAGGTGGACAAGCATTTCATCAAACTAGGTACAAACGGTGAGATGAAATGAAAACCAAAATTTCAATTTTAGTAGCTTCCTAAGAGTGCAAATGGGTAATAGGGCTTCGGATGGGCGGTGAAAAGGGCACCAAAATCAATCGGGGCTGATCCAAGGTATGATGTGGCTCCCAAATAAAAAGGAACACATACGATGCTTAACATTCCTTTTTCGGGTTTTAGAAGATTGTATTACGGGTATCTAAAGATTACAATTAACTAGTTTTTTTACATCTAAAGATTGCAATTAACTAGTTTTTTTACAAGGTAACGATCGATATCTTTGCAAAGGGCTCAACCTGAACTTGTCAATAAAAAGTGTGTTGTAGAAACCTAGTTTGGTTATGAAGTTTTCCAGATCATCTCAAAATGAGGATTTAAGTTCGTGGTTTACTACTAGGGGTTATTTGGATTACGTACGTTATGATATGATGTTTTATTGTTTTGCAAACAAGTTTGTTTTAAACAATAAAATGTATGATAATCCAAGGGTTTAAAATTTTATTTTGTTATAAATGAAAAACTAAAGTACGAGAATTATGAAAGATAAAGAGAGAAGACCATGCCTCGATAATAATCAGCTAAGCGAGTAAGAGACAACTCTAGGAAGGTTGCATTCGCAATCTATTAAGACCACCGTTTATTGCCACATGATGCCAAATAATTGTGTGTGGCCCCAAGTTATTCATTTTACACCCATACCTCATCCGAAAGCTCTATCAAAATCCCATTTTTGGTAAAACTAACAATGATCACACTTAAAGAGACCAATTTTATTTCCTCAAGGTTGTCCAATTTGTTGGCTTGATACGGTTCAAAATTTCATTTTATTTGCTATCTATCTTTGTTGACACCCTTGTACACAAATTCAAATATGCAGTACCACTCGACCTTACTATTCCTTTGTGAGGCATTTATCTCATCCTTCTAGTTGAGCTCTGAAAATCACAAGTATTGGCAACCATTTTGTGCCTTCTAATCACCAACTTCTTCCTCTTCTTCTTACGTATACAATGAAAAAAGTAATGCAGAAGTAGTTCTAATTTCTCTAAGAGACAATTGAATCTACTTCAGACACAAATACAAGTCCATATCAATTAATTGTATATAGAAAAATGAGGAGACATTCAGTTACAAATTCATGTCCATGCCCAGTCCCAAACTCCCATTTGGTATATGTAGGGACAATGTTGGCAGGGTAACCTGATCAGGTTGGAATCCGGTTGGTTTGATTTGGTGAAATGATGGAAATGTTGATGAGAACCTCCATTCCCACTCTAAAACCCCTATTATGGCACGATTGGGATGTTGCATAGGAAGAGAAGATGTTGGAAAATAGTGTGAAGTTTGGATTTTCCCCCTGCCAGTTGCCTTGCATGGAAGCCTGCAACATATTTTTTTTAACAAAACTATTTGTGCATGCCTACAATCCATGCATTCCTAGGAATCACATTTCTTTGAGGCACTCGACAAATAGTTCACGTGCCATGTATATGCTCCCACCTTTTGTATCCATGATAATCAGGGCACTGCAAATACTATATTTGACAAAAAAAATTGCTTTCTATTATGCTTTGATGGATATCCATTCCCTGTTCTAAATCCTCCATTTTGGCATAGGGTGGAGGATGTTGGCAAAGGCTATGAAGCCTAGCTTTGCATTTGCTTGAAAGGTTCCAAGGCCTTTTCAACAAACCCATTTTGTACATATCTTGCTATCATTGCAATCCATGAGGCCACATTTTAGGCATTTAGTCGAACAATTCACATGCCAAGCGCATGCTTCCACATTTTGCATACATACCTACTAGAGCACTTGCAACTACAACATTTGACAAAATTCCTCTATCTCTATGCTTTTTTGGATGTCCATATCTTGTTCCAGTACTGGTATTTTTGCACAAGTCGGGAGAATGCATGGAAATATAAACCGATCGGTTAGAGACCTATTTTTGTATAGTGAAACCGTCTGACTGTCTCAAGAAGATACCCATGTCTTTTTACACTGTTGAAATCTTATTCCTTGAGAAGCTATCTCTTCTTTCATTTGGTCAGACACTAATAGGAGCATCAATGTCGGTTCCATCCATCGTCAATCTCCACCACACCGCCTTGCTACAACTATCCATTAGTGCTAAATTTACAACGTGAACATGGGTTCGAGCGGTCAATACATCTGGATCTCAATTAAAGTTGGAAAATTTTGCAAGTAAACCGGAAGGTTAGAAAGGGGTGGCCACACCTACCAAAATGTCTCCTACATGCCACACCCATACTTCAATAATCACGGATCCCAACCACCCCTTGCATTTTTGTCCTTGTTGTAACTATCTAATTACTTTGCTAGGTTCCCAACGTTAACTTGTCATCAACATGGTCATCACCCTTGGTTTTATTTTTAAATAAAGTTATTGTATTATTCTACAAGGAAAATGACGGCACTACATATCCCTCCCCTTATAAGAGCACCGTCCTCGATGTGACACAAGCCAAGGATAAAGAGGTACATATGAGAAAAGAGGAAACGATCGATGACTCATGCCACTAATGAAAAGATACCCATTGCAAAAGTGCAACCACATGGGAGAGGAAAGGTTTGATAATTTCTTAATGTTCTGTGAAGATTGGTAGTTAGTTATCTTTTACTTTATTACTCAATTAGTATTTTCCTTTACCATATTCCTAGAACTCAAGCTCTTAATATTCATTGTTTAAGATTTCAGTTTATTTATTTTTGTGGGTGCCCAACATAAAATTGACATCAAAATACCACACAAGGGCCAAACACAACACTAATGGTTCATAAGACATCATGATATGTACTTTCACAACTATATCACATCACAAGAACTCAACCAAACCATGGAAGGAACATACACAATCCACACACATAGTACTTGTCATATACATGTCCCTGACACAAATGTACTCGTAACATAGGCATACTATAACACATGGAATTCCCAACAGTACACATACAAATGTTTCACACAACTCTAACCCATAATTACATAACTACATAGTGTCAAGATGGAAGCAACATCACAAGACATAACCCAAACTCACAAGAGTACACATAAACCATAATACCAATACCATACTCCTCCAAAACATCACAAAACATCTCCATATACCTCCCAAAACATCAAAAACATCTCCATGTACCTCCAAATGCTCTATCCATGCACACAAATCTCTTATCCCTCCCTCAAATCTCTTATCACTCCCTCATGTAGAATATACAAAGATAAAGCAATAAATTTCTCTTATCCCTCCCTCAAGTCTCTTATCACTCCTCAAATCTCTTATCACTCCCTCATGTAGAATATACAAAGATAAAGCAATAAATTTATCTTATCTCTCCCTCAAAGATCTCGGACACCCTATGGCCGTAGGCACATAGAGTCCAAACACCCCTAACCCAAGTGACATAATAACTCATGGTTCAACAACCCACTAGTTATCTGCACTCCTTGGGGCGTATCCCCATACAATGAAGCGGGTCCATAGGTTTAACCACTCCATGGTGAATCCCATGACCCTATTCTAACACATTATGACATTAGAACCAACATAACAATCTGTTTCGAATTCCAAGTGGAAAAATTTCAAGCCTTGGGTTAGGCTATATAAAAAAATTAAAATTGAAGTGCAAATTTAAAACTAAGTAAAAAAATGGCTAAATAGCCATAGTTAGTGCAAAATATGCATGTTAGTGCAACAACCAAATAAAATGCCCAAAATATAAGAACACATTAATCAAGAAATTGTTGGTTCTAACAAGAAAATAGATAATGATCAATTTACGAATAAAATACGTATATATAAATAACACATTACAATAACTATGTGGCCTCATATGGCCATCAAGGGGTACTCATCGAGTTCTTTGCACTCGACATCGTGTCTCGACTCGTAAAATAACATATCAAATAATACAATTGTCATAATCTCTTGCCTAAATCATCCCTTTATTCTCCCACAAGGCTCAACATAGTCAAAATCACATAGGATTGTTTGATGGACAACCCAATAAGAAATAGCAGGGGACACTAGTTTGCATATGTTGAGCCTAAGGTGGTGCGCGTCCACAATATATGTAGAAAGCTCAAAGTATACTAAACAAATGGAAGTGGGTTTTCACCATATAAGACTCCACTTCCTCACTCACAAACGGCTCAAGATTATGAAAACCTGGTCCATGCCTCCTTTCTCGACACATACACTCGCCACAATCGCCTCCATTAGGGTCGTCTAGTGTAAGGTTCACAACATAACACATAACTACATCACTCACACAATGGTAATTCATGCACATTAACCATAGTGTCTTACACATGGTATATATACATGGTATAACACAATCATTACTTTCACAGGTTACAATACATCACATTTCCACATAATGCACCCAAATTGCAAGTACTGTACAATAGGGGTCATACGTTCACCATATGCCCCTAAATCATGACATGAACCATCACATATTACACAAATTATATGTATGATGAACACAATGACTAACATTACAACATATAGTCAATGCATTACAACTTAGTGACACACACGATTCATCGCAACACGGCAACACCACGATACAATCTAATTAACTATACACAAATTTGTCATACAACACATAAACACACCTTCATATCACATAATAAAAAAATAATCAACACTATGTAATCCACAATAACATTCCTTTCACACACAACCAAACAACACATCACACGTGAAATCCTCATTGAATCCCAGAAAAGGAGAGCGAATACTCTCATTACAAACACATCAACATGATAAAAATACACACTAAATGACATGCACAACATGTGCATTCATAATATCACAATTACAATGTTGGTCACATAACAACATATATCACATTACTCTTCCAATCTCCACCACCACCATGTAGAATCATCACAACTCCAATCCATCCCAGAGGTTCGAGAGCATGAACCTCACTCTGATACCAAATGTAACGCCCACATTTTACACACACAAATACAACAAAAAATACAATAATTTTTTTGTTGACTTACATTGTAGTACACATGACACTACAAGAGATCACTTAGGACAACGCACAACACATGATATGTTTGCACAAACATTAACCCACATAGATAACATGAAAACACATGATGCACATCAAGGACACATTTTTTTCAAATAACAAGGCATGCCATAATGATTCAACTACAATATAAACCTATAGAGAGGGTCTTCCCACGACATGATACTTTTAGGGTTATACAATTATTAAAATCATGTTTCAATCTTTAACTTAAGTTCTAGAAAGACTCATAATATGTGAATCATACATTCCTTTTACTTTTCTAGATTTCCTATTTTTATTTTGTTTACCATTTAACTTACGGTGTAACTCATTAAATAAGGATCATATACATTATTTCGATAAACCATTTTCTAAACACTAACAAAGTCTAAGTCTCTTAAAATGGACGATAACAATGTCGCGTGTAACAACACTATTTGGACATGTGAACCAAGCTTTCAGAAAGAAAGATTTCTAGTTTCATAATGATGTTATCACAAGGCTAATAATGTATCCTCAACACTCACAAAACCCAAGACAAAGTTAGGATGTAAAAACTACGTCTAAGTATAACAATAAATTGCTATGCATGCAAACAACGTAACTCTACAATACAGAAATTTAGGTCTTTCACAATAGAAACAAGACGTAAATATCTCAATTGTATGGCTACAATATGGACAGCGTAACAACTCAAAAGAAGACAAGGATGAAATCACCTAACTACAATGATAATAAGTCTCAAATATGGGTTTTTGAGACAAGGGAGCCTATTAGATCTTGAGTACATACCATGCACACTTTCAACACTTGCACTCCGACATTACAACCTAGTCACATAAATAGAATACAAAAGTGGTGGACACATGATATTTAGTGGTATCTGTATATGTTGTTTCCTTTTGTCTAAAAATGGGCAACAAGAAAACAAGGGTGTAGACCAAGTGGTGTTGAAATAAACTTGGTGTTATTTTGGTAGAGTTTTGCCTTGTCTTAAGACAAGTGAAAAACTAGGACAAAATGACACTAAGTAGATTTCGTGATGAAATGTCATGCAGTTTCAACTTTAAGATATTCTTTCCTTGTTCGAAAAACAAGAGTTTGAATCTAACAAAGTTGTTACTTTGTGAGAGCTCTCAAGTATACTATCTAAGACAAAAACAATGGCTCCAAGTCGACAATCTTCCTAGGTGGTTCTCTCTCTAGGTGTCACAAGATATCTAGAGTGAGCTCGATTTACCAAGTTTTCCCAAGGAGTATCTTGACTTTACTTTAGCCCCTTCAATCCAATGAACATCGAAGTGTGTTTAGTTATACTTTCGCTAGGGTTGCGATACGTATAAATTTGACGCTAATCTCACCAAGGCGTACTAGAAAAGTCGGTAGTGTGGAGCACTTTCCTATTTTGTTCACAAGGTTCCCTCTTGTGTGAACTAATTTAGGGTTCCTAGGACCACCCCCATTGTTATAGCTTAAGTCTTATGCCAAAGGGGTTATGTCCTAGTTGAGCAGATGAGACGTAGCTCTTAACCAAAACCTGCAAATACAATGTGATGATTGTGGTGTATTTTTTTATCTTTTATACTTAATGTGGTTTTTTTCATACTAATCTAAAAGCTTTAAAAGTACTCTAGAAAGTTTGAAATTTAAACTAGAAAACTTGAAATTTATACTAGAAAAATTGAAATTAATCTAGAAAACTTGAAACTAATCTAAGAACTTGAAATGAAAAAAACTTTGAAACTAAGTTTAAAAAGTTTTTAAAAAGTGAATGCAATGGGGTATGGTCCCATGAGGTGTGCCAAATGAAAGCACCCTAAACTTTACAAAGAAAATTGCATGACTAAACAAGGAAAGCTAACATCATTTCCATCCATCTAGCCAAGGTTCTAGTATAGGAATGTAACATTAAGATAGAAGCTTAAAGGAATGCTTAACTAGTATGAAAACAATGCAAAACTAACTAAACATGCTTGCTAATATGTTCAATTACCTAACATAGGCCTAAATAGACCTAAGAGGGCAATCAAATTGGTATGGTTGCTACTCCAAACAAGTTGAAATGGCCTCTCCAAATGACCACATGGTCATTTTGGACATCCATCTACTAACCCCATTGAAGGCTTTAAGCAAAGATTGAACTTGGTTATATATCATATTTATTATATGAGATGCAAATCAAAGCATGGTGTAAAGTATAAAGGAATGAGGATCACCCTTTTTATAGTTTTCTATTTGGGGAAAACTTGTCTTTTGGTGCATGTGGGACTAAAAGCCCCAAATTAGATTAGAATTGCTAATCATGATTAGGCCTTGCTAATCACAATTAGTGAATTACCAAGTGATTAAGAGTTGTGAAGCCTTAATCAACCGCTTAGGTTCAACTAGAGGTTAGGATAAGCTTTTTGAAGTTTCTTTGAGATGTTGTGGAGGTGAATGGGGTGGTTTTGAGTGGTTTGAAGAGGGGTTTGAGTCAATACTAGGGTATAATGACCAAAATAAGTGCAAAATAGGCTTAGTTAGCTAATAAATGCTAATTGTCTGCTTTTGAAGAGAATTTTGGCTTACGATTCATCGTAAATTGACATCATGAATGTGAAAGAGGTTTGCTGATCAACGAAGTGCTTGTTAACCGCCAAAGTGTTAAGAAACATTAGTTAATTAGCAAAGAACACTAAATATAACGAAATTGGGAAGAATAAGAGTGATTTGCGCGCATTTTGGCAATAAGATTCCAAAAGTGGAATTTAGGTGTCTATAAATGGATGCAGTTCATGAGAGTTGAGCCTTTCACAATGGTTATTATAGACTTGTGCAAGGTCTTTTCACTCTTACGAAGGGAATTTAAGCTGAAATTCATGTCTAAATGTGAAAAGAGGTTCTTACCTTGATCACATAGTCCATGGCTTCACAATTTTGTGCTTAGTAGGATTTATGTGCTTAAGAGCAATGCTATCAATTAATGTGGGAAGCATCCCTCCCCAAATACCTAACAATTCATTTTTGAAGCTAATAAATGATGTGTTATAATAACAATGGAACTAATGGAAATCTTCAGGTGGGTGTTGACTGACATTAAATGTATTGGTTGTTGACAATGGATTTGCTTATAGGAAGATCCCAATCACGCTTGGTTTTAGGAAATAGGCAAAAACACAAAATAATTCCAGTAAATAGTTAGGAGCAATTATATGTGATAATCCATACAAAACAATTCTTAAAACAAGAATCTGAAATCTTTTTTTTGTGAACTTGTATGAAAGAGAACAACAGATATTTGGCAGAATAACTCAATCTATTCACAACTCCTTTCATGAGTTTCTAATCTATGTACATGTTCAGGTGATTCAAAAAACTACAATCCAAAAATCTAACTATTATTTCCAAGGACTGAAAGCATTAAATCTATGGTTTAAATTGTTTGCGTGTAGACTATTGAGAAATTGGGTGAAGGGCAATTATTGGATGGTCCAGAGGATTCAGTTATAGAAAAAAATGGAATGATTTATACTTCCACAAAAGATTGGTGGATTAAAAGAATGTATGGAAATGGATCTTGGGAGGAATGGACCAAGCTTGGAGGGTTGATTTTTATTTGATTATATCCAACAAAGCCATCCGTTAACTTGATAACATTTCATATCCTGCAGTAGAGTTGATGATTACATCAATATGAGGTAAAGGTAAACTATAGGACAAGCCTTGTTTAAATCTTGAAAATATGTAAAACAACAAATTTCACCATTAGGCATGGCAACATGGATTATGTTGGACACCCATTAAGGATAATCAATAGCAAAAATGAACCCTGCATCCAAGAGATTTAGAATTTCCTTTTTAACCATAAGAGGCATGTGAGGATGCATTTTTCTAATTTTTTTATATCAGCTTAGCATTAGGATGAAGAACAATGTTATGCATGGAAATCAATGTATGAATGTTAGGCATGTCATTGTAAGTCCAAACAAATAAGTTCAAGAAGTCATGTAATACATGTTGAATGGATACCCCTTTGTCATCATTGAGGCTACTAATAGTGCTAGTCATGGATCATCATTGGTGCCAAAATTAAAATTGGTGATCTCTTCATTCGATAATGTGGAATGATATTTGATAAATGGTTGGGTGGGAATGCTATCAAAGTTGTCAATAAGGACCTCAAAAGTATCACCTCCATCGAAATATGCATGATAATTTTTGGTGTGAGGAAACCTATTCTTATGAAATATGGGAGGGAGATCCTCATATTCCAAAAATTACTCCAGAAGGAATTCTTCATTAGAAAACATATCCATTGTATAGATATCAGGTGAAGTGTTAACATGAATTAGGTTAGGAAAAATAATTTCTAGTGTAGAAGTGTTGTGGACCACATAAAATTACCATAGAGGTGTTTCTGAAGTAGAGATGAAAATTGGGGTGGAGGGAGCCCTACATAGGTTAGGAGAGATTTAGCCAATACCTCAACATGGGGTGATAATATGTGACGAAATAGGCTTGTGAATGACTTACCCTTGCAAACCAAGCCCTTGTTCAATAAAACCCATTTTTAGAAATACTTATAACCATCCACATATTTATGGTAAGGAGAAGGAGATTCAACAACAAGTGCCTTCATATTAGGAGTATATGTAGGTTGCATGTAAGGGATATATCTAGCCTCGCATGTGTAGAAACACAATATTTGAAAAGTTCAAGATTGACTGGAAGGTATATATAACTCATTGGTAAGGATATTTGAGACAAACATGTAGAGTGGATGGGACAACACACATGAGGTGTATCTAATGATTCCCCATAGGATGTTGTAATTGAGATCATTAGGCATAACTTGAAAACAATACCAATGATCTATTTTCCCAAGGTAATTGGCAATGCGATTTTTCCAAGCACCCAATGGGGTACATTATAGAAACCATAAATACTCATATCAAAAGAGGTAAGATCATCAATTTATATGCTTAACTTATTAAAGAATGATATGTTACAAATATTAAGCCCTGAGCCATTATCGATGAGTACACATTTAGACACGTAGTTGTGAATCACCATGTGAATATATAGAGGGAGAAAATTCCCTATGACATGTTGAGGATGAAGATCCTCCAAACCAAAGGATATATTATCCTCGGTGAATCTCATAGTTTTTAGAAAAAATTCCACATGTGAGATATATGCATTAGTGAGGATCCTTAGGATTTGGAAGGTCTCATAAATAATTTCTATACATGTGAGAAAATAATGAAGGAATTCAAGGAAAAAAGTATAATAAAGACATGAAAGCATAAATGAAAAGGAAGACAAAAACTAGTAGAAGGATTATACACCAAGGAAGAAGGAGAAACCCTAGGGAAACTAGGGTTCGAGCACATAATAAGTTTGTGCTAAATAATTTAACCCAAAATAAATAGTATTGTGTTATTCTTATTTATACCTTTTGGATTAAAGGTTAGCAACATGTATTATAATCTAATTAAATAATAAACATTAAGACACAAATTAGAATATACCATTTATAGAAATTTAAAAGATAGAAAATTAGAAAGAATTGATAAAACATACGAAGATGGATGCACTTAGCTGATTACATATGCATGAAGCTAAAATAATAATGTTGGGTGAGTGTGCAGATTAGAAATGATTTGTTTGTGCTTCATCTTTGAATCTAGGAGTGCAAACTTAGTAGGGAAAAATTATCTAGGATGTATGGGAGTGTCAAATGGTTAAGTACTTAGAGAATGCTTATGTATGGTGGTGCGCTTGCATTATGCAAGTTTCTTTTCCATAGAAAATTTCTATGATGTTCTTCACTGCAAAACCCTAGGTGTCACACATGTGTAAAACCCTATGTATGATGCAAAATAACTTTAAACCCTAACCATTGGGAGGAGACCCTACAACAATTTTAGTGGTCGTGTTGAAGTGTAATCCGTACACCACCTACATTTGCAATACTTTGAAAAGACCTCAAACTACATGTAATTCTCACCTAATATGTATATGGATGTAACTAACTTTGGCAATTTTATCAATTGATAATGCAATAATGCCTTGGTGCGCTTAACTTGACTTAGCTTACATAATATCTATCTTGGGAAGTGTGAATCTATAACCTAGTTGAGTGTTCTTTAGACCTATGTAAAGGATGCTCCTAGAGTGTGTTGCTACTTTATAATAATTTATGAGAGCTTGGAGTGCTTTTGGAATCAATTTTCTAAGTATTCTCTTGAAAGTGAGGTAAATAAACAAGTTAGACTTGTTTATATAGGATTTTGTAAGTAAAGTTTCACATTAAGGCTGACCTAAAGGATATGATCCGACCCATAAACAATATCAAATCGAAAAGGCAATTGTTGGGTGGTTGGGGATGAAAACATCATCTTTAGACCAAATTGTTGGACAGTTATGTATTAGACAAACTATCCCATACAAGAAGTTTATGGGATTCTATAAAGTTATGTGGATGATGCATAAGAGGAATATATTACTATGGATTGATGCAATTAGTTCTTTGAGTTACTAAGCAGTGTAAATAGAGAAGCAAGTTATGCAAGAGAGATAATGATAGGTCACCTAGACTTGGAATGTGTGTACAAGTCATGTTTTATGGATAACGCCAAAATTATCATTACCAAATGAAAATTACCAAATTTAAGTGTTTAGAATTTGTAAAAAATACTAAACATTTTTCATCTACTCATTTATTATAATAATAGAAATTAATTTTACATTGAAAAATAAACTTAACTACAACACATTACATTTTAATCTAATTACGTTGAAGGCATTCCCCTAAGGGAAAGGCTCTTCTAGTCGTTTCGGTGTCTATGTTAAATTTGATGGCCTTTCAGATGTTTTTCCAAGGCGTTTTATTTTGACACCGTTTGGACGTTTTCATTTTTTGGCTATTTTTAACGGTTAGCCCTAAAATTCCCAAATCGGCGGCAGTTTATTTTTTTGCACAGGATGTGGAGGTGCAGGTCGGGGTCATGGGTGTTCCCAATTAGGTGATTTATGAATTAGGTCCAAAACTTGATGGTATGCATCTTTACAGTGGTTTTTAGATAATGGATTTCTTTACGGGTTAAGCATACGACACCATGGAGATCTCAACAAGTTTGATAGGAAAACATTTGGATGGGCAAGCATCTTCAAAAGACACCTCCTCTGTTCTCAGCTATCTCAACATCGGAATAGGAATGGGAATAAACCCTAAGATCATGTACAAGGTCTGTGGGCCTCACATGGCAGAACCCATGATGCCTTCAATGAAATCAAGGATGAGATGCCCAATTTCTATTTCATTCTGAGTCACAGTTTCAATGGAAAATTTGAACTTGGATGTCTTAATCATGAGGGTTGTGCAGGTATTCTAGCAATTCAACAATATCTACAATCTCTAGCACATGAAGAGGAGTCATCAAGAAGATAATCTAGGTGTGTGGATGGATTTGACCATCATTGCCGGGTAATTTCTGTGATATGATCAGATCCCTTTATTTTGGTGAGGAAAAAAATGTCTTCTCTTGGTACTTAGGGTTTGTTAACAATTAAAAGCCTAGAAATCTTAAATTTTACAACGTCTTTGTTAAATAGGGGCTACTTTTTAACAACCAAAGTTGTTTTGTAATTACCAAAGTATGTTCTTGAATGGACTATGCCTAATATGTAGACTACTCTTGAATGGTATACTTTCCAGTACGGTTTTGTTTTTAATCCTTACTCTTGAGAAATTGTTAAAGGGGATTGGCTTTTTTGAGCAAATTGTTAACTTGGGTTTAACATTCTTTGAGCAGATTTTATAATTTGACTGTTCAATGTTATCCTTCAATATTATGCAACATTATTGCTATTGACTCCATTTTTTTAGAGTTCCTTATGTTTGTCTAATCCAATAAAGTGGAGTTTGAGAGCCCTGTAATCATAGAAAGGACTATCAGTTTTATGTAATCATAGAAAGCTATGTAATCATTGTTGGCTGTAAAACTCTACTTCTATTTATAATATCATCTCTAGCAAATAATAAATGTAAAGATTTTCATGTGCTTTAAAATAGAACAAACGCGACGGTCTTGTTACTGATTCTATATTTATGATCACCACTGGTAATGAACATTTCATACAAGACTCATAACAGGGATATTAAAAAAACCGCCATGACCCCTACTACTAAACCCCTGCTAAAAATGTACACTAAAAATAGGGCTACTGTCATGGCCCAAGTGTAATGTATTTTTCTTTTTAAAAGTATTGCGGATATTTTGATATATTGTTTGGGTATACTTTTTTACTTCAAGAAATATTGTTGATATTTGCTTTTTTATTGATGATAGATCGTTATTAATTTAATGTATCAAACTTCATGAATCCATTCTCATATATAGAAGTTGAGTTGCACGCTATGGAAAAGGAGAAGGAAAAAGCCAACAAGGCTCGGTTGGTTGAGGTTAGTAATGATATTTACTCTTGTTTTGTTTCAGGATTCTTTTGTATCTTACCACTATATATAAGTTTGATCAATTGCTTGTTTTACGTCTGTGTTGGATAATTGAAAATACAATGTTGGGATATGCACTCACTTGCACGAGGGCTTATTTTAATAAAGATTAAAGGTAAGCTCACTCCTCTCCTTCTTTCAAATTTGTAGGTTCAGAATGAGCTCAATGATTTGAGAGATAAGTTGCATCCTCTGAAAATGAAATACCAGAAAGAAAAAGAGAGAGTGGATGAAATCTGGTGATTAACAAAAGCGTGAGGAATTGTTGTATACTTTGCAGGAGGCAGAACGTAGGATGGAGCTTGTAAGAGTAGCTAATATAAGATATGGAGCTCTTCAAGAGATAGAGGTAGTCATTTCTCAATATGAAACTAATGTGGAGGGAGATTTAATGCTAACAGAGGTTGTAGGGCCTGAGCAGATTGCAGAGGTAAGTGTAATGTGAAAGATTGGTTTTTTTGGCTCTCTTTTTTGTTAATTGTTTGTTGGTGATGGTGGTTGTCTAAATATTGTTTATTGAAATTTTTATGATTTTCAATGGTGGTACCTTGCATCTTCATTGCAATATTTCATAGGTATATTGATATTGTTGAAAGATATGCACAAGTGGTGAGTCACTTGGACTGGTATTCCTATGTTACTAGACTTGGCCAAAATGAGGAGGAGATACTGTTAAGCCTGACAAAGAGGTTACATAAAATATTTGTTGGGAAAGATCAGGTAGTTCAGGCAAGTTGGATGTTGTGTTGAGATCACGTGCCGGACTTGGAAGACCACAACAACCTACTGGATCTTTCTTGTTCCTGGGGCCTACTGGAGTTGGTAAAACAAAATTGGTGAAATCTTGCAGAATAACTATTTGATGATGAAAACTTGTTGGTACGAACTTGATATGTCTAAATATATGGAGCAACATTATGTTTCTAGGCTCATTGGTGCTCCTCCAAGGTATGTTTAACTAAATATGTTTAAGATTGGTGTATTGTAAATATGTTTATTTTCTCTATTTTTGTTTGGTTGAGTAAATGTGGTCAACATTGTTACTAAATTTTGATCAATTGCATCAGATATGTTGGTCACGAGGAAGGTGGACAACTCACTAAGCAAGTAGTGAGAAGATGACCATATAGTGTTGTTCTATTTGATGAGGTTGAGAAGGCACATATTTTTGTCTTCAACACCTTGCTTCAGTTATAGATGATGGTAGACTGACAGATGGACATGGCCAGACGGTTAACTTCTCCAATACAGTCATTATCATGACATCCAACCTCGAGCAGAGTATCTACTTGCAGGACTCTTTGGTTACACAACAATGCAAGCTGCTAGAGAGAGAGTAATGCAAGAAGTGAGTGTAATATCTATCTCTTCATGTACTTCATCATTCTGATCTAGTGTTCATGGAAGCTACTGTGATACTAAATTTTCTCTTAACTTTTCGTGTATGTGAGAAAACACTTCAGCCAGAGTTATTGAATAGGCTTGATGAGATAGTTGTTTTTTATCCTCTTAATAATGAACAGTTGAGGAAAGTTGCTAGATTGCAAATGAAAGATGTAGTTTTCGATTTTAGAGAGGGAGTTGCTTTGGTAGACACACGATGCTGCTTTGGATCTTGTTCTCGAGGAAGCCTATGATCCTGTAAGTTTCTATTTTCAATTTTTTTCTTTGTTTTTATTTTTCCCATTTCTTCTACTATCGTTTGTTAAGAAGAAAATGCCACAATGTTTAATAAACATAGATGTCAACCTTATACAAAAGGATCCTTGTCCAAAAGCATGAACATCTTAGTACCAATGTGCCTTAATTTGGCCTGGTCCGAAAGCATAAACATTGTAATCCTTAGCCTATGAAAAATTACAACCAAATTCCCCATTTGGAAAGTCTATCGATGAAACCTTTGTAACATTAATTTATGATATTTTGACAATTCTATCGATGAAACCCTAGCACAAAGGCCTAAAATGAGCTAAACTACATTGGTAAGTACTAAAATTGCGAGGTAAAAAATCTCAAACATCATCAAATCTTAGATACACCATAAATAAACCAAATGTCTTCTGACGATGCCTTTTTCACCAGCCTTTTCAGCTCTGTGTCTTGGAAGCTAGTGCTTTTTAAGGACTCCATTTTAAAATAATTATGGGCATTTGTTCTAAATTGTTAATCATTCTTCTTGTTGTATAATTTGGGCCAAGGCCACATTCTACTATCGGCTTTGACTCACAATGCATTTATAAACCGCATTGTGAAGTTAAAATAAATTTAAACTAGCACATACAGGGTTTGATATGTGTTGATCGATCCTGATAGAAAACTTTGGAAGGTTGTGTGGGTGTTGATTGTAAAATCATTACACTTCAATTTTAGTATGTCTTCAAGTTCAGACTTTATTTATGATATTAGAATGACCATCTCATTGATCTCAATCATAACATATGTTCAAATTGGGGAATATTTCTACTAGATCTGTGAAGGATTCCATTGTAGGTGGATTCTATGGGGGTAGTGGAAAAACATCCACCACAACTGATGCAAGGACATCCCAGAGAAATACCTAGAGTATTTCAAGCAATCCTTGTGGAGGAAAAGGCATTGTGGACCATGTTACTGGAGTTGTGGGTTCATTCCTTGGCAGGAAACAAGTGGAAGATACTGAGACTTAGATTTCTTCATCTTCACAAAAATCAGTATGCTTATAATCTGTCAAATCCATCTTGAAATCTCATAATATAAAGGGAAATCATTACCACCCTAATTTTTAGGCCTTTGTTATGAATGAAATTAGAGTGAACCCTGAATCTGCAGGTATTTCATTTTTCTTCCTCATTTTAAATCATAATTTCTGAAGATGGTGGCTTCATTTAATTAGTTTTTATTTAGTTGTAGAGCCAAAGAGTGTAGTGCATGTGGAGGAACAAATGCTAGAAATACCAACACCCTGAGCAGAAGGTACAACCCATCCAATCAACAGGGAAGTCCGATAGTAGAATGGAGATTGCACATTAATAACAAAGGATCTGTACGATTTAAAAAACATTTGAACGGGTTCTCTGCAAGATGTTTTACAACTTGATTATGTATTTATTATTGTGATCACTATTCATTCACCTATGTTTTATGAAGATGGTGTTTATTATATTTATGTAATCAAATAAGAATGATTTCTAGTTTTTTTGTCTATATTTCTAGACATATTTAGATTGTTATTAGTTCCAATGAAGGTGATTGTAAGATGCATACTGATCAAATTTGAATGTTACGATATTATTTTACCGCGGTGTGGAGGATTCTCATATTTATTCATATTAATCGTACATTTCACATCGAATTCTTTTTGGATGATAATTTTGAAGCACATTTGTCAGACTTTGGCATTGCCAAGTGCATTTCCTCGGCCAAAACCCACACCACTACCTATGTTATGGGTACAATTGGTTATATTGACCTTGAATATGCAAAATCATCATGACTTAATGATCATTTTTCCTTTAATAGCCCAAAAAAATCATATTAATTCAGTCCACTTGGAACCCTTAAAAGAGATAAAATCGGTAGATGAATTTACATATAATAAGAGCCATTATCAAAGGGAAAACAAAGTAACCTAGTGTATCTCTATTAAAATATGTACTGGCACCCATTAAATTCTATCAATCCTGCATGTAAACTAGTAAAATTAACCTTCAATGAATACCCATCAACCATTTCCTACAAATAATTGTAAAAATATGATGATTTCAAGATGCAGTGAAATAATAATGAATTTGTATGGTTCATCATGTTCAACAGAAACCTATGGACTCCAGATTATATTTGGGAGAGGTCTCAAAGTCCAATCAAGCTATTGAATATGTTTTGTGCTCCATCATTTCTTATGGTGCCTTTTTAATGAAGTTCCTTGCATTGATGTTCATTTTTATATATCTTTTGTGGTGTTGAGATTCAACCTGCTCAACATGGATGCCACGGGGTATAATGTTATTACTTCTGGAATAGGGAATTGCTTAAGATTATAAACAAAGTTTTAGAATTCCTTCTCTTATGCCTGTGTGGATGCTAAGATTGATTTGTTTGATTGTAAACCTAAAAAGCATTGTGATGGCCACTAGTGGGGTATGTGTTTAATTCCTTGTTGAATTTGATTTTAATATTAGCATCCAGTCAAGATGGTAATATGATTTTTTATTTATTTATTGGGTTCTTTTAATACCAGTTCTTGAATGGGTACGGGTGTAAAATTTTACTTAAGATGTGAAGGAGTTGACTTTCTTAGTAATGATCTAGTTTCAATACTAGCTGTGGATATATGACCACAACTTAAATTTATCAAGCAATTGGATCTAGGGTTGTGGACTCACTCATTGAGGTGGCAGCTTATGGGTACCATTGGTTACATTGACCTTGAATATGCAAGAACATCAAAGCTTAATGAGAAATATGATCTATATAGTTATGAAATTGTTCTTCTGGAGTTGTTGAAGGAAGGAAAGTTGTGGACAATGACTCAAATTTGTTTCAGTAAGATTTATGTTTGTTAATTTTCTTTCGGAGCTTACATTGTACAATGTTTAAGTATTTTTAAGGTTTGTTGTCTAGAGCATGGAGCAATCAAATGTGGATGGAGTTGTCTTTGACATTGGCATGTGAACACAATTCTATCAAAAGCAGACAAAAACATAGTCATGGAAATTGTTAAAACATGAGTTCTAGCAACCTCAGGGATCTTGGGATTGTATTAATTTTGTGAAGTCAAGAATGACAATGGTTGGGGATTTAACTTAAATTTGGAACCAGTTTTTAAATGCAACATGTCATGCTCAGGAGCCTTCAGTTATCTGTCAAGTATCAATATCATCCATATTCTACTATTGCATTTTTGGGAACATGTTTTCCCAATATCTATGTCATTTCTATTAAACAAATAACATGTCAGTAGTTTTAGCCTTAGGAATTGTTTTGGGAGTAAGTGGAATTGTATAGACATGGTTACTTCTAAATCTTTCCGAATTTCTTTTCTAACAAGATGGGTACCAATCATGGCATATCTTATTTGTCAGCTGACCAAATCGTGTTGGGGGCATTTAGAGATCTCCCTTCACAATACAACAATGCATTTGAGAATGGGGTGGTCAAAGTAATCGGAAGTGTTCCTTTGGATGATCATAAGCTCCTTTTTATGTTTTATGAAGATGCTTCTCAGAAATTTCAAATTCCAGAGAGGGAGGTGTTCCAATGGTCGATTGATGTGATTGGGTTCACTGTATATGCACTCATTTGTTAAAGTCACTCTGGTATAATTTGGTTTATAAGTGGATTATTCCCTAGCTAGTTTAGGCCCTAGCCAATTAGGTTTCAGTGAAATTAAACTAGGTATATACCTTTATTCTACAAAATTTGTGAGTATCTCGTTGAAACTGTTTGATTTTTTTGATAGAATTATGTGTATTGGTGTTAATTGTATGACACTGATTTTGGAGAAAACAATGTGATTCATTAGGGGCTACGAATGTATATCATGTATATTTTGAGACAAAGTTCCTCATAATAATACTATATTTTTGAAGTTTTTATTTCCTTAGAAGAAAAATTTAGATGAACGTATGCTCCAATGAGATACAAGAGAGGAAGGTTGGATTGTGAGTGCACATGCGCTTGGGGATTTTCTTGTAAAATATTGGAATTCAATTGTGCAGTCAAGATTAGAGAGCACTAAAGACAATCCTACCATAAGCATGAAAACACTCTTACATAGGACCATTTAAACTAATTAGGACACAAATTCAACCAAGATCAAATACTCATGACAAATACAAGTGCTTTAAAGGTTTTCCCAGAGCCTATCAATGAATAAAACAACATTAAAACATTGTTAGAGTCCCCATATAGGTTAGACAATATCGAGACTGAATTTTGGCATTTTGTCAAACAATTAGTTGATTTCTTCAATAGATTAAAACAACATTCACAATATGATACAAGTGATTCAAAAGGAACTTCATCTTTGCGCTTATGATATGTAGAGCTCTTTGTGCCCAAAGAAGATATTCTAAAATCTGGTACTATTTTGTTTTGGAAGATACAATGTTACATTTGATAGATTGTAGAAGAAGCTTTTCTAAATATATATTTTTTGGTTCATTATTTGTAACCCCTTCTCATGGAGTATTATAATTGCAGCTTACAAAAGACATGAACATCCTCATGAAGCATTGACTTTGTTTCACCAAATACAACCAACAGGTAGCCAACCTGAATATCAGTTCCCTTTGCTAGCATATTGCCAACCTA
Source organism: Taxus wallichiana var. yunnanensis (assembly GCA_018340775.1). Classification (NCBI taxonomy): domain Eukaryota; kingdom Viridiplantae; phylum Streptophyta; class Pinopsida; order Cupressales; family Taxaceae; genus Taxus; species Taxus wallichiana. The sequence continues at coordinate 934,063,965 of CM031242.1, forward strand.
TGTCAAAATAGGGGATGGACATTCACCAAAGAATAATAGATACGAGACTTTTTCTAGACTCCACAACCTTTGCCATCATCATCCCAGCCTGTGCTTGAAATGGGAGCTTTAAAGCAAGACATGGACATCCATCAAAGTATAATGGAAAGCTGATTTTTGTTAGATGTAGTTGCAAGTGTCGTGGTAGACATGTATGCAAAATGTGGAAGCATACACAAGGCATGTGAACTGTATGATAAAATGCCTCAATGAGATGTGATCTCATGGACTTAAATGATTGCAGGATATGCATAAAATGGGTTTGTTGAAAATGCCTTCAAAACTTTTAGGCGAATGCATTTGGCAAGTGCAAACCCAGCCTCCAAAACCTTTGTTAGCATACTCCCTTTCTATACCAATATGGGAGCCTTAGCACAAGGTATGAACATCCATCAAAGTATAATGGAAAGTGGATTTTTGTTTGCAAAATGCCTCAAAGAGATGTGGTCTCATGGAATGCCATGATTGTAGGATATGCACAAAATAGCTCTGAAACAATGATGCTCTCAAACTCTTTGAGGTAATAAAGCACTTTGGAATGTACCCTAACCATTTAAGCTTCGTTTATATATGCTTGCATATTTTGGCTCATTTATGTTTCTTGGAGAGCTAATACGTTAAAGCACTTAGTCGTTCTTTCAATCTACTTTGACGTCAACACTTCACATTCACTACATTCTCGAGAGTGAGTGTTAGCAAACTTACATGTCTCACTTGCATTTGTATTTGATTATTAAATAACTAACTATTATTTAACATCCCTTCCAATGTACTTTGCAACATTTGTTTTGGCTTTAATAGAAAATCAGAATTATCAATCACACCCTTATCAATAATAACTACAAAAGTAATAACTATCCCTCTAAATCTAATAACATATACCATTCAATGTTCACATTGCAAGGGGAATTTGCTAATAAGGAGGTGGGTTCGATCGGGAATTTGGAATTACCCATTATTGCTGCCTTCCTATTTAGGATTTGCAAAATGGGGAAAGCAAAGCTCGCCATGAAAAGAATTGAAGGTCACTTGGCCGACATACCTCTATTAGAAAAAGAAAATCCAGAATTTTCAAGAAATCCAATGAGATTTCTATGTTATGCGGAATAGAGATTATAGTCATAATTCACAACCCAAAAGGGTTCAAATGTATCCATTTGGAGGTCCTGAGGTTGATTTTGTCCTCAACATTTTTCCATTTCAATGACATTTCATGTATAAAAGAAGGGAACATGCAGGAAGCTATTGTCAAATGTGGATTCATGGTGGACAAAGGATATACCCCCAATTTAATGGAGATATTTGAGTTTCAGGAAAAAGGCCATTCCATTCACTTGATCCGGATGAGGAATTTCATACACCTTTGTGCTATTCAAATTTCTTCCAAATAGGCAACACTCTACTCTAATCAATCATGATTATAATGAGGTGTTGGTGTCCATGAACAATGAAGGAGCACTTATCTTCAGGATTCCAGAATAGCAAACGATCTTATCTTTTCTTTTCCATAATTGTGTTTTTGGGTTATTTACTAGTCAAGAAATCATTCAAGCCATTTGCTTATGATTTCCTTTTCTTATTACTAATAACAAACATATTTCCATATATTTAAATTATTGTTCACAAAAAATTCTATGAAATCTTTATCTGTATATGTGGTTAACAACCGACTTAATGGAAAAACATTCATGACTAATTTCCCATGGAGAATATATCTTATGTTCAGATTATTGAAGTTTTTAAATTCTGTATATGGTGAATTATGAGTGGTTTCATGATATTGATAAAGGTATAAGTTTTAAATCAGCAACATTATGAGACATGGATTTTGATTCACTTGATCCGATAAGGTATTTCGAGACACCTTTGTCTACTCATCTATCATAATTTCCCAGATGTGCAACACTCTACTCTAATCAATCGTGATATCAAACGATCTTTTCTTTGCTTTTCCATAATTGTGTTTTTGGGTTTTTTACTAGTCAAGAAATCATTCAAGCCATTTGCTTATGATTTCCTTTTCTTGTTACTAATAACAAACATATTTCCATATGTTTAAATTATTGTTCACAGAAAATTCCATGAAATATTATGTAGGAATTTAAACAAATTCTGTCTAAATGTGAAAGGAGGTTCTTGCCATGGCATCACAGCTTATGTGGTTAGTAGGAATTTTTCAACTTATTATTATGTTATTTTTACTATCCTAGGTAGGAGCATTGCGATCAATTAATATGTTCTTCCAACACTTGAGATTTATCCTTCTAAATTAGCTACATTGCATTAAGTAGATATGTGGCATTTCATGATGATTAATGCTACAAAGTTCTCCTGATTTTATTTTATGACTAATTCTTGACAATTAAATGTTACATTATCTTTTTGGTCTCTGAGGGATGGATATGGTTACAAATTTACGTTGCTTCATCTTTCAAACAACATTCTCACAATTTCCTTATCTTGGTACTTCTAACGCACCATATAACTTGTCATCTCTGCAATATGATTGGTTGATAATTCATAATTAAAATATTTTCTTATGTTGTGAAGGAAATGTGGGAAGCCTCCCTCCCCAAATGCCTATGCTTCAAGGCTGTAGATGGCCAAACGATTTAGTTTTGTTCCATTGAGGACCTATTTTTGTTTGATAAAGCTATAAATGATGTTATGTGATAGTTGGAGATGGGTACTAACTGACATTAAATGTATTGGTTGTTGACAATGGATTTGCATCAAGATCCCTTTGTTTTTCTTTATAGCTTCAGTGATCAGAGGTTTTTACATGATAAATCTGAGTAACATTCCTAAAATAGGGTGACTATGACAGGCTGACATTGTCCACAAACACTTTTGTTGAAAATAATCTTGAGTTTCTAATTGAATGTATGGATGATCTTTCAGGGGAACAACAAAGGGTATGTGCATGGTTATTATTGGGCTTCTAATTATTTTTGTTGTTCCTTGCTGTGTTTTATGTAGTTATGCTTTTGTTGCTTATAAACATGGATATAGCCTCTAACTACTTGTGTTGTTTGCAGTTTCAATATTATTATTGCAATCTTCAACGGCAGCAAACCCAACAATAGAAGTCAAAATCCCCATGTTTTCGTAAATGTTTTTTCCGCTCTTTGGTTTAAATGTTTTTGTTTGATTTAAACATGTAATCTAGTCTTCTAATTATGAACCAATGGTCTGGGTCTTTTCATATTCTTTGAGAGCTTGAACATTCTACTGCAGTACAAATTGATGTCCTAAATTCCTCCTCAGGATTTCTGACTTGTTATTGTTTATCGCTACAGGATGACAACATGGCTCGTAAATTTGTTGAGAAGAACCATTACCTGAAGAAGATCTTATGAATCCAATTTTCAAGCCAATTATTGAGCCTTCTCGGCTTGATAGCTATCTCATAATCAATCAAGTTGCTAATTATTGTGATCAAATTAAGGGGTATGTTTCACATTTGAGTAGAGAAATATTTCTTTTCAAAATTTGATTCTTAGGAATGTCTAGAATGAAATCAATAAATTAATTTTTTACTTTTCAATTAATCACTTTGATTTCTATCATCAAGTTAAAGGGGTATTTTTTCTTTTAACAGTACTATTCTTCAAAGACATGGATTGCATCCTTCTCTTCACAAGTTCTAAATTTACATTTGTCCTAAATCTGCAGGTTTTCTAGACAGAGTTTCAACAGGCTATATTTGATGGATGCAGTTCATGACACCATGAGAGTTGAGCCTTTGCCAAAGGATTCTTGAGTTTGTTGTGATGGTGCAAGGTCTTTTCACTCTTATGAAGGGAATTTAAACTGAAATTCTCTCTAAATGTGAAAAGAGGTTCTTGCCTTGATCACATAGTCCATGGCTTCACAGTTTTGTGCTTAGTAGGATTTTTGTTGACAAATTACTATGTTCTATTTTATTATCCTAGGTAGGAGCATTGCAGTAAATTAATATGTTCTTCCAACACTTGAGATTTATCCTTCTAAATTAGCTGCATTGCATTCAAAGTAGATCATGTGGCATTTCCTGCATGATTAATGGTACAAAGTTCTCCTGATTTTATTTTATGGCTAATCCTTGACAATTAAATGTTAAATTATCTTTGGTCTTTGAGGGATGGATATGGTTAAAATTTTACCCTTTTTAGTCTTGCTTCATCTTTCAAACAACATTCTCACAATTTCCTTATCTTGGTACTTCTAACAAACACATCTTGTCAAAGCAATATTCCTATAAGCAAGTTGTGTATAAGCTATTATCAACTTGTCATCTCTGCAATATGATTGGTTGATAATTCACAATTAGAAAATTTTCTTATGCACTATATCAATAGAGCTTTATGTTGTGAAGGAAATGTACGAAGCCTCCCTTCCCAAATACCTATGCTTCAAGGTCAAATGATGTGATGTGATAGCAAAACTAATTATTAAATGTATTGGTTGTTGACAGTGGATTTGCTTAAAGGTAGAGCCCGTCACAGCTGGTTTTAGGAAACAATAAGAAACACAACAATTCCAGTCAATAGTTAGGAACAATTCTATGTGATAATCCATACAAAACAATTCTTAAAACATGAATCTGAAATCATCTTTTTTGTGAACTTGCATGAAAGAGAATAACAGACTCAACCCTGACAGATATTTGGCAGAATAACTAAATCTATTTACAGCTCCTTTTCACGAGTTTCTAATCTATGTTCAGGTGACGTGAAGAAGCTTGGTATTTGTAGATTAATATCAGCCTGCTCTATTCTACTGTATTTTATAGATTTGTAATTTTTTTGAAATGATTATTACGCCAAGGCGTCCCCGTATGGGAAAGGCCCTTCCAGATGTTTCGCAATTGTGTTAAATTTGACGTCCGTTTGGACGTTTTTTAAGGTAATTAATTTTGATGTTCATTTTGACGGTTTTGTCAGGCGTCCAAACGTTTTTGTGTTTTTCTGCGTTTTGCAGTTGCATGCTATATTTGTGATTGGAGTGTTATCCACTTAGGTTTGAGGAAGATTTTCCTATTCTTAACCCTTTTTCCAAACAGATTAATTGATCAACAAGGCCGTTTGAGTTGATAGTCAGGTATGCCATTTATGTTTTTCAAATTTATTTTAAATGTTGCTAGTTCATTTTAGTAGTCAATTTCTAAACCATTAAACATAATTTGTATGTCCAGGGTTTAAGATATTGTGAAAAGCCTAAATTTGGGCTTAAATTATTTTAGGTTTGAATGGGTAATTGATGATTGTTTGCTTCTTAGGGTTTTCTTGGTTTGGAGAATTTTAGGAAAAATGAGGGTCTGGATTCTGGTGTTAGTATGCATGTAATTAGGGTTTCAAGGAAAGTATGGGAGATTAAGGGTTTTGGATATTTTAAATTTTGTTGGCGTGTTTTCCTGGGCCTCAAAATTATGGGTCGCAGATACAACCGTGTTTGTTACTATCTACTTCTTGCAATGAGCCGTACATTTCAAAATCCTGATTCTAAATCTTTTGTCGCCCCTCGAATCATGGACTCCAGTGCCACCGGTGAACAAGCATCCCCAAATGTACAGACCGAAGAAATGATTGATTCCACGGGAATTCTGTGAATCCATACCCAGCTGGCATCCCAAACATTTATTCTGCTGAACCTCCACCTGCAGAGAAAGATCATGAAGCAAGCATTATCATCCATCAAATCTCATTCAAAAAATTGAAGGGTATCTTGGGATTTTTTGGCTTGACATTTCGATTTTGTGAAACCTTTGAATCGTGAAACATAAGAGGTAAATTTTAAAGTTTTGCAATATTTGTAACATTGGATCCTTTCTGTGTATCACTCTAGAAAAAGTACAATAATATGTATATTTATGGAACAATTACAATAAATTGTATATCTACAGTATAAGAAGTATTTGGATTAGAGGTTGATGCAACTGATTTATGGAGTTTGCAATAAGAAATCTCTTCAGAGAATTTTGTCGAACAGTTCATAGACAATCTGTATAGGAGCAGTATTTGAAGAATTTTTAACAAAGCGTTTTGTTAAACAATTAGCAGAGAATCTATATAGGTGCATGTTTAAAATTGTGTTATTATAATTTTTTTGTTTATCTTTTGGAGAGAATCTCTGGTTTTGAGGGTGATAACATGATTGAGAGATCAAACAACCTTGATTGGTACAAGGGTCCAACATTGTTGGATGCCCTTGACTAGGTTCAGAGCCCAAACATCCATCACACAAGCCTCTCAGGTTGCCACTTCAGGATGTTTACAAGATTGGTAGCCCCATTAAGCCACATATGGTTATAACCTTTGGTCCATCTTGGTTGACAACGAAGTTAAATCTGTTGAAATGCACAATGAAGCTTTGTTAGAGGCATTGCCTAGTGACAATGTCGGATTCAATGTCATGAATGTTGTTGTGAAAGATCTCAAGCGAGGGTATGTAGCCTCTGATTCCAAGAATGACCTAGTCAAGGAGGCTGCAAACTTCACTTCCCAGGTTATCATCATGAACCATCCAGGGGATTAGCTTTTTTTGAGAAAATTGTTAAAGGGTTTAGCTTTCGTTGAGAATATTTTATAATTTGACTATTCAATGTTATCCTTCAATATTATGCAACATTATTGTTGTTGACTGCATTTTTTTAGAGTTCGCTCTGTTTGTCTAATTCGTTAAATTGGAGTTTGAGAACCCTGTAATCATAGAATGGACTATCAGTTTATGTAATCATAGAAAGCTATGTAATAATCGTTGTCTGTAAAACTCTACTTCTATTTATAATATCATCTCTAGCAAATAATAAATGTAAAGATTTACATGTGCTTTAAAATAGGACAACCGACGGTCTTGTTACTAATTTTGTATTTATGATCACCACTGGTAACGAACATTTCAGGGATAAAAGGAATCTACACTAAGGAAACTCGAGTTTAATCATACAATAGTTTGGCAAAAGTGGTACTCAAGCAACTGCAATTCCTATTGGCTTATTTTTATAGATAAATGTAATATTAATCCATTCTTTTTAATGCTCAGATTGTGCACCACCAACCTTAGATCAGCATTAGTTAGGCTTACAAGTCACAATTAGAATTAGAAGCCACATTCCAAGGAAGTTTCTATTCTGCCAAATTTGCATGGCTGGGTCTGTATTGACACAACCGCTATTTCACCAGCAGAGCTTCAACCTAGGTGATCATCACAACAAGTTCCCTGCAATTATATCGAAAGGAAATTCTTTTGTTTTCTTGTATTTTAAATAAAATTCTTGTCACAGGCTACCAATCTAACCAGCAAAACTATGCAATGAGAGATACCTGGCAAAGCCATTTGTGTTTCTAAGGTGGAAAATTTTTGACGAGTGGAAAAAAGTTTAGGGCATATGGGCCATTATTCATAAACACACATGAAAAAAGGGGTTCAAAATAACTTCAAACATTTTTGAGCCAAAAAACTTGCGAACAGTTATTTCAAGCAAATATCCCTAAGAATGTAGTCAAGTCTAAAAATAGCTTCCATCGTAAAGAAATATTTCTTTTGGTGTAGGACAATAGAAGTACAAAAGATAAGTCTATTAAGGTTAGATAGTTAGAGACAAAGTGGATCAATGTTGACTTTCTTAACAAGGCCAACTAGAAGATTTCAGCTACTGCACTTTGTGGACGGCAAGGTAGGTTGCCATTTCTTTCAATTTTTGAACTGATATTTTATGCCTTTAACCGATTATTGGTCAAGCAAGTCCATGCTAAGAGTCGTAACAATATTCCTCCAATAGTAAAGCATGTTTAGCGAGTAGATCCGCTGCCCGTTTGCCCCTTATAGGATACAACTGACTTCCTCATCACTCTGGCAGCTTCCTCAGTACTGCAAAAGAGTGAAGATATAGCGGCACACCTAATTTATCCAGTTGAAGACATCTAAAATTGATTTGGAAACTATTTTGAAATCTATAATATGGAACGTGAGAAACACAAATGAATCTGAAGAAGAAATGATTGCTCTCATTCGTCATGCAGTCTCCAAAGGCATTACTTTCCTCTATACCTCTGATGTTTATGGTCCTCACACCAATGAAATTCTCCTTGAAAAGGTGCAATCAATTCTTCCTTCAATGTTTTTCCCCCTCCTAATCCAATGTATGGTAGGATTTTAATTTGAACATTTAAACTTGATTGGCAGGCACTGAAAGGAGTAAGAGACAAAGTGCAGTTGGCTACTAAGTTTGGAGTTAGTTTTGCAGGTGGGAAATTGGATATTTCAGGTTGGAAGATAAAGGTTTCTGGGGATCCTGCATATGTTCGCACGGCCTGTGAAGGGAGTCTGAAAAGACTGGATGTTGATTGCATTGATCTGTATTACCAACATCACATTGATACCACAGTCCCAATAGAAATCATTGTATATCTTTAACATTCCAAGTCCCCTCAAAATGATAAACCTCCTGTGGCTTTTATGATGTTTGAACCTTGAACAAGGATAAACCTCATAAAACCCCACTCCCCATCAGGTTTATCATTTCTGGAAACTGTGTTAGAATCTGTTGAAGTGCATTTACTAATTGATTATTCCTATGGCTATTCAGTGTTAAATGGAAAATTTCATTGAAAATCAAGCCTGCACAATGGACCATTGATTGCAAGTCATGAGACACTTTTCTCACTCGGGATGATAATTCCCAAGGTGAAGATGTAACGAGCCCTACAAATTGCACAGAAGTTCAAAGGACTTTCTCTTCAAATGACAGAGGAAGCAGAGTTGCAAGTTTGAGTCACACAAGTCATCAACAAAATCTTTCTCAACGGATGAGCTGATTTTCAAACAAACAATGACCAATTTTTCCTTTAACAACCCATATTTTTTCATATTAATTCAGTCCACTCAGAACCCTTAAAACAGATAAAAGTGTGCCTGAATTTCTTTTTGAATGGGCAAAATTGGCTTTTGGGCATTTTGTTTCTTTTCCACTTGCCCAAGAAAAACTTAATTGTAGATATAATTACAGCTAAATGACAAGAATAATATGCTTATTGGGTTTGTATTCTCTTTAAATGCTATGCTTGCATGATCCCAGGTCATGTTGACATGGAAAAGCATAAATGTAGGTCCAGTATTAATCTTGTGATGAACTGCCACCTGGTTGGAGGATTGAACTGATATAATAAAAAAAGGATGTACGTCCAATATTAATCTTGTGATGAACTTCTACCTGGTTGGAGGATTGAACCGATATAACAAAAAAGGTATAGTAGTTGATTATTGTACACACTCAGTCAGGTCGAGTTTACACAGTCAGCACTGAAACGCATTTTCACTTCTCTTTCATGCGATGCCAAGTCTCCATTATCTTTTGCAAGCACATGAGCTCTAATCAATTAACCTGTACACTCATTCATATGAAATTAGCACTTTGAATCAAAGAATGGAAATAGTTTTTCGAAAGTCAAACTTTACCAAACAACTATGAAATCCCATTAAAAAACGGAACGAACCAACCCTTCACCATATTAGTACGAATATGGTAACTATGATTGCAGGTATAATATTGTCTGACCATCTGCGATCTTCACCTGCTACTGCCCCATAAGGCATTTCTCGACTTTCACAACTGCAATAACTCATTTCTATGGAAAAGCTGTCTTATTTATTGATTTGTGCAAGATCTCCTGCAGATGCACTTTAGGGACTCTCTTGAGGTTTTTATAAATGATGCATTCACAGGAAGAACTCCAGTTGCATGCTTGTGCTCCCTGTAACATTATGCATATTCATCCAAATACCTCTTACCAAGGTTCAGTTGGTTCATTCGGATAGTAGCTGCCCAACAAATCATTGAGCGTTCAAAAATTGTGAGCTCTGTGAAGCGAAGGAGGGGATTTGTGGGTTCTTCCTTGCTAAATTGATTAATTTGTTTTCTTTTTTGATTGATCGACAAGGGATGAAAACAGACGAGTCCAGTGGAAATAGGCACCGTTAAATTCTACGCCTAATCTGTTATTTATCATTATCCCCACGATTTTCTGCAATGGACATGATATGTATTCAATTCGACGTATTTTGTGGGATTAATTTAAATCAGCCATTTCCCATGGATTTACTATCCTTCTGATGTAATTATGTTGTTGTATACTACGGAAGTGTTTGGTCTAAAGAGAAGAATAATATTATAGAGGCAGACATGAAGTTCTGCAAGAGGTACAAAGAGTACATGCAAGGGCGCCAGGATCAACTCCCAGGAGTTTTGTTTAAGAAATTCAAGAAAGTTATCAAGCGTTGCACTGTAAAATATCATAATCAACGGATTGAATCCTCCCTAACTATAGCAACTTAGCCAAAGAGAGCTCTAATTTAGATGTATGCTATTTGTAATCTGAATACTGTAATTCAGTTGTCTCCAACACCAACTATTTTCTTCAATTTCATTAGTCAACTTGAAACTTTTAAAATTTCTCAGATTGGTTAGTTACGAGTTTGGTTATGTTTGGGACAGCCACCTTGGATTTAGATGTAGTTTTTAATTGTTTGGTTCTGGACAGTCTTGGAAGTCATTTGGCATCAAAACTACAACTTGAGTACAGTTTAAGAATGCCATGCCTCATAGATGCAACCATTCCATTTGAAACCCTCATCAGAACTATGCAACAATCTGTAAACAACCATTGCAAGGCCCTGAGGAAGGTAGGAAGGGCAACATGTATCAGACATGATGTTATGAAGCTGCAGACAGGTGGCAGTTTTGAAGGACAATTTACAGTCTTACAACCAGTTTACATTTTAAATGGGCGGCAATAAGGTACACTTGATTGTTTATTTATTTCTATGATTAAGTGAATTATTTAAGTGTTTTGAGTTGTATAAGTTCATTCATTATCCATACAAATGAAAGAAAGTACAGAAAGGAAGGACATACATCTCATAACATGAAAATATTTTCATTTATTCATGAGGAATAATAATACATATTTTTTCTCACACAAGCCGTGAGAAATAACTAAAAGGAAAACAATGCATATATTTATGAAGCTAAAAATGTAAAGAGGTAAAAGAAACCCGTCATTGCCTCGAGGGAGTGTTCTTCTCTCTCTGAAATTGTTGTTCCAATTTCCACTACAACTACATCATGGTACCGAAAAGGAGAAACAAATGATCATCAATACTAAGCTCAGGGTTTAATTTAACTCCTTATACTTCCAACTTCATAAATTCATGCATTCAAAAGTGTAACAAAAGTGAAGTAGAAGAATCAAATTTTAGAGGCTGAAGTCAATTGAAACGAGATAAAATTATAGCTGAAACAGAATGAAAAGAGAATTTTGGGAAAATTTTGACAGGGCTTCACCATGTAAAATGGACATTTACGACTTTTCCAGCATGCATATCAGAGCTGTAATAAAAGGAAATACAATATATAATGTAGAAAAGAAAATGGACTACACTTTCAGTCATCATATTGAAGTACTTGGAATTCAAGGCTTATAGCTTAAGAATGGTAACATGAAATAGAAGAAGTAATTTTATAATTTCAAACATCCTTTCTATGAATTCTAAATTTAAATATAAAATATCGAATTATTTCTATATCAAAGAAGTAGGCATTTTTAGGAAATAATCAAGAAAAGATTAAACATCAATTCAATGAAAAGTGTATAAATGATCTAGTTACAATGGATTAAGTACAAGGAACAAAAGCTTTCAAAAAGTGAACTTCAAAGATAAAATGGATATATAAAATCTCTAAGTTACAAGCAAATTTATAGTTATTTTATTTCAACATATATTCATTACAAAGCTTACATCGGTATAAATTACATCAGAAATTTACATGAAGAGAGACTCATTTTAAGAAAACTCACATTGAATGGTCAAAAAGAATGAATATCTCTACATAGTAATTATGAAAAAAGTTAAGCTCAAGTGTTTTGGATCAGATATTTCATCAACCAACAGATTTGAAAAATGAAAACAAATATTAAATTATTGAAATATGTGTATGGAAATCTTCAAAAATCATGAAATGAAAAGCATTATGAGGCATATAACAATCAATCACGAGCTCATCTAATTGAGAAGAATTAAAATGTTCCCTCATTTCAAAATGAGCAAATTCAGACAATCCAAAAATCAAAAGTGAATGGAAGAAGAAACTACGATGAAGAAAATTAATATTGGAATATCCTATACAAAGTACTTTGTATATAGCCAAGTTCAAATTTGAAGGAGAAAGTGTAAATGGAAGCTACATCTATTCAGAAAAGATCCAAAGTTCAAACTCTTTTAAAAAAAAGAAAGGGTAGTGTTTCAAGCCTCTATCAACATTGGAAAATCAAAGATTATACAAAAAAATCCAAAGCGAATGGAACTTAGAAAACTGAGATCACGGAAAATAAACAAGACCCACTCATGGGTAGCAAAGAATCAGAGTAGGAAAGAGAACTCAGTGAAAATGAAATAGTTTTCATGTTTGAAGATAAAGAAACTCACCCTTTTCAAAAGATTCACGGCTTCAAAGTTGCAAAAAGGACCCAAACTAAGGAAGAAAAAATCCATGAACTTTCATGAAGTTTCTAAATGATAATGATCCATAAATATAAAATCAATGGAAAAAGATGTTGATCACATAAATGACCAAGAAGATCAAATGATAGAGCCAAATGTTGAAGAATACAAAGTTCCAAAACAAAATGGCGAAAATAAAAAGAATAACACAGAACCATGTTTCAAAGGAAACAATCAATGGCATAAATAAAAAGAAAATTTGAGGGATCTTTTTCTAGGAGGCTTAAGAAAATGAAAATCCAAATGAAATGGTCATTAGGGTCAAGCTTTCCTTTACCATGTGAACTCGAGGGGTGAGTTAATAGAACCCAACCATGGTTAGACATCAACGATCAAAAATCAACAAGGACAAAGATCAAAGGATGAGGATCAATCTCCACTTTCAATGCAAACCATGGTTCGAGTCTTCAAAAATGCATTTAATACAAGTCAGAAACCCTAATCATGCTTTTGAGATCAATGATAAAAATCAACAAGTACAGAGATCAACGCTCACAAATTGATCATCAAGATCGATGCAAAAGTAGTCCAAGTGAAATGGTGGTCGATTGACCAACTTATAATTTTCAAATTTTATAAAGTGTCAAAATTTCCTCTGCAGGCCCGAAAGTTCGAGACAGTACACGTGGCACCATCACAATAGAAGCAAAAAAATGGAGGTCGGGTTATTTGTGTTTTAAACTTTAAAATTGTAAAAGTTAAAATTCCAAAAAAATTCATGACAAAGGCAAAAGTCAAAGAAAGCCCAAAGAATCAAAGGAGAAAAAATTCAAAAATTTCATCATAAGGTCAAATATCAAGCAAAGGGCAAGAAATTAGAAAAGTTAGTTATTAAGTTCCCTAGGCAAGCACAAAAAAATGGAATAAATTTACAAAGTTTCCCATGACCCCACCCACGTTGCCAAGGAATTTTTCCTTCAAGGTAAAATTAGAGGAGCGGATCACATTAAATGGTGGCATCTAAATTTTAAGCATTTTTTTAAGGAAAAGTGCTAAGTATCAAAAATCTCCCTATAACCCCGCCAAGACCAAACAATATATCATTTTAAATAAGGATTGGGAAAGCGGGCTGAGTTGACTTTTTAGTTTTGAGCTTTTTTTTTTTTTGGGAAAAGCCCCAAAGAGTGCATAATTTCGATCATTCCATTGCAATTAAATTCAAAATGTATAGACATAGAGCAAATGGCAAATAAGTATTTCAAAATGCACAAATTTTATCAGAAAACAATAAGGATGATTTTGCAGGGCCATTTTGGATCAAATTTGTCAAGCATGGACATCTTCAAAGTGATAAAATACAGAGCTTCGTTAATGGCGATCACGGGAAGGATTTTGCAAAGTTTGCTAGCTCTTTTAGAGCTAATTATTTTAATTACCAGAGGTCAACGTTGGATGCAGGAAAACTTCTGAATGGTTTAATTACCTTATTTTTCCAGAAAATAAGAGATGATTATGATGTGCCTATGGATAAGTGATCCTGTAGATCATTTATTTCTGCAAAATATTGCAAGTATTGCAATTATTTTCTCACACAAAAGGGAGTTTTTTGCATGCTTCACAAGAGGACAAAATAGACAAGAAGACAAATTTACATGCTCATAGAAAGAGACTTTCTCAACAAGCAAGCTTATTATTAGCAAATTATTTACTCTTGCTTTCTTAAAAATAGATCATCAACTTCATTTTAGGAAAGGGGGAAAATTAAATTCTATATTGTAATCAAGGCTATTAATGCCTATTTGTAATTGCATGTTCTATTTTTATTCCTTTATCTATTATTAAATAAAGGATAAAAATAAGATGCATGGGTGAGTACAAGCCTTAGGCTATTTTTAGGAAAGGGGGAAAATTATTTTTTGCTATATATTGTGTGCCTTTGCAAAGCACAAAGGGAACTTCTAGAGAAACTTCTGGAGGACTTTTTGGATATAGGAGTACTGAAGCAATTTTTGCCAGTTTTTCCTTTTGAGTGTGAAGTATTTTCTACCCTTCCCAATTATTTGCAGTCTTGTGTATGTTTCTATTAGTCTTGTGAATGTAAATTCCCTGATTAATCATCTTACCCTGTTGTAAAATTCAGTAGTTTCTACATGATATTAATGTGCATGTTTAGCTTAGTAGTATTGTTGTGATAATCTCCCTCAATACCTCCAAGTGTTTTTCCCTTAATATTCTATAGAAGAACTATTGGTTCGTGCACAAAAATCCTTCACATATCAATTGTGCATATACTCAGTCAAATCCCTCATACAAATTTGGTGTATCACCTTAGTTATAATTATTTTACAGTCATCTTTTACCCTAAACCCCAAAATCAATTTAGGATACATCAACAAGGAACCGGCCTTTTATCTCGGAGACTCACCTCAAAATAGGTATACCCACATACCTGAGGTGTTTCCATTATATCTACAAAGAGAGAGATCAATTTTGCAAGCTTAGAAAACCTGCATAACCATCTCTCTATAGGGTGCACTTTCGAGAGATAACAATTTTTGGCATGCCCGGTGGGACACTCACACAACTAAAAGTTTCACTTTCAGAGGTGTTTCATCATTCAAGCAGATCAGACACCATGCATAGTAGTTTTGGAAAGAACTACTATTGATGCATTCTGAAGATTCAAGATCCAAAGCAGAACTCATCTGGCGACTCCGTAAATCTGATTCCAGATCAGTATAACACTTTTCAACAAGTATTAAAATTTTCAAGCTGTAGTCTTCAGGTATTTTTCAAGAAATTCAGATATGTTATTTTGTTGTTATCAGTTGTTTTGTGAACAACAAACCTATTTTCATAAGTTCAATATTTTATGAGGTCCTATGCAACCATGAATCCTCACTTTCAGCAATATTATCAACCAAACCAATAGTCTTTTTATCCACCTTCTCCTTCAGATCAATTTTATAACCCTTATCAGAATGAATACCCTTATAACCCAAACCCTGTATATCAAAATGATTACCAATATGAGGGTTTTGTTGTTCAAGGTCAAAGTTATACGAGAGGGTTATGTTGAGTATGAAAGGTGAAGAAATCTTAGAATTGAGTTTAATAGTTTGAAGCAACAATATTTAGCTATCAAGGAACAAATTGAGAAATCGACAACAATGAAGAATGATAGGTGTCAGGATAGGGAACCCTATCAATGGGATGTTCTTGCTTACCCTCCCTATGAAAATTCAATGCCTATAAATTCTCCTTGTCAGCCAATGCAGCTTATTCCTCCATTTCCTAACTATCAAGTTGCTGCAATTCCTACTTTTTCTACCCCACCATCACATACTGAAGTCAAAATTAAGTGTCCAAGTTGGCATTCAGATGTTGTTCCAAATCAGATCTTATTCCCCAACCTCTTGTCCAAAATTTTCTAGTTGAATCTGAAACTAAGCCCACTCCTTCTTTACCCATACTTCCAGTTCAGAAATAGAGAATCAAAAGATCAAGCAGGAGGGGAAGCTATCAGAAGACAATGATAGGCTGGAATTTTTTAGAACTTGCATGGATGGATGTCAAAGTTTCAGTTTGATTTTATTCTAGAATTGGAAAAAGGAACCACATGTAAAGGTACAATCTATTTTTCTAATAGATCAAGAGAAGTTGGAAGATGATCAACAATCTTGCATATTCTGAGTGTAGTGTGCATGAAGGCACCATACTCACGCATACTTACAGCCATATCAGAAGAGGATAAATCAATTTCGAATAAAAAGGAGGTTGAAATTAAAGAAAATTGTGTTTCAAATTTACAACTTGAGGTTGATGATTTCTTGTCAGATTTGGAAAACTACATAGGTGAAGAACAACCTATAGAACTAACTAATTTTGTAGTTTTAGCATTCAAAGAACCTCTAGTGATAAGGTCCCTCTTGTACTTGAAAAGGAGGAAGAGATGCTATTAAATACAGATCTTTATTTTCCCTCCTGGAAGAACCATTTTGGGAGAAGAATGTCTCAGAACAACATGTTGCTCAAATCAAATCTTGTGCAAAAAAACCAGACAATTTTGATCTTACAGATTATATGTCAAACAAAAATGATCAAGATGAAAGATCAGTTTTGGTACAACAATTTGAAGGAGCTGAAGTATGTTCAGATCAGTTTCAAAATGTCCAAAAGGCTGATTCAGAACAACAACTTCACTATAAGTACTTATGAAAATGAAGAAGATGATCTTCATTTTTTTATCGTACCATGTATCTGGATAGTACCTATGAAGAAGAGGATGAACTTGAGTTTTTAGACTACATGGAGGATCTGAGCAATGTAGAATCATTTGATAGAAGTGTTGAAAGGTCACTTACAACAGTCATTGAACAACTTACAAAGAACAAAAGTAGCGGACCTCAAGACAGTTTCAATATGATTTACAACAATTGGAAGGCACAAACCTCCAGGATAGCTTCAGAAAGAGCTCATTGTTGAAAACAATATTCATGATTCAGATCAAATCAAAACTGTAAAAATTTTCTTGCAAAGAGGCCTTGTCCTATTCGGTATTTGGCTAATTCTCACCCGCTACGGTATTTCCAGATTTCATGCTTGCCTTGGAGCACAAAAGTGAGTCATCTGTTCTCAATATAAAGCCTCAAATCATGCTCAAATAGATTACAGATCAGATAGAGGTGCTTCCCAGTTCATGGACTGATCTGATGAGTGAAATAAAGGTACATGTCTCATTCCTAGCTATGTCACTTTGTTGGTTTCTAGAGATGAATTCATGGCCTCGGTTTGGAGAAAAGGGAGCTACTTTTCACTACCTGTTTTAGGTTTTGTTTAGCCTCAGTTGTTGCTGGTTAGAGTAGGGTAGATTAGGATTTCCTTTCAATAAGTGTAGTTCCTACACATTGCAATGTTTTTCAATTCAATAAGTGCATTCATGCACATGATCTAGTTTACTAGATCCTTTCCCAACTTTAGTTTGTTTTGGAAGGGTTGGACCTTCCGAAAAGGCAGATTTTGGTTACATGCTTTGGACTCCATGCCCAATGGACAAGAGCAAGGCACTAGTCTACAAGCTAGTAGGCAGCTTTCCCCGCAGGATCGCTAGAAATGTTGACATTTTTTGCACACCTAGTGTGAAAAGGTCAACTCAAAACTTTTAAATTTTCTCATATTGGTCAATTATGAGTTTGGTTATGTTTGGGACAACCACCTTGGATTTATATGTAGTTTTTAATTGTTTGGTTCTGATAAATTGGAAGTCATTTGGAATCAAAACTACAACTTGAGTACAATTTAAGAATGCCATGCCTCATAGATGTAACCATTCCATTTGAAACCCTCGTCAGAACTATGCAACAATTGTAAACAACCATTACAGGGCCCTAAGGAAGGTAGGAAGGGCAGCATGTATCAGACATGATGTTCTGAAGCTGTAGATAGGTGGCAGTTTTGAAGGACAATTTATAGTCTTACAAGCAGTTTGCATTTTCAATGGGCGACAATAAGGTACACTTGATTGTTTATTTATTTCTATGATTAAGTGAATTATTTAAGTGTTTTGAGTTGTATAAGTTCATTCATTATCCATACAAATGAAAGAAAGTACAAAAAGGAAGGACATACATCTCATAACACAAAAATATTTTCATTTATTCATGAGGAATAATAGTACATATTTTTCTCACACAAGCCGTGAGAAATAATTAAAAGGAAAACAATGCATATATTTATGAAGTTGAAAATGTAAAGAGGTAAAAGAAACCCATCATTGCCTCGAGGGAGTGTTCTTCTCTCTCTGAAACTATTGTTCCAGTTGTCCACTACAACTACATCATGGTACCTGAAAAGGGAGAAACAAATGATCATCAATACTGAGCTCAGGGTTTAATTTAACTCCTTATACTTCCAACTTCATAAATTCATGCATTGAAAAGTGTATTACAAGTGAAGCAAAAGAATCAGATTTTAGAGGTTGAAGTCAACTGAAATGAGATAAAATTGCAGTTGAAACAGAATGAAAAGAGAATTTTGGGAAAATTTTGACAGGGCTTCGCCATGTAAAATGGACATTTACTTTTTCAAAGATACATATCATATCAAGTTAAATAATAGGGAAATACAAAGATATAATGTAGAGAAAAAAATAGGATTTCAACAAAGTATCAATCAAAACTTTGGCTTATGCATTCAGAATGGTATAAAAAAAATTCAATAACATGAAATTTGAAGTAATTTCAAAAGTTCCTTTACAAAATTAATTTTCAAAATATCAGGAAGTATGTATTTATTTTAGTTGGCATTTTTAAGTTCAATATTCATATAATCTTGAACTAAATAGATCAAAGAGTATAAATGCAACTACATGCAAAAGTGAAGACTTGATCTAGTTATGGATTAAAAAAGTGAACTAAAGAAAGGGATATATAAAATGCAGTAGTTTTTTCAAAATGCAAAATGCATTGAACATTAATATTTTATCAACATCATTCAATTTACAAAGATTATAGTCATTAGACAATACATGGAAAGAAGAGAGACTCATTTTAAGAAAAATCACATGAGGTCAATAAGCTCATGGCATCAAGTGAAAGAAATAGTAGATTATTTGATAAAAGAATGAATATCAAGCTTGAGATGTCAACCCTAGATTCAAAACTTCAACAAATATTATCAGGATGCAATGTGGAAATATTCAAAGATGATTGAATGAAAATCATTTATGAGGCATATAACTCTGAATCATTGACCAAGAAGAATTACTCATATGTTTTCCTCATTCCAAAATGAGCAAGTTCCAGTCAGAGAAATCAAAAGTGAATGGAAGAAGAACTCTACGGTGAAGAAAATCAATATTGGAATATCAAATACAAAGTATTTTGTATATACCACTGCTCAGTTTTGAAGGAGAAAGTGTAAATGGAAGCTACATCCATTCAGAAAAGATCCAAAGTTCAAACTCTTTTAAAAAAAGGGTGTGTTTCAACACAACATTGGAAGGTTATACAAAAAATGGCCAAAGCGAATGGAACTTAGAAGCATCGGATCACAGAAAATAAACAAGACCCACTCATGGGTAGCAAAGAATGAGAGTAGGAAGAGAACTCAGTGAAAATGAAATAGTTTTCATGTTCGAAGATAAAGAAACTCACCCTTTTCAGCATTCACAGTTCAAAGTTACAGAGGGCCAAACTAAGGAAGACAATAACTTCCATCGAAAGTTTCTAACAGATGATCTCCAATATAAAAGGAAAAGCTCAATGATGGCCTAGAAGCTTCATTTTCTCAAAAGAGTAGAGATCTCGAAAAATATTGATCAAAGAGCATATAGCTCGAAGAAGAGCATTAAAAAAAATCATAGCCACTACCTTAAAATCAACAATGGCGGCCATCAAAAAGAATAACACAACCATGTTTCAAAAGAACAACAATGGCGCTAAAAAAAAAATTTTGCTAGGGCTTCAAAAAGGTGATCCCTAGAAAAATCCAAATGAAATGGTCATTAGAATTTGAGCTTTCCTTTACCATGCGAACTCGAATAAAGTTAAAAACCCAACCATGGTTGACATCAATGATAAAAATCAACAAGGAAAAGATCAAAGGTTGAGGATCGATCTCCACTTTCAATGCAAACCATGGTTCGAGTCTTAAAAAATGCATTTAATACAAGTCAGAAACCCTAATCATGCTTTTGAGATCAACGATAAAAAATCAACAAGTATAGAGATCAACGCTCACAAATGGATCATCAAAATCGATGCAAAAGTAGTCCAATCAAATTACTGGTGGTCGATTGACCAACTTATAAAAATTTCAAATTTTATAAAGTGTCAAAATTTCCTCTGATGCGAAAGTCCAGAATGTACACGTGTGGCACCATCACGGAAGCAGAGAAAAACGAGGTCGGGAGTTATTTGTGTTTTAAACTTTAAAATTGTAAAAGTTAAAATCTCAAAATAGCCCAAATGACCATCCTGAGCAAAAAAGTCAAAACAAGCCCTCAAAAGTCAAAACCATCAAAGGAAGTTTCAAAGTATCAAACTTTCACGTAGGCCCGCAAAGGGAAAATTAAAATTTTAAAAAAGTTTTAAGTCATCCATTCAAAATTTCCAAAAGTAAAATGGAATAAATTTAGAAAGTTTCCCATGACCCCAAACCCTAAGTTGCAAAGGGTAAAATCGAGCAAGATCGAAAAGGGCATCTAAAATTTTAAGCATTTTTTGGAAAAATCAAAAATATAAAGTAAAAAAATCTCCCACTTGAGCCCTACCAAAAAGAAACAATATATCATTTTAAATAAGGATCGGGAAAGCGGGCCATCGGGGCTTTTTTAGTTTTTAAGCTTTTTTTTTTGGAAAAGAAGCAAAAGACATAATTTTGAGTATCCTAATCCAATCAATAAATTCAAAATTCGTACAGTTACACGTAACTTGGATTAAGAGCAAATGGCAAGCCGAGTATTTCAAAATGCACAAATTTTATCAGAAAACAATAAGGATGATTTTGCAGGGCCATTTTGGATCAAATTTGTCGAGCATGGACATCTTCAAAGTGATAAAATATAGAGCTTCATTAATGGCGATCATGGGAAGGATTTTGCAGAGTTTGCTAGCTCTTTTAGAGCTAATTATTTTAATTACCAGAGGTCAACGTTGGATGCAAGAAAATTTAATGGTTTAATTACCTTATTTTTCCAGAAAATAAGAGATGATTATGATGTGCCTATGGATAAGTGATCCCTGCAGTAGATCATTTATTTCTGCAAAATATTGCAAGTATTGTAATTATTTTCTCACGAACAGGGAGTTGATTTTGCATGCTTCACAAGAGGACAAAACAGACAAGAAGACAAATTTACATGCTCATAGAAGAGACTTGCTCAACAAGCAAGCTTATTATTAGCAAATTATTTACTCTTGCTTTCTTAAAAATAGATCAGTCAACTTCAGTTGACCAATTGTAATTAAGGCTATTAATGCCTATTTGTAATTGCATGTTCTATTTTTATTCCTTTATCTATTATTAAGTAAAGGATAAAAATAAGATGCATGGGCGAGTACAAGCCTTAGGCTATTTTAGGAAGAGGGGGAAAATTATTTTTGCTATATATTGTGTGCCTTTGCAAAGCAAAGGAGAACTTCTAGAGGAACTTCTGGAGGACTTTTTGGATATAGGAGTACTGAAGCAATTTTTGCCATTTTTCCTTTTGAGTGTGAAGTATTTTCTACCTTCCCAATTATTTGCAGTCTTGTGTATGTTTCTATTAGTCTTGTGAATGCAAATTCCTGATTAATCATCTTACCCTATTGTAAAATTCAGTAGTTTCTACATGATATTAATGTGCATGTTTAGCTTAGCAAGTATTGTTGTGATAATCTCCCTCAATACATCCAAGTGTTTTGCCCTTAATATTCTATAGAAGAACTATTGGTTCATGCACCAAAATCCTTCACATATCAATTGTGCATATACTCAGTCAAAGCCCTCATACAAATTTGGTGTATCACCTTAGTTATAATTATTTTATAGTCATCTTTTACCCCTAAACCCTAAATCAAATTTAGGATACATCAATAAGGAACCGACCTTGATACCAAAGACTCACCTCAAAATAGGTATACCCACAGACCTGAGGTGTTTCCATTGTATCTACAAAAGAGAGAGATCAAATATATATGTGTGTGTGTGTGTGTGAGTTCAAATTTATAACGGTCCATGGGACTACCCTAAAGCAATATAATTAGAACAAATTCCCTCCCTAGGACCTTGCTTTACCAAGTTTGAGAGTTTTTTTGGTGAGATTATGGGCTTCTGTTAACGTGTGGTGGTGTAGTGTAATGGGAGGCATTATACTCATGTGTAAGCTCTAGACCAAATCTTCAAATTTCCAACATTGTTCAGGATCAAATGTGCCCCATTAAATGTAAATCTGTGTCAGAGAGGATTGTATACTTCCTTTATTCTGCAAAGTAAATTTTGTGAGATTTTCTTTTCTTTTTTGAACACATGTAGTACTTTCATAAGATAATTGCAGGGAACATATGGTTATTGCAATTTTTGAATCATTGATTGTTATAGTTGTTAAAGAAATTTGTTACGTATTTACATTGTTAAAGTTTTTTTCTTACTTGTTTGAAAGTGATTTGATCAATGGGAGTAAATTTAGAAGTCTTAACATGTTATATTGTCATATTTTCTTAGTTTGAAAGAAAGCTTAGTAGTTAATTGCAATTTGTATGCAACTTTGTGACTAGTTTTTTTCCCATCAATACTGGTTGCGATGGATGTTGTGGTTTGTTGCTTCAATGCACGTGCAAAACAGTTATTAGAACCGCACCTTGACTCTGGATTTCAGAAATATTTAAAATGGATGACAAATAAATTAGTTGGTAATGAGTTAGCAATGATTCAACAGGGCACAAATTTAGTAAGCTATGCTTCCATCAATGCCCTGGCTATTCGCAAGATAATTAAAAGTATGACAAGGTCATTCCTATGTGTTCCAAATTTTTGGATTAATTGTTTGCTAAGTCCCCAAAATTGTACACACATCATTGTTGTTTCTCTTATTCTTCTCTTTATGCCAATTATGGTATACTTGCAGAAAGCAACTAGTAATTTGAAAACAAAGCAACAACTAATGATTCTAAAGAGAACATAAACTTTATTCAAACTTTTGTCTTTCTGTAGAACTGCAAATTCCTAGCTTTCCGATAGGGGTTAACTATCCCTCTAAATCGAATAACATATATCATGTGACGTTCACATTGCATTATACACATGTGATTGCTAATATTATTAGTATAGCCGATATCTATTTTAAATAATTCTATTGGGCAATTGACATCACACACTTCTTGATTGGTCATATTATATTTATCTTTTATAGTCAGGATTTTGCTGCACTGTTTTCATCAACGGTTTATATCTGCTGCTGCGCCTTGCAAGACAATGGGGATGATGTGCACCATTAATTGCCTGTTTCACTTTGCAGAAGAATTCTGAAAGTGCATTGATAATTTTAAGGTAAGTGAGGTGGTTGCCGTTCATTGCTGAAAGGGTTTTTGTTTTTAATGTATGTTGGCTATGCCGCAACAGACGTACCCAAAGTCTGTTGCATTCAGGAGCAAGGGATTTTTTAGCCTGCTCGGGTTATTTACTGTACTTGAAAGTTGACGGTTTTTAATTTCGTGTCTCCTCCCAATGGTGCTAAGCGCCAGTGAAATAACTTTAGCACATGCTGCGTTTAATCGCGATGTTGTCTTAAGTTTGAATGGGTGCAGAGTTTTCTGGTTTTAAGATTATACAAAACCAGTCTTTGGGTGTTCGCATGTGAAACAGCCATGTGCGAAGCAGCGTCAACCATTGTGGGCTTGCAGGTATCCTTCTTTCCCTTCGTTTGTTGTTGAGCTGTGTAAAACCTGTGCGTCGTTTATGCAGTGATCTCTTATGTATATTTGCTATTCGGGAGATTCATTTTCAGGATGGTGCCTTTGTTTTTGGAATCTTTTAGCTTTGATAATCTTTTGTCGGTCATTTGGCATGTTGGGTTCTTGACTCCTCGAAAAACCCTATGAAGAATTCCCACGACCTCTACATTTTTTGGCACATACATTGTGCAGCGGGTACAACAAAAGTCCCAAACATTTTTCTATTGTAAGAGCCCAACAAAGTCCCGTTTTTGGTCTATTTTTTTGCATTTGCATCAGGGCTCTCATTTTGTGTATACCCTGCAATCATTTCAATCAACAAGACCAAATATGTTATAGGCATTTTGTCAAATAGTTTGAGTGCGTCTTGTTTGCTAGGTGTGCAAAGGTGAGACTATGGAGCAGTGCAAGTTGATATAGTTGCACGAGTCAAGTTCATGTTGTCAACTAGGGAACATTATGCATTGGAAATACAAGTTATTCCCTTTGTAACTATAAATGAAAATCTTGAAATCTTGTAGAAATATCGTATTGGCTACATTAGCAACACCGTTGACAGCTAGAGGTAGCATAAATATCGAATGCTATGAATCATGATGATTTAAAAATTTTATCGCATCCGTAGATGCTAATGGACGTTGCGTCAGTGGTTTGACAGGTGAAGCGGTCCTCCATCTTCAAGTAGGATAGTATCAGCAGTGTTTTCTGATTAAGACTTGTATACATCATGGTAAACCCTACTTTTAGCTTAAGAGTTGTATGCGTTATGGTAAACCTTGTTCTTCTACACAAAACAGTCCAATTCTATAACTTTAGTTTCAGAAATATTGAGAAGATAAGCAAGATCAATCAGTAGTTAAGGGAAGTGAATAAAAACATGTTCTAATGATATTTATTTACATTATGGGATACACTTGGATATATTATAGCTGATACAGCAAACAGGGCTGGCTGGTTTACCAATTGGAAGTCAATGTAATTGAACTTATTTAAGGTGTTGGAACACCTGCAACACTTGACTCTGGAGGACACTTACCTATCTTTGTATGGGGTCTTCATCCTCCCTGGCTTTGAGCAACATATTCATCCTAAAATGTAGGATTTGGTATTATAATAGTTTCACTTCTTAAAACAAATGCTCCTCACATGCTGGCAAAAATGCAGGATCAATAAATTTCATGGTTCTCCTAGACATATCCTCTGAAATGATATCAGTGGCTGTCTCAACTTCGATGTCGATGTCCCTATTTACCTCTGCCAGAAAAAGGCTTGCCAGTGTTTGCTCTCTGAAAAAATATGGTTGCTGGTCCTGTAAATTTGAGCAAGAACTCAAGTTTACTCCACCAATCCTTGTTAATCATTAAATTACAATTCAGCATGTCCCTCTCCATATCCAGCTATCATCAATTTTCCCAAACTTAGCCACCATCGTCAACAATGCAGGTTTGAATTGTACAAGGTGCATTAGGATGGTGAAATTTGTGGCATAACATGTCTCATATAATATCAACAGCTCCAGCTTTGAGAATTGCCTAAAAATGGTTGAAACTAGTTATGGTTGATGATAAATTTTCCAACCTGTTTGCATTCTTTTGTGAGATCCCGAGTCAATAAAATTAGTTTATATTTGCAGTGTCTAAGTGATGTTGCTTTGTAGGGGTATTTGTGATACAATATTTCCTCTTTGATTTTTGGTTGGTCTTCACAGAGGTTGTCATGTCTATTAACACCTCAGAATTTTTTAAATGTAATTTGTTCTTCATAATCCCTTTGGTTCTTCTCAATTCTTTATTTATATTTAACTGTTGAAAGAAATAAAAAGTTAGCACCCCTTGCAACATGAAGTATTTTCTCAAGGTTAACATATTTCATGAAGAATAGCTCAAGAATAGAATATATCTTTAATTTCTTAATGCAGAGAGCTATAAAGTTTAAATTTTCTCATCATACGGGATTTGATACAAGACAAATTAGTTTGAAAATTAATTTAAACTTTATTATTCAATTAAATTTTCACTTACCTCATTAAAGGATGTTTCAAAAATTTCCACGAATTGTTCTAATAAAGCATAAATATGATTACTTGTATTTAAAGTTGCTTCATCTTTGTACGAACCTCAAATTAGTTTATTGACAACAATAGATTTTTAGAATCAAATGATCAGTGTAGTATAAGATATAGAGTAGGCATCTTAGAATTAAATTTAATCATTGATCCCTTTTACATTTTATCTTATTTTATTGTATATGAAAAGTAAAGTTGTAGTGTTGTGCAAAGAACAATTTATAATATGACATAAAAGATTATGATTCACAAAAAAATTAAGTGGAGGTTTTATTGTACACTTTGCAATGTCATCAATATGTACATAACAACAAAATTTTACATGCATCCTACAACATGAACTGTTGAATATGATTGATGTTGATAGAAAATGGTTTCCCTTGCGGGCTTTTAGAAAAAGGCTACCAAGTAGGCAAAAACAATTTACAATTTATAATATGACATAAAAGATTATGATTCAACAAAAAAATTAAGTGTAGGTTTTATTGTACACTCGTAATGTTGTCAATATGTACGAAAGAACAAAATTGTACATGCATCCTACAACATGAACTGTTGAATATGATTGATGTTGATAGAAAATGGTTGCTCTTGCGGGCTTTAAGAAAAATGCTACCAAGTAGGCAAAAACAAAAAAGGCTATCAAGTAGGCAAAAATAAAAAGGCTATCAAAGTGGTAGTTTGTCAAAACAAAAAGGCTACCAAGTAGGCAAAAAATCATTGTATCAAAACAACAAAGCTATTGATAAACAAACATAACTAACATCTCATATAGAACTACCTTAGAAATGATATGATTTAAATCCTTCAAGGTCATTTCAGGTAGATATTCCACCAACAACTCTGTTAGGCTAGTCATCTTAAACACAATGGAATTGCTTTGATTGGTTCGCACCATCATGAATACCTCAAGATTTTGAATATGCATAACTTTGAGTCATTCTTAGGCCTTTAAGAACTAAGATTTTAGTGACCCTATCACGTCCGTAATCTTAAACAAAGAGGGATGCGTTTTTGACTAGTTTGCAACATCACAAAGGCCTCTTTTGAAGATGCACAACTTTATAGTCATTTTCATACCTTGAAGAACTAAGAATTTAAGCACAACCCATTTGATATTTGGAACCTTAAACTTAGCAGCAATATCTAAATCAACAAAATTAAAAACATTAGCCAAAACCTTGGGAGTACCACCATTGGCAACAATTGTGAGAGGAGTGTCAAGGGGAAGGGAAAGTAGGCTAGCTTAGTGTTCCTATCTAATGACTTAATTCGCTTGTTTTTAATAGGGTATTTATTTACACACAAGGCTACTAGGTATTATCCCTAGGATTCACTCCTAAGGGCATGCATCTTGATCTTGTATCATACCTCTGTTATGCAACGAACAAGTGTGAGCCCAAAGGAGGGAAGGTTCGCATCTTTTTCTCAAGGATTTAGGGTCAAGTTTCTTTCATTCATTTATAAATTAGTAATTGATCTAATACACAATAAGTATTATATACAAGGTAGGTTCTTTATTCACAACAAGAGCATTTAATCACATTACAAGGAAAATCATGTTTTACTTTACCTGTGGAATAACATTCCACGATTTCACTTCCCAAGGCCAAACATCATTTATAAGTTTACCATAGTTATGTTCCAACAATTAGTTAAGGATTCAAGGCTCTAAACATGGCAACATACTTCCTTATTTTTTTGTTTCTAGATTATGTTTTCAAAGTATCATTTTACGTCTGACTTAAGAGGTTTTATTTCTCCCTAACTAGGTTCATATACCTTTTGTAATTAATTGTGTAACCTATTGTTAACATGGACATTTGTATCCTCATGAGACTACTAGTCCTTATCTTAAGGGATTTGTCTCTAAGAACATGATCACATAGTTTCACATCAGACATCCATTACCTAATAGGACTAATGGGAGAGCAAGATGGAGTAGTCATGTTGTTTAAAGGGTTAAGGTTCACATTAGAGGTTACACAACGAGAGATATTTTTTTCTCATCACAAGATGGTTTTAATGCATTATAAGAATGATCTAAAATTTCACCTTTCTCCAAGCACATCATCTTAGGGTTACATTTTCACCAACTAGTCATAAAACAAATATTGTTAAGTTTCACAATTAACTCTTAATATTGCATCATAGAACCCAGATGAAAATTGAGATTGGGTATCGAGTTCATTTATAATCCCAACTCTTAAGGGTGACTTTCAAGGGTGGTTGGCAATCTTTGCCACATAACACTCTTCATTCTACACGTGTGCCTGACCAAGAGGTTTTTACACTATGTTTAATGTTGGTTTCCTTTGGTGCCCTACCCTAGGAGAACACATTCTCCTTAATACACACCAAAATATCAATCCTATGAGGGGACGACATACAATAGAACAAATTTTAACCATGTCGTTCCTAATTGTCGGGTTTACGACAATGTTGCTAAGCATGCAAGCTATGATGGAAATCTCAACTTGGGCTCTTATCTACTTAACTAGAAGGTGTCATCGATTGTAAAGATTTTAAGTTCATTCTAAGGTTTTAGTTTTCTATGCTACAAAGAATCACACAGGAAGGGTAGTTATACACAAAGTTTATACTAGGGTGGATTGTTTCATTTAGATCTCTTTATTACATTTTAAAGGTAAGAAACACAACACACCAATTATTTAATCATCAATTGCACACTAGGAATTGCACTATAAGCTATTAGATTCAATTTCATTTAACACATATCCAACTTTTACAATACAAAACTTGGGATCAAAATAACACCCATATTTAGATGAACATTTCCCTTAAACACTAGCATCTTTAAAATGTTACAAAACTTCACTAATAAACCTTTCAATACTTCACAAAATGTTGAACTATCCTCTACAATTTCACTTAACATATATATCCAACCCCCTTTTTACCATATGTAAATTTGAGTCAAAAGAACACCTATAGTTAAATGCACATTTCCCAAAGTACCCTAAAACTAGCATCTCATACATACTACCAAACTACAATAATAAGTCTTTCCATACATTACAAAAAGTTAGTTCAATCTATAATTATATTGTTTCAAATATAAATTACAATAATACACACAAATTACAACCATGTCGTTTCACCATCTTACTTACATCCTACAAAACCATGTGAGCATGAAATCAGTGATAAATCGCTTGCATGACATCCACCTAAATCTAGCATAATTAATGTTATTGGTTTTCCATTTACATTGTAGTAATAATACACACATAAGAGAGGGTTAGGGCATATATTCATTTCATTCCTTAACTAAGAGAGGAGAGAGAAATAGATAGGGAAGAGAGAGAACACTATTTTTCCAAAATTCAAATTTCACACAAGTCACAGGATGGAGTTTCAAACAATTATTTACAAGTATTAATAATTTTCTACGATGGTTTGCTAACTTGACTAGGGTCCTATAACTTTCTTTTACATTTTCCTGCTAGTTATAAAAATACCTAATTTTGGCTCGGAGGCTAAGAAAGTGGGTTCAAAAAGTCTTCCAATGAGCAAATTCATGATGGGTGAATTCTACGTGTCCACCTATATACCAAGAATCCATAGGAATCGACGAGTCTAGAATCGTGAACGATGTACATTTGGCAAATGGTTTTCTAGAGCCACCAGTCGTAATTAGCCAAGTTTGACCCAGTCAAACAATGACTACAGGCCTATGAAACCCCTTTGCCAAACTAATGAAGAATGTGATTTTCCCAAAGTGAAGGTTCCAGTTAATTTTCTAGTAAAAATACTAGGGGTTTGCGAAGGCGAACAAACATTTCATCGAACTGGGTACAAGCGGTGAGATGAAACGAAAACTAACTTTTTCGGTTTTAGTAGTTTCGTAAGAGTGCAAAATGGGTAATAGGGCTTCGGATGGGTGGAAAAATGGCACTAATGATCGATTAGGGTTGATCTAAGGTTTGATGTGACTCCCCACATAACAAGGAACACATACGATGCTTAACATTCCTTTTTTAGGTTTTAGAAGATCATATCACGGGTATCCAAAGATTGTGATTAACTTTTTTTTTTGCTATCTATCTTTGTTGACACCCTTGTACACAAATTCAAATCTGCAAGTACCACTTGACCTTACTATTCCTTTATGAGGCATTTATCTCATCCTTCTAGTTGAGGTCTTAAAATCACAAGTGTTGACAACCATTGTGTGCCTTCTAATCCCCAACTTCTTCTTGTTCTTCTTACATATACAATGAACAAAGCAATGCAGGAAGTAGTTATGTTTTCTCTTAGAGACAATTGAATCTGCTTCAGACAAAAATATAGTTCCATATCAATTAATTTGTATATAGAAAAATGAGGAGACATTGAGTTACAAATTTATCTCCATGCCCGGTCCCAAACTCCCATCTCGGTATATGCAGGGGATAATGTTGGCAAGGTAACTCGATCAAGTTGGACACCGGTTGGTTTGATTTGGTGAAACGATGGAAACACTTATGAGAACCTCCATTCGACTATAAACCCCCTATTCTGGCATGATTGGGATGTTGTATAAGAAGAGAAGACATTGGAAAATGGTGTGAAGTTTGGCTTTTCCCCTGCTAGTTGCCTTGCGTGGAAGCTCCGTAACATCTTTTCAACAAAACTATTTGTGCATGATTGCAATCCATGCATTCCTAGTATCATATTTCTTTGAGGCACTCGACAAACAATTCATGTGCCATGTTTATGCTCCCATATTTTGCATCCATGATAATCATGGCACTACAAATACTATATTTGACAAAAAAAAAAATTACCTTCTATTATGCTTTGATGGATAACCATTCCTTGTTCTAAATCCTCCATTTTGGCATAAGGTGGAGGATTTTGGCGAAGGCTATGAATCCTAGCTTTGCATTTGTGTGAAATGTTCTAAGGCCTTTTCAACAAACCCATTTTGTTCATATCATGTTATCATTGCAGTCCATGAGGCCACATTTCAGGAATTTAGTCAAACAGTTCACATGTCAA
Organism: Taxus wallichiana var. yunnanensis; assembly: GCA_018340775.1. Classification (NCBI taxonomy): domain Eukaryota; kingdom Viridiplantae; phylum Streptophyta; class Pinopsida; order Cupressales; family Taxaceae; genus Taxus; species Taxus wallichiana. The sequence continues at coordinate 934,094,985 of CM031242.1, forward strand.
GCACAGGCTTCCATATTTTGCATACATACCTACTATAACACTTGCAACTATAAGATCTCGACAAAATTTCTCTATCTCTATGCTTTGTTGGATGTTCATATCCTGCTCTCGCACCGGTATTTTGGCACAGCCGAGAGAATGTAGGGAAATATAAACCTGGTTAGGTTAGAGACTGTTTTTCATAGTGAAACTGTCTCGATTGTCTCGAGAGGATACCCATTTCTTTTGTACATTTCTAAAATCATATTCCTAAGAAGTTGTATCTTCTTTCATTTGGTCGACACTAATAGGAGCATTAATGTCGGTGGCATCCACTGTCAATCTCGACCACACGCCCTTCCTACAACTATCCATTATCTTTGTTAAATTTACAACGTGAACATGGTTTCCAACAGTCAATGCGTCTGGATCTCAATTAAAGTTGGATTATTTTGCAAGTAAAATAGAAGGTTAGAAAGGGGCTGCCACACCTACCAAGACACCTCTTACGTGTCACACTCGGACTCCACTCATCATGAATCCCATCCACCCCCTACACTTTTGTCCTTCATGTCAGTAACTATCTAATTACCTGCTAGGTTCCCAATGTTGTCTTGTGGTCCAATATGGTCAACATCTCTGGTTTTATTTTTAAATAATGTTCTTGTATTATTCTACAAGGAAAATGACAGCACTACAATAACTCATGTGCATGACATGTATACACTAACCCTATTGACATATTCCAACATGACCTATTCTCATTAAGTGAAATGACTAACCATCCATGGTGGAAAAGACGTTGAATGACAATGCAACAAGTCTTATACACTAACACCCCCCTTCATTGAAACTTAGGTAAAGGTCATGGAAAGTAATAACTAAAATATAACTCCCCTAGAAAACTAAGAAATATGTCTCAATGGGGCCCGACTACTAAGCCTAATAAGGTACCCATGTTCGAACAACATCTCTCTAGAAAAGAAGAAGAGGAGAAGGAAAATGGGTCCCGGGAACTAGGCCTGATGAGGTACCCATGTACAATAAGGATCTCAAGTAATGGAGGAAAAACCCTAAGGGAAAACATCCACTTACAAGGGAAAAAAGACACCCTAAACAACATAAGAAAGATGTGTCAAATGAGTCTCGACAACTATAGGCCTAATAAAGTACTCATGTATAAATTGTAATCCTTCTATAAGAAGAAAAGAGATAAAAAATATTATCTAACCTCCCAAGATGAAGAACGTGTCGAAGACCACCCTGTATCAAGTGAAGAAGAAGATCCCCAAAGTGACAAGGTGTGGTTCCTATCCAAGGAACGATGCTCCATATGTGAGGTGGAAGTGCCAACTACTCCAGAAAAGGGTGATAAATCTAAATCAGTGGCAAAGAAGGAAGGTGGAATATCCTCCAACTGTATAGAAGAGTTTTCGATGTCCGATGAGTCCCAAATCAAAGTTCCTACTCCTAAAAAAAGTCTGTAAAGGACTAGAAGTAGGTGGATCAAGAAATAACTCCTCAATATGTGGTAGATGATAAGTGGATGGTGGAGGTGGGTCCCCATCACTATGGCAATCAACCAAGCTAGAAGAGAAGTCATCATCATCATAAGTGAGCTCATAAATATCATCAAGTCTAGGTGAATCCGAAGGAGGAACAAAGTGAGAAAAAGAGTAAAGTTGAGTGTGATGATCAATTGTACCAACTGCAATAATAATGTCACTGTGAAGCTCTCTAACATAAACAGAATCTGGAGTGAACTCAACCCGCATGCCCTAACTAAGGTGAGTGATTTGATATACTAAAAGGAGATTAGTTGAAAGTGAAGGAACACTAAGCACATTGTTGAAAGTGTCACCATTCACTTCAACAAACCCTCTCCCGAAAACCGGTGTAGAAGTGTCGTCACCAAGCCGAATAGAAGACATGTCACATGGCTCTAAAGAAGAAAACTCAATGTCAGATGAGGCCATGTGATAAGATTCAACCAAATCAATCACCCATGTGGGAGTAGGTGATACAACAACAACTAAAGCTTTTACTTTTGATCTTTCCTTAGTTGATTCTTTTTTTCTTTCACTTTTCCCTTTCCATTGTTTTTTTCCTTAGAACTTTCGCGAGTTGATGATGAAGATGATTTGAGAGAATCAGGAACTCCTAATTTGTTCTTCTCCAGAAGACTCGTGAGGAGGTCAATATTATTCTTCAAACATTTTTCTTCTTCATCTCTACCACTGCATCGCACTCTTTATCCATTCTTTAGGAGATTTAGAACTAGAAGAGTAAGTGGAAAAGTTTGATTTTGTGCTTGGATTGGCCCTTTTTATTCTTACGATCTATATTGTTATGCTTCTTCTCTTTTGAAACCCTAGGTTTTTCATGACCAACAATGAGAGCATGGGATTTTGTGGATCTAAGAGTACCCATATGAATTAGCTTATCATGTTCTCTAGTCAAATCAATAACAAACTCATCAAAGGAGGGCATAGTCCAACTTACACCAAGTGTTCTTTTGTAGCATGGAAGGTAGAGATAAAAACTAAATAGTTTGGACCAAGTTTTGCAAGGATGGAAAGTATGAGTTGTGAGTCATTCTTGTCAATTCCATAATTTTTTTGTTGCAATCTAAGAGATTTAAGTTTGGTGAAAAGTCTTGGAGAGTGTCAAAATTTCTAGGGCTAAGACTAATCAACTCATCTTCGATTTCATGCCCCTTCATTTCATCATGTTTCCTAACACATTTTTCTAAGGCATGCCATACTTCCTTGGGTGATTTGGATGTGTTAATATGAAAGTGTAGTTCTGGTGATACAGAAAGACACAAAAGCTCAAAAGCTTCATCACATTTGTCAAACCACTTTTCTTTATATGTGTCTTTTGTAGGTTTAGTTTGCAATCCCATTGTTATTTGATACAATTTTTGTTTTCTCAAAGCAAGAGACATGGCATCTTTCCATTCGTGATAGTTAAATGCGGTTATAAAAGGAACAAAATTATGATCCATAGCACACAAAAGTGAGCAAAAGAAACTAGTGAAAAGTAAAAAACCACACAAAATGAACACCCTCGTGAATGCGACATTTTATAAGTAGTGTGTTGATTACACTCAAGTGTTCGTGTGATGTGAGACGATTGGTCACTCAGCTTGTAATTAGAGAAATATCACATAAGCACGGAGATCACAATATGCTCAATCATGTGCAATGAAACAAGTGAACAATTGTATACACCTATAATTTCGTCTACATGATATTATTACTAAGATCATAATAACTATCCTAGTCTCGTGCTAATTTACTACACTACGCTAGTAAAACACCCTTTCTAACCCCTTCTAACCCTCCTAAACTTGTTAATCCCTCTTTACCCAAACCTTCTATAAGCTTGTTTTCCCCTTTAATTAACCTTTTTAGGTTAATTAACCCTCTTATTGACTTTCTAAAGAGAATTTGACTTTCTAAACAAATATCTCACCTTCCAAATAACCACTTAGCCTTCCAAATCCAGTTCACACCTCCCAATGTGCTTTTCTAAAAATCACCTTTTTGACTCCTTTTTAGTCCCACATGCATCCAAAACACCTTTTTCTCCAAACCAAAAACTATAAATAGAGGGGTACCCCTCCCACCTTTTCCTAAGAACTCTCTCTCTCATCTCATTTCTGATTTAGGTCATGCTTAAGTCTTTTTAGAGTCATTTCATAGTTTATTTGAGTTATTTACTTGTTATTTGCTAATCCTTTCAAAGCTTTAGGTAAATGGGAGAAGCCATTAATGGTGAGCTTCCATTCTTAAGCTTTTGAGACATCAATAAACACATAACTGATTGCTAGAGCTTTAATAGGTTCATTTACGATAGCTTTCATGGAATAGAGAACTAATATAGTCATGTTTAGAGTTTCATTATTTGTTTTAAGCTTTATATATATGCATGCAAATAGGTAGCTCTTGCTTATCTCTAATCTTATGGTCATTGAGTTGTTTGTTTCAAAGATTTTGGGGTTTCTTTAGAGATTCTTACCCCATGTTCATAGCTTTAACAAAATTTTCATTACACACATTTGACATGCCTAGTGGGACATACTCCACTGTCCTTTAGGATCCTTTTCCAATATTTTTAAGTTCACTTTCACACTTTCTAGGAGAAATAGTTGGTCATTTACTTGATTTCATTTTTTTAAGTAAGCTAAATCATCCTTGTTCATGCATATTTTGTGGGTTTAAACTAGAAATAGTTTTCATTGACTTACAACTAATCTGTTTGACTGTTAAAAGTTTTCATTTCTATGACTTTTACAAGTTTTTCAGAGGGTATGTGTTGGTGTCCTAGAGGGGAGCATCTTCACGAAACCCTAGCACACTCGTTGAACTGGCTGTGCACCCGTCTGGTCATATTTTTCATTGATAGGTTATTTACAAGGGTTATGTGCTGTCACAACTACAGGCGTCTCCGTTGATCGCTCGGCATACATACTCGTGCCTCTGGACGCTATTTGGTGTATTTTGGCATATTGTGTTGATTTTCATTTTGGCTTGCAAGTGTATCCATCAAATTGTAGGCATTTCCATTGAAACCCTAGCATACCTGTCTTTAGGCCCGCATAGGTGTTGGACCCTACTGTCATAATTTTTGCACGCGTCCCCATTGGTTTAGGCACGTATCTGGATGGGATGTGCATGCATCATTCGATGTGCGGAGTGTCTCGAGTTAAAAATTAATTTTCTCTTCAAGCTGTAAGATCAATTTGTTGACTTTTTCTAGTTGTATGCAGGATCTAACAAGTGATTGTAGGTTTCTTTTGGGTTATTTAACTAAGGTAGTTTAAGTGTTTCATTTTCTTAGTTAGAAAGAGCTTTTGCAAAGTGTGTATGCTCTCTCCTCGCACCTTCTAGGTGATCTTGGGGATCAAAAACACTTCTAAAAACCTTCTTGTCACTTTTAGAAAAACTAACTTTACACTTCCTAATTGGATTAACCTTTCAAAAATTGGCTAAACCGAACTCTATCTTACGAAAACATGCTTAAAGCATTTTCCATAAAGTTTTTTTTAGTAGAGTTTCTGCATTGTGTATGTTCTTCTTTCACGCCTTTTTGGTGATATTAGGAATCAAAAGCAACACACAAAATCTCTTTCTCTATATCATTGTTTGTGGTGAAAAATTACTAACCCCATACATGTTTTCATACAGGTTTCCAAACGGTGTGCTACTTAAACCACATTAAGTTAAGCAAGATAAAAAACACACCACTCCACATCACACTGTATTGTAGGTTTCAGAAAAGGGTACATCCCTATCCACTCAACTAGAACATAACCCCTTTGGCATAACACCTTAAGATGCAACAATGGGGTGGTTCTATGAACCCTAAATTAATCCACCATTGAGTAACCTCGTAGATGAAACAGGAAGTGCTCCACTTACCCACTTGACTAGATTTTATATTGCAAGTTAGAGTCAAAGTTGTATGTCTTGTGACCTTAGTGAGAATATGCATAAACACATTTATTGTTCATCGTATTTGAAGGGGGTAAATTAAATCCAAGATACTCCCAAATTAGTTAGTGCGACTCTTTTGGTAAATTGAGCTCGCATTTAGACAACTTGTGACACCTAATTGAGTGATCTTATTAGGAAAACCATTTTGTCTTGGAGCCCACTTTGCTAGTCCGTATCTCATCTTGTCGAACCATCATGAAGTGACAACTTACTTGGAGTATGAACCTTGTTTTTCGAACAAGGAAAAGAGTCCACTTGAGTTAGATCTAAGTGTCTTTCATCATAGAATTAAAACGATATATCACTTAGCTTGGTTTCATTCTTGCCTTCGAACAAGGAAAAACTCTGCCCAAGTGGCACTTAGTTTATTTTCATATTTTAATCTATACCCTTGCGTTCTCACTACCCATTTGGGGTGAGAAGGAAACATACCCCACGAGTCTTATCAAGAAAATATTTGCCACTTTTTTGTCTGGTTTACGCCCATCCATGTTTGTGGTTGGGTTGTTAAACGTCTAAAGTGCACAAGTATGTTTTTGTGTCTTTGATAGTCCTTTGATCTTGATTTCAAGATCATCTTCATTGCTATTCAGCTTTCGGTTCATCACTTCTTAAGTTGTTATTTTTATTTTAGCCATACAATTTCGGTACTTACATCGTGTTTTCAGTTTTGAGAACTTGGTATAAGTCCCTTTATTGTATGGTTACGTTGCTCACACAACTAAGAACTTCTTGTTATACTTATACTTAGTTTCAATTCCAACATTATCTAAGTCTTTTAAGAGTGTTGATATTGCCTTGTGTATACTGCGATGACATCATCTTGATACTAACACCTTGCTTGTTAGGTTAATGTGTCAAGATAGTGTTGTTACGCTATCCACATTCGTAACTTCCATTTTTCAAAACTTAGGTGTCGTCGGCATTTAAACTGGTCTTAGTATATCTCATGGAGAGATCACGACAATATCACTTTGGTATTTAAGCCTTGTTGGTATTCTAAATCGACCTATGTATTAATAGGGTATTGTCACTATCTACCTTAGGCACTTCGTTGGAATCATAGTTTAGGGTATAGTCTTGTTAAAACAATAGTTTGAGTGATCATTTGACTTAATGTGCATATGATTGTTCTTTGAATGATAAACAAGTGCATAACATTACATTTAGAACACACTGCGATATTTTGACCATCAAACAACTTATACAACATATGCCTAGCTTTCATACAACTTTGACGGCATTTAGACAAAACCTAATATAACTTTGACTAGTAATGCCTAGAATCACAAAAATGGCATCTAAACCAAACAAGTGTGACTTAGAAGAAAATCCTTTTGAATCCTTCCCATTTAGTGGCAATAACTTAGCACCTCTCTTTTCATAGGTCAAAGACACAAAGCCGTTGATTGATCATAATAGAGAAGAATTTGATTCTTCTGAAGAACAACATAAGTTATACCTAGGTCGATTTAATGAGCTCCTTTATTATAACAGAGATCAAGTGCTCGCAAGAGTCTTAGAATTAGGGGCTAAGCTTCCATAAGAACGTGAAGTGGAGACTAAGATCATTAATTGTAAAATGGAAGAACGAACATCCCTCTTAGACATGGATAACCCCTTTGATGTAGGGTATTCTTCTACTTTGAAAACATCACAACACCGTTAAAGGAGATCCGTCAAAACCGGTTGGCGATTTGTGGAAACCTTATTACAAAGATTCGCATAAAGTAAATATTGAGCATAAGCACAAAGCCTCACCACCTCCTAATTTTGACAAGGAAGATGATCCCTTAGTTGAAGAAGATATCCTTCAAAAGAAAATATTGAAACTAAGTCAAAAATTAGCTAACGTAGGGCCCTCGAGTAGGAACACGCCTAAAGACAAACTCAAAACCAAATCCAATGAGTTCCACTTTGATCTATACAATGACACAACTTTTAAATTTGCTAAGGTAAATAGACCAATATCACCTACAAAAGAGCAACTCATTCAACGAGAATTACAATTAATGAAGGATGCGCTACTATGCTACATAAAGGAAACGTAGGTGTAGACACCTATTTTTGGTTATAGCGCCCCTCCGTCATCTCACATTCACACAATTTCCATTCTCGCTTCTCTTTTTCTTAAATTAAATGAAATCTCATCTATTTGCTCACCTTGTTTAATTAATTATTAAATGGGCTCCATGTAGACCCATTTGATAATTCAAATTTTGACATTATCCCCATCTCTCACAAATTATTAAATCCATGGGTATTAATACACCCATCTGACACCCCTTTCTAAATGGAATCTATCATCTCACCTACCATGTCAATCATGCTCCCCATTCCATCTAATAATTCAAGCCGTGGTCCCCACATGATCACATCATATTTCTTAACTCGGGTTACTTTACTCAACCCAGGTATCATTTAACCTGTAGTTTAACCTCACATCTAAGCTATAAATATGGGTTTTCCCCATATTTCAAGGACCAAAAAAAGAGAACGAAAAATCTAGATCTTTGACTGATATGTTTCAAGAAGACCTAGAGAGACCTAGGCCTAGAGAAGAGAAGAAAGAGCTTAATTAAGTTATGCCAGTTTAAGGAAGAAACCTTTTCCATGGTTCATTATCTTGCCATCTTGATGCCCGGTTCATCTCCATAAGCACAACACAAGCTAAGTTCCCTCTTCATTTCAGTTACTTGTCATTTTATATTCTATTATTATTGTTCATGATCTGTTATTATCTTGTCGACACGGGGTTGACATCCTCTAAGGGATTTAAAATCCTCTTGGAACCGGCACTGTCTGCACAACCCCGCATATTATGATCTAATATTATCTGTTTTAGTTTTGTAGATCTAGCTTCTTTATATCATGTATCTATCTTATTTGCGCCCGTAGATCCACATCTAGCATCTGATGTCCTAAGCCCTCCATCATTCGAAGTTGCTAGTGGCTCCCAGTATCGGCCTTCACCCCGCTCAAGAATGAAGTTTCCTGTACAACATTTTTGGCACACCCGGTGGGACCAGATCCTAGATCTAGTCATTTTGTTTGTTATTTTATTCATCTTTTCTAACTTGCTTGTTTGCAATATCTTAGTATTTTCAATTTCAGGTCAGTATATTGCTCATTGAAATCACTAGGAGGTACGTGCTCTGCTTGTTTTCTGTTGACATCTACCCACATGGGATATAAATCGAAATTAACCTTGTTCTTCTAGTTGTCGTCACATCTTATATTTTGTATCTTTTGTTTTTCGACTCACCTGTTCACGGGATTGAGTATTATCTTTGTTTGTTTCGCATGTTACTTACACTTTATCGTCTTTCTCCATCACGAAATACGTGGTTTTGTTATTTAGAATGTATTTTTATTTGGTGGTTTATAATTGGTCGATAGTTTTATATTTGTTGCATTAAAACAATTAATTAATAATAATATATAAATAAATAAATAAATGTAATTTATACTTAAAATATATAATAATAAAAGAAATATATAAAAATTAAATTAAAAAATAAATATCCTAAATTATCCCTCCCCTACCTATCACCCCATTTCACCCTAACCAAACTCCCACCTCCTCTCTAACTCGAAATGAGTTCCCTTCTACCTGAGCTCTCCACATCTATCCTGTCACCCCATCTCCCTTCCACCTTACTCCCGCTACTCCCTCCTCCATGTTGTTTTCCATTCTCCCTTCCTTCCCATCGATCCACCCACAGGCTCCACCTCTGACTCCTACAAACCCTCCAACTCAACTCCACACACATACGCTTCACCGCACCCATCTCGCCTCGTCCCATGTCCACCCGAGCTCTCTCTTGTGCTATCTCCCATCCTTCCATCTCCCACGTAGATCCTTCCCTCTGCCCAAGCTCCCATCCAGCTTTCTCTCCTAACCGTTTCACACAACTCCCCTCAACCGAGCTTCTACCCACTCGACCAACCCCGATCTCCATCTTCCTCTCGCACGAGATCCCATCTGAATCTCCTCCCTTCAATCCACTCCAGCCTCACCCCATCCTCACATAGATCCCATCTCCCCTCAACCTCTACCAGCACCAACCTCCACACTAATCCATGCTTTGCTTCACCGCACCCATATGTCCCGTCCACCATCTACCCGAGCTCTCTCTTGCGCTACTTCCCATCTCCCTTCTATCCCACTTCTCCTCTTCTCGAGCTCCCATCCGATTTCTCTCCCTGACTCTCTTATCCCCAACTCCACATAGCCCATACTCGCCAACACCCCTTCGCTCACAAATATACAACTGCCTCCCTTCTCCCTTCCTCCCGACTCTGCTCCACTCGCCCCACCTACGGCTCGACCCTATCCTCAACCCCCAACCGACATACACCAACCCACTCTCTCCATGCACACTTTCCTCAACCAAGAGGACCCCTCCATGTGAACTCCACATGGCTCGACCACACATGCACTATATATTTGTTTAATAGTTTTTAATTTTGACTCACGAGTGCATTTCCTTTTTAGTTAATAATTTACTTCATAGATTAGTCTTATAGTTTTTATTTTATCATTCTATAGTTCATTTCATAGCTTATTATTTCAAATCTATTGACACATTGTATAGTTTATCAATCGTCTCTCATTTTGATACGGGTTGAACATTTATTAATTTATCTCATACGTTTATTTCATAGATTAAAATTATAATTTTCATTTTCGCATCATAATTACTCTAATTGACTAGGAACATTAAACTACAATTTTGCTAATTAATTAGATTAATTTTTTTAAATTTATTTACGACGACACCATTTGTAAAATTTATAAAGTCATTTTTTAAAAACTACCTTAACTAATAGCATTTATTATCTTCTTGCAGGATAATGTCTATAACCCCACGACAACAACATTACGTTGTCAAAGACCAATGTTTAAATCAAACACACCGCACAAAATACTTTTACCGACTTTATCTGCAAACATAGATTTATTCCATTTAAGGTTACTCGTGTTTCGACCACCGATCATCGCCTCCAAGTATGCCATCATCACATGTGATCAAATAAACAAAAAAAAACATTATCTAGATCCCTCTTCCAGTCGTGAACGGTGCACTTTTAAGGTCACTAGATGTTCTGGGTCCGTGATTAATACCTCTAAACACATAACACTGATAAGTGATTCTCCAAGTATTCCTCATTTTTCTCTATTTTCTCTTTTCTGCATTGAACTTTCCCTTTCTAAGTGTCTGTCTACATCGAATATCATATTTCATTTTGGTCTAAAACAAACCTTCTACATCCTACTTGCTTACATAGCCTAAGTAAAGGATTTAACTCTTTGCATTTCACTTATCACACACTGCTTGAGACTGCACAAACATAATTAACACATCAAAATGTTCCTCTCACCTGGTTAATTGATTGGGACTTAAACACCCAATAGAAACCGTCTCAGACATCTCCCAATCCATAACTACCTGAAACCAACCTTAGACTTCTTTAGGCACCTTCATTATCTGTTTTACCTTACATCTCAAATTAATCATGATGATAAAAATATTCTAGCTTGATTTGTTTGTCAACAACATACATAAACAAATGTTTCTCTATTTCACACCTATTGTCGCTCTCTCTCAAATTGAGACAAAACAACAATCTACTCTATCTAATGATATTACTTCTTCTGATGATCTCACCCAACAAGATTCTAAACTCAAAACCACATCGTCAGTCACCCAACCTCCAGTCTCCATGGTCTCACCTCATGAGAACCATGTCATCCAAAATTGTCCCCGCCTTGACACCAACCCGCATATCCCTTGGCAAGCTAGTCTTCCTAAACTAGTCATACCACCATCTCCCGCTCCTCTAGATACACTCGGATCTCCTCCTAACCCCATATATGACTTCCTACTCTAAAAATATCCTATAATTTCTCAATCCTCCCAATCTCCTAAATTGGTGGATTGCATTCCACCCACATCCCATTTTGACAATTCTATTTCATCCACCATTAATAGGCATGTCCAGCCATCTCAAACTCTTAACACATATATCCCCGTTTATCTTTTACCACAACAACCTACCCGACTTCAACAACCACATCATGCCCCTATTGCTCAACACCAGCCTATGCAACAATCTCAACCCATGACACATGCTCCCCAAATGCCCACATATCCACAAATTAATCCACTATCTTGTCAAACCATTCTGCAAACATCCTATCCACAAACTTATCAACCACCTTATCAGATGCTTCCCCAACTACCCACACACCCACAAACACATCATTCACCTTATCAAACTACTTTTCAAACCACACAACCGATCCAATCTCAACCTTACAACACCTCGAGTGATTCAATTCACGCCTTAATGAATTGGTTGGCTAGTTTAGAAACCCTTACCGTAGCATCCAAAAACACCTTATCCTATGAGCACATCTGTAATGAACCGATTCATCCTTCGGTTCCAATCAAACCCTATCCCCTCATTGGAAACTTCTTGTGTTTAATAAGTTCAACAATAAAGAAGATCCCCAACAACATCTCACATTTAAACGCATGTTGTCTTATTATGCATGATCACAATCTACTTATTTGCACTTTCCCCATGTCTTTGTCTGCGGTCCACTTGGTACAACAAGATCCCATGACATTCCTTATTCTCTTTCACTCAAATTGCACAATTGTTCTTAGAACACTTTTCTATCAATATCGCATGCAATACAACTATTGTTGATCTATATAAACTTTGGCAATTTAAAAAGCGAACCCATCGCCGACTTCGTCACACGATGACATGATGTTATAAACCAACTATCCTTCACTATTTTGCAAACCAAACTCATCAAACTATTCTTATATTCGTGTGCCAAACATATATCATCCACTTTATAGATCCAATTATTCCAAACCTTTGATGAAGCTTTCACAATGGATAGTAAACTTGAAATTTGTGCCATTGAGTAGGGTCATCTTAAACTAAGTTCAATTAAACCTAAAATTGAATCTACTAAACCATTCACACATAACGACGAGTTCAAGGCTATGGCCAACACTATGGTCATTGAACCCTCATCCCCATCTACATCAAGCACATGGTCTCAACAATGATCTCCTCAATCAATAGCCAACTACACTCCCTTAGGAGAATCATATAGTTCTGTATTTGATAAGTTGATGAGCGTAAACTCTATCCAACTTCCTCCCATACGACCCGTGGATAGCTCACAAGCCAAGCCTATTTCATAGCATGATGCCCACTATTGTAAATATCATAGATTCAAAGGTCACGACATTGAGAGATGTCATTCCTTCAAAGATCGTGTCCAACAACTCGTAAATCAAGGGGATATCCAAATCGATACCTCAACTGCGCAAACTAATCAACCACCAACAAATCAAGCCACGCTCTTTACATCTCAACTATCAAATGCTTATATGATTGACATTGTCAATCAAGATCCCATCTTATCACCAACTCTGCATGTCCCTATAGTGGACATTATTCCCATCCCTTATGTGGAACTGTTACATCTACATCAACTTTTACTACTTGTCTGAAAATACATCTTCTCCTATCCTTATCACATCCACATCAAATTTGACTATACCATCCACTTCGTCACTTCAAATACACCCCAATCTACCACATTAGATTCCTCCTTAGCACCCATTTCAGCCCCACTCATATCCACACATAACCCTACATCTCTCACACCTATTCATTCACCGACATCTTCATCAAATACACATGTTACTACACCTACATTGCTCACAACCATCCCAACTAAAATCAGTTCTACTACATGCACCCTTGTAACCCCACCTTTGATGTCAACTCTTTTAGCAAACATATCATTCTTACCCCTCGAAACATTTATGAAACAACCAGTTCTATCTACTTCTACACCTAAGAATACGCCTACATTTATTATGTTACCCATAAGGTTTACTCCATCGGTTATCACATCACTCACATCTCCACATATTCCAAAAGTGCTTACATATTTATCTATGCCAACTACCCCTATACCTATCATATCAACAAGTCCACCTATCTCTACCTTGACAACGTTTCCCATGGCCACGTCACCCAGTCTACCCCAATATTCTTTACCCAATCCTTCTATCACACCAACCCAATCCTCTCGATCTGTAACTTTATCAAAGATACCCTTTGGATCATCTATTGAACCAACACATCCACCTAAATCAAATAAAAATGATTTACCTTCTCGGTCTACAAAATCCTCTCTTTCCATGTCAAAACCAAAACAATCCACATCTCATGTAGATATCATTAATTCCATCATACAAACACCTATCTCTCCATTAACATCCTCATCTTATTTTAGGACATTTTCTCCATTAATAACCACACCACCGCTATCAGATCCTTTGGTTGAAATTATTGTCATCCCTGCTAGAGGTAAATCTTCTCGGTTAAATTCTAAGGCTCGGGGCAAACATCCCCGACAGTCCCCTGCACATCCTTGGAAACATTCAGGTTTTCCCTTTCCTCAACAATCCAATGCCACGATATCTATGTTAGGATCAACCTCTCCATCTACAACATCTTGCAATAATCAATCCACATCCAAATAGTATAATCCTCCAAGCAAATTTGATTTGTCCTCCAAAACATGAAATTCACCCATCCAATCTACATGCACTTTTTCCCCTAACTCCAAGCTGAAATATCCTATCAAAACCCACAAGAGTTACCTTCCCCATGACACTTTGATGGGGTCTTACGCAGATATCCTTTGACATTTAACTTGAATATCTGTCATCACTCTTCCTCCCATTAAATCCTTTAATCCCTATGGTCTCAAGCCATCATGGTTTAATCCTAATTGCATTTGCACCTATCATCGTACCTCGGGCCATGACATCGAACATTGTAAGGCATTTCGGTCAATCGTCAATAACCTTATTGAGAAAGATGATTTCCTCATTCAAGGGAAATTCCCTTCTCCATCTACCTTGAATCCAATCATATCCAATCTATTAGATCTCCCATGATCCCTTCATCCACATCATCCCTTAACATCCCTCCTACCCATGTCATTCCTCCTAAGAAAGGCCCTCCATTGTTCATCAATACCACTTATCTTACTAAGCACAATTGTGGTCTCCAATCGTTTATCCCATCCAAATCTAAAACAATCTCATCTAAAGTCTTTCAAAATCCTTTAACTCCTTCACTTTTAACTCACTTGGGAACAACCTTCCCTCACCCTTGAGCATCTCATCTGTACAACTCCCTTGTTACTAGGGGACTTCACTCCTTGACGTTGTTTTGTCTACCTCCTTCACATTCATCCAATCTAAACTATTTCTGTCCAAATCCTCATCTCCTTCTAAAGTCCACCATTGTGGCCATATTTATGCCTCTTTTGGGGCATCATATTTTTCATTGAAGTCCTCCTTTGAGGCCATGTTTGTCTCTCCATTGAGGGACCCCTTTTTTCTCAAAGTCCACCATTGTGGCTCTATTTGTGTCTCTTTAGGACACCATTTATTTCATCAAGTCCTCCTTTAAGGCCATGATTGTCCTTCTATGTTTATGTCTCTCTTGGGGCATCATTTATTTTCATCTAAATCCACCATTGTGGTCATATGTTTGTTTCCTTCAGGACATAGTTTTGTTTCCTTCTTGGCTATCATCTCATCTTATTGCAACTTCATTGTCTTCCCTCTCGTGGTGGTAAACCAGAGACGTAACCTCTTAATGCATTACACTTGCAACCAGTCTATTGTTAGCATATCTACCAATGAGCACTTAGTTACATCCTTAGATTGTTCTACCATCCTTAGCCCCTTCCATTTTTCATTGTAATGATCTGAATTATGTGGTCCGCCTTCACTACTTTGATGTGACCCCATAACCATTACATCCATCACCTTCTCATTCTCCTATTGTAGCCATGCAAGGGTCCAGGTGTCTCTTGTACATTCCTTATCCCCTCCTAAGTGGTTTACTTGACTATTCCCAGCTCTCCCCCATGTGAAGCTCAAATTCATGTATGCAAAAGGCAAAATCAAAGTTATAAAAAAAACATACTGATCCCTCGAAGGACAGTTGTTCATGCAAAAAGGAAAAAGAAAGAAAAGAAAAGCATACAAATCAAAATCAAAGCAAAATCAAAAGTAAATAGATCGATCCCTTAAAGGAAAGCTATTATTATTATTCTTGCCATCCATATTATGTATAAAGTAGACCATACCCTCAAAGGATGGCTACTCAGTTATTATGACATTTGGAAGGTTTTCCGCATTGATCAGCCTTCCTTTATCAACATTTTCAAAAAGCTTTTTGCTATTGTTCTTTCCCTTTCCCAAAGCTGGGGCATAGACTTGAGGAACACCACCTTTGGAGATCCCTCTTCCTGCATACAACTACAAGTTACATCTCAATCCCTTTGTCATGTCAACATTAGGATTACAAGCATCTTTCATCCATATTTCCCTCATGATCTTTTGGTATAACTAACTATCGTTGGTTATGTATTAACACCTGCTATTGGCTATAAGTGCAATGCCTTGAGTGGTAACCTTTTCTTATTTATCTCCAATCTAGTTTGAAACATAGTTTCCCTGTACGCCCTTGCTATAGCTATGTTCCATTCATCTCATCTAGATCATATTTTATAAAAATCACATCAAATTTCACACTATGAATTTTATATCTATCCATCATCTCCATGAATGCATTTGCAAATATAATTTTTGGTTTGTGAATTCTACTTGATCGTCATTGTAGTTTGTGAATCCTACTTGAGGATCCTTCTCAAGGCAAGTTCGTTATCTTGCAGCGCCTTATCTCTCAACATGTTCAATAACATCTTTGATCCATTTCTCCTCGCTCTTCATTTCCACTCATCACCATTTGTCTCCACATCATCCTTCTCACCTTTATGTCCCCTTGCACAATGCCAAGTATCTTACTTGTCTTTCCTCTTGAGTTTCACTTTCACTCTTCACTTTTAGTTTGAAAATATTACTTAATCATCCATACAACCAGCAAATCTTAGTTAAGGTATATCTTCTTCCTTGGATCCTCCCATTGTAGAAGCTTCTCCACCATTTCCTCTTTCAATAGATGACAATCACCACCACAAATGTCTTTCCACTCCTCCTTTTCCACTTGACACTCTTGCATCATCACTCCCACCACGTGGGCATCCCAATTAAGGATTTCCCTTACACTCTCCATCTACATTGTATATGTTCCTTCATCCACTCATATCACACTCCTTTGTTTCCTTGTTATCACTTTAATATCATCTCTTGTTCCATTTTGATATACGTTGCTCAATATTTTCATCATTCTTCTTCTTTTTGGGTTTGGCGATCCTACTTAACCATCCCCATTGCAGGGCAATCTTACTTAAGAGCTCCTCTTAATAATGGTTTGCCATCGACCCTTCCACCTCCCATCATATCTTCCTCATCTTTTGTCTCCCGCCTCTCATCATACTTATCCACTCCAACCAACCATTCCACACACTGTACCCAATATAATGTTTTCTTTCTCCTTCTTATCATCATCACTTGCCAGTTTGGTGATCTTTCTTAAATCCTCATGCGGCATGGCGATCTTACTTAAGAGTTCCCCTTAAGCATGATCAGTCATCCTGCACTCGCCACTACCCCACATTATCTCCATCTACATTTTCTCATCATTCCCCATCATCACATCCTCTCACCTCCTCTTTCATTATTGCAAACACCACTTCCTCTGGGTCCCTTTTTCATCTCCATCATCATCACTTGGGTAATATTACTTAACTATTGCTTCTCCATTCATTTTGTGTATTGTTTCTTCATTTTCCTCTCATTCATTCTCATCCACTACATCCTCTCCTCGCCGTCATCTTCCTACACATCGTTATCCCTCCTTTCTTTACTCTTTCCACTCCATCTTCTAGAGTTCTCCCACATATCTACCCCCATACTTACACTCGTCATCTTCTTCATTTCCGTGCTAATAATTATTGGTGGACTTCTCCTAAAAATCACTCATCCCCATTTTACACAACCTGAATCCTTTTCTTTGACCTCCTCCATTCTATCTTCATTCCTTCCTTCCTTTGTGTCCTTTGATCATTATCGAGGACTTCTCCTAACATCCCTTCATTGGCATTCCCCCTCCCATTCTTCATTTAATTTCTACCTTGTCTCATCTTTTGTCCCATCTTTTCCTACTGATCATTATCGGCAGACTTCTCCTAACATCCATTCACTGGCATTGGTTCTCCTATCCCTTCCTTTCTTTTTCCTCACCACCTCTCCATCTTCCATTCTTCCTTTCCAATTTCTTCATTGTCTTCATCATGCACCCTCTCTCTATTTTCTCGTCATCAGCATATCCTCATCTCATACATCTCCACTTCTTTTCCAATCAATGTCATTCCTCCCCTCAAGCTTCTCTTTACGTTCCTTGTGCTTCTCACTCTTTATCGAATATCTCTATTCTTGGTTCCCTTCCTTCTGCATAATTTTCTCTGTTCTCTTTTCCTCCTTTCTCATCCTCATCATATTTCACTTCCTCTTTATCATCTTTCTCCTCGTTTTACCTCGCACTTTCTCCTTACTTCCTCATCGATAACCTTGACTCTTTAGCGTTGTCCCATCTCCTTTATCATCTCATCATCCACATGCATTTCCATGTGGTCAGTTCCATATTCTTTGCCTTGGATTTCCTCACTATGATCTTTTTCCCTCAATTTTCTTTGCTCTTTCATCTCTTTCATTTTCTATTACCTCTCTGTTTTCCTCTACTCCATCCTTCTTCACACCTTTCATCTTGAATAACTCTCTCTCTCTCTCTCTCTCATAATTTCATCCTCTACTCTATTCTTTTTTTATCTTCTCTTTGTTTGTCTTTCTTCATTTCCCCCTTTCTCTATAGTCATTTTTTCTTATCTTCTTCCTCCCCTTTCATTCCTTATTTTCTCCTCCTCCGTTTCCATCCCTCTATTCCATATCCATGTCGCATTCATATTCAATCTTTCTTGCTCTTCTCATAATCAACCAATCCTCATGTCTATTCCCTTTTCTCTTTCTCAACATCTCTCACATTTGGCATTCACGGTCAATGCCAATGTTTCTCCATTTATGTATCACCATCTATCCCTTTCATTACCATTCTTGTTCTTCTCTTTGCAACATTGACCTCTTACAGGGACATCATCGTCACATATTTTATATTTGCATTTCCTCTTACAGGTACATCATCGTATCCATTTCTAGAAATCTCTTCCCATCTTCCTTTGACATTTTTGTCTTGGAAGATACCATAACGGCCATCACCTATCTGATCTTGTTCTCTTCCATGAATATTTTCTCTGCTTTTGTTTTGTCACAAAAGTATCTTGACTTATTATCCTTCTTATCATACTTATCGAAGAAACGAGACTTTTGTCTTCTTCACCTTCTAATTTGCTAACACTTATACATATTTCCTATGAAACATGATTTCCATCATATTTATCACCCTTTTAGGGAATTTTATCTCACCTTTCTATCCTATCTGCTCATCCTGTCCACATTTATGATTATTCCATCTATGTCTTATGTTGGGGCACCTTTTCATCCTTGTACTTGTCAATGCATAGAACTCACCCTTCCCGTGCCCTATGTTGGGGCATCATTATCTTCATCCTCATCCCTTTTACGGACGCATGATTTTTCATACGATTCCTCGCAGACAAAGGATTGCACACATCTTTCGCATTCGGTTGCACATATTTTGATGTTTTCCTATGACCCATTGGTCATCTTGGTTTACATCCATACTACAGTGGTCTTCACCCACTCACTAGTCTGTAGAATGTTGTCATTTGTCTCCGTTGAGACCACAATTGTCCTCTACCGATGTGATATTGAAGTCACCACCATACATTTTGTTTTTCATTGTTATTGCGATCCTTTTTTACCTGAGGCATCTTGCCTTTGGTCATGTCTTCATCCATCTTTAGACACATATTTCATCTAACCCTTTTTGTTTGTGTCGTGGCTTGCTATTGTAAACCACTCAACAAAAAGGGGAAAATGTAGACACCTATTTTTGGTTATAGCACCCCTCTGTCATCTCACATTCACGTAATTTCCATTCTCGCTTCTCTTTTTCTTAAATTAAATGAAATCTCATCTATTTTCTCACCTTGTTTAATTAATTATTAAATGGGCTCCATGTAGACCCATTTGATAATTCAACTTTTGGCATTATCCCCCATCTCTCACAAATTATTAAATCCATGGGTATTAATACACCCATCTGACACCCCTTTCTAAATGGAATCTATCATCTCACCTACCATGTCAATCATGCTCCCCACTCCATCTAATAATTCAAGTCATGGTCCCCACATGATCACATCATATTTCTTAACTCAAGTTACTTTACTCAACTCGGGTATCATTTAACCTGCAATTTAACCTCACATCCAAGCTATAAATATGGGTTTTCCCCATATTTCAAGGACCGGAAAAAAAAAGAACGAAAAATCTAGATCTTTGACTGATATGTTTCAAGAAGACCTGGAGAGACCTAGGCCTAGAGAAGAGAAGAAAGAGCTTAATTAAGTTTTTCTAGTTTAAGGAAGAAACCTTTGCCATGGTTCATTATCTTGCCATCTTGATGCCCGGTTCATCTCCATAGCAGAGCACAAGCTAAGTTCCCTCGTCATTTTAGTTACTTGTCATTTTATATTCCATTACTATTGTTCATGATCTATTATTATCTTATCTGACATGGGGGTTGACATCCTCCAAGGGAGTTAAAATCCTCTTGGAACCGACACTATTCGGAAACCCCGCATATTATTATCTAATCTTATCTATTTCAGTTTTGCAAATCTATCTTCTTTATATCATGCATCTATCTTATTTGTGCCCGTAGATCCACATCTGCATCTAAGGTCCTAAGCCCTCCATCATTCAAAGTTGTTGGTGGCTCCCAGTATCGGTCTTCACCCCGCTTGAGAAATTTTTTTCTGTCTGATAGTAGGACACAGAGAAGTACCTATATGAAGAACTATGCCCTTACCCCTTCGATAAGGACATGTTGCGACAACCCTTCCCAAATCATTTTTCCATTCCTAAGTTCGATAAATATAAAAGCAAAGGTGATCCTCATGATCACATCAAGGACTTTTATATGACTTGTTAAGAGGTCGCGTACATCGATAATTTCTTAATACAACTCTTCCCTCACAGCCTATGCACAGGCATTGGAATGGTTCTTTAGTATACCCAAGGGCTCCATTACAACATGGCCCACACTAGCGAAAAAATTTGTGTGGCATTATTCCTTCAATATGGATAATGATATCATGATGAACGACCTTTGCAATGTAAAACGAAGCCCAACGTGACCTTTGCAAGCTTCTTACAATGATGAGGAGGATTGAAAATTTGTTTCCCATGTGCCTTGCTGCGAAAACAGCTAGTAAGCATATTTGTTCCTAACCTAAACTCAGAGATAGCATTTCATTTGTAAATGCATTACGTCTCTAACTTCAAAGAAGTGATAGAGAAGGGTAATCAAACAAAAAGGCTCTCCTCGCGAAGGGTACACTTAAACCTATCATCAAGGACAAACATGAAGTAAAACCCTCAGATAAACCAAAATTCTTCAACAAAAACAAACATGTCATTGGTGATGGATTACGGACTCCAAAAGATTCCAAACCATATAGACTGGTTTGATTTTAAAGCTCTCACAAGGACCTCACCCAAAGGCACCCACCAAATGCATGTTTACACCTCTAACTGAGTCATTTTCAGCTATACTTAAACAGTTAGATGTCATGAACATGGTGCAATACCCAATGCTGCTGACAAATTACCATATCCGAAGATGCTCCAAAACTGGTTGGTTCAAAGAGCATGAGTACTGTGATTTCCATCATGTTAAAGGACACAAAATAGATAGGTTCTTGAGACTATGACATTATATACAAGACCTCATCGAAGAGGGAAAAATTTCCATAGATTCTCCCTCGACTCAGGGACGAGATCAAAATGAGAAAATGGGTATCTTAGAAGAGCCATTTCCTAACCATGCGAGACAAGAAGAACAAGAAGCCGAGATCACGAGACAAGCTTCTAATGACTATAGGACCGCTGCTTATACTTATATGACTATCAATAGTCCCTTTGATTCCCTTATAGGATGTATCCGTTCATTTGATGAGCATGTCAATATTATTAGGATCTTAAAAAAATTGCGAGTAGGAAACAATACGCTCGTTTGATCATACCCAATACCCTACCTATCCCTCAGGAAGGTCAGTATAACCTAATAGAATAGTTAGAGAAAACACCCATTAGGATATCGATTTTAGATCTCCTCAAGATCTCTATTACTCATAAAAACATGTTGTATAAAACACTACAGAGTTTGAGAGTCTACATAGATGTAGATCCCGCGCACCTTCAAGCCATGATTGCACACCTTGACTCCAATGATCATATCACTTTTGATCATATTGCAATCCTATGTAATGACCCAGAGCATAACTTACCCTAGACTTAGAAGTAGTTGTTACTCGTCATAATATCAAGAGAGTACTTGTGGACGGTGGATCTGGTTTCAATATTTACACTTTGAAGCTGGTTAAGCAATTAGGCCACTCAAAATGGATCTAGGGGTTAAAACTATTACAATCACAGCTTATGATAATGAGGAGCGCAAGTCAGCATGTACTATAGTAGTTCCGATGGAAGTAGGGCTGACTTGTCATGATACAACATTCCATGTCCTTGACTTGGATCTTCCATACAACATGCTCTTAGGGTACCCATGAATCCATGTCATGCAGGTCATTCCTTCAACATTTCAGTGGTGTATTAAGATGTGTCATGAAGGATAGATAGTCACCATTTAGGATGATCTGGAATTTTTCACGCATTATAGGGCATTCTTGAGTTTTCTCGTGCAGCTTGTGAGTGCCCTTCTACGGATATTGTTGTTCCTTTACAAACAAAATCTATCACGGAGCGTGTGGATCCAGTTGATCACTCCTTGTAATCAAAAATTTCCTTCATTGGTCAACCCTTTCAAATTATGGGAGGAAACATCTGCAAAGTATGGCCCAGGTGAGTAATTCACTCTTTAACAAGCCTTATTAATATTAGATCTATAGGTGTCACCCATGACACATGGTAAAACCTACTTTCGGTTAAGAGCACTCGAAATACATGCCCTAAACCATTGGATAAGTTCATCTTTGGTGGTCTCTTATCCGAGGAAAAGATGTTATAAGATCCCACTAGCAGAGTACCTGAGGGTACCATGGCTTCATGTGATCAGGCCCCACAATATGTCAAAGGCCACCGTATGATGTACGTTATGGGTTACAATGGGTTTGGATGTGGTATCAATGTGCAAGGATGATTAGAACTCATCCCTATCCCTCGTTTCAAATCTAATAGACATGGTCTTGGAATAAGACATCATGATGATTCACCCTTTGAGATTGATGCCACCTCTTCCGAACGTGATGATGACTCATCTCATTCGGATAGCGACACAGATTCCCAATATAGCCTCTATGAGGATCTTGCCTCTACTAACCTATTCCCTGATTCAACTATTTTTACCTTATTCAAATCCAATCCTCAAACCAATTTCCAAATAACCCTTGTATATCCAGAAATTTTAGATTGGGATCAACAATCTCGTGTGCCAATCGATTTCTTTGAAAATGACGAGGCATTTGCGAGATCATGGGACTTAGGGATTCTATTCCATTGGGGATCACAAGAAAGAATTCGCAATTCAACTAGATCCATGCACATACTTTGGAGAAGAGGAAAATATGTGTGGACGCTTGAATAGGAAAGTTGTAAGCAAGAGTAAGAATGCTTCGAGAGAAGCCTTATGGAAATAATAAACGTAAGTCTCATAGTGACAAATTTTTTGAGGCACTAGTAGATAAACACGAGGAACCTATAGAAAAATTGGTATATCTCTGTTCAAAGATGATGCCTTTGAGCCACCTAAGGAGGTTGATATTACTCTTCCTCCTGATCCTACATGGATGGAAGATGCTTCTAAAATGTTGGTTGAAGAAACAATCAGTGTCAACATTGGCTCAGAAGAGGAACCTAGAATGATAAATCGGGAGCTTCACTCTCGGCTCAAGAAGAAGGTTTTTGTTGAGCTATTAAGAGAATATGCAGATATATTTGAATGGTCATACACAGACATGCTTGGTTTAGACCTAGAATTAGTCGTGCACAACCTCATTGTGCACCCAGATGCTAAACAAATCAAGGAAAAGTTGAGAAAGATGCATCCCAAAATTGCACTACTTGTCAAAGAAGAACTTGAAAAGTTATTAGTTATTGATTTCATTAAACCCATTGACTATTCAGATTGGATATCTAACATAGTCCCAGTTCAAAAGAAGCTAGTTGGCATAAGAATCTACACTAACTTCTGCGACATTAATAAAGCATGTCCCAAAGATGACTTCCCCTTGCCTAATATTGATATGATTGTCAATTCTACCGTTGGTTATGAAATGTTGTCCTTAATGGATGGTTTTTCAGGTTATAACCAGATCCAAATTGTAGAGAAATATCAACATAAGACAAATTTCATCACCCCTTGGGGAAATTTTGTTACAAAGTCATGCCTTTCAGACTCAAGAATGACGGGGCCACTTATCAATGCGCAATGACAGTCATATTCCATGACATGATGAATGACATCATGGAGGATTACGTTGATGATATCTTAGAAAAATTTAAAAGCAGAGGAGAGCACCTTGAAGTGCTAAGATGTATTTTTCAACATCTCTCGAGATTACAAAGTACATTTGAATCCTAAGAAGTGTGTCTTTGGCATTTTGTCAGGGAAGCTCCTAGGTTTCATCATTTCACAGAGAGGAATAGAGGTAGATCTTGCAAAAGTTACAGCTATCACATAAATGCCTCCACCTACAAATCTTAAATAACTAAAGATTTTACAAGGAAATATTCAAGCAATCCACTATTTTATTTCACAGCTTACGGATAAGTGCCATCCATTTACACATCTCCTCAAGAAGGATGTTACATTCAACTGGAGACCAAACTGTCAAAAGGCATTTGCACTACTTAAACATTACCTTGGACACATCGTACTCATGCCGCCTAGCCCAAGTGAACCTCTCCTATTATAAATTTCATCTACCCAATTTCCTATTGGTGCACTTTTCTTGCCCAATATGACCTAGACCACGAGAGAAAGGAAAATCTATTACCTTAGCCGCACCTTGATCACCTATGAACCGAATTACCCACATATTGAAAAGGTTTGCCTAGCGTTGTCTTTACCTTTCGAAATTACACCACTATCTTCTTAACAATAAGCCCAAGCTAATATCCAGAATTGACCCTCTCAAATACCTTTTATCGAAACTAGCCCTTGTAGGACGAATGGCTAATTAGACCATTCTCCTAAGTGAATTTGATATTGAGTTTGTAAACTAGAAGTCATTGAAAGGACAGGTATTAGCTTATCAGTTGGCGGAAGCTCCTTTATCATGGATGGAACCTTTGTGTTTGGATCTGCTGGATGAATCCATGATGTATGTTGAAGAGTTTGTAGATTAGAAGGTCCATTTTGATGGATCATTCACCTTCCACGGATCAGGAGCAGGAGTGGTGCTTATCACTCCCACATGTGAGGTTATCCCTAGAGCATTCTGTTTGGGATTCCCATGCACTAATAATATTACAGAATATGAGGCACTCATTGCTAGCCTCAAATTGGATATCACTTGGAATATCAGACAACTACGAGTTATTGAGAACTCCCAACTTATTATTAAACAAATTAATGATGAGTGTATGGTCAAAGAGGAAAATCTTGTTCCATACAAGAAGTTGGTTGAAACCTTGAAGGAATATTTTACATTGATTATCTTTGTGTAAAAACTAAGGTCGCATAATAGATCGGCAGATGCCATGGCTACTATTGGGTCTCTCTTACGCATTCCACCTTAGGCAAGTAAAATTCCCTTCTTTGTAGAGCATTTACGAATACCCGCATATGATATGCTAGAGTCATGTTTGGCATGTGAAATTTTTGGTCCCTTTTCCCCTTGGTATGACCCTATATTTAGATACCTACAAGATGACACATTTCCCCAAACATTACCCATTATGAGAAGAAATCCCTTGTTCGCTTTGCATAGCCCATTACACCCTCCTTGAGGCACCCTTTAATATCATGGCTATGGTGGGAATCTGCTCCACTATTTGGACGTTCTTGAGTCGGTTCATGCTATTAAGGAAGTACACAGAGGTATTTGTGGAGCGCACACTAGTGGTATGGTCTTGGCTAAAAAACTCTTAAGAGTGGGATATTATTGACCCACCATGGAAGCAGAATGTTGTAACTTCATCAGGAAATGTGAGCTATGCCAAAAATATGGAAACTTGATACACGCGTTAGCACAGGACTTTCAACCTATCGCAAAACCTTGGTCGTTTTCTAAATGGGGTGTGGATCTTATAGGGAATCTCCATCCTTCTTCGATAGCCATACCCACATTATCATCACCACCAAGTATTTTACTAAATGGGTAGAGGTTGTGCCTCTTAATTATGTCATTTGAAAAGCGCAAATCTCCAAATTCATTATGAATCACCTCATTTTTCATTACGGTATCCCTCCACCATTTTCACTGATAATGGAAAATCCTTTAAGAATAAAACAGTCAAAACGTTGTGCCAACACTTCCATATTCAGCTTAAGTGGTCCACCCCATATTACCCCCAAGGTAATGGGCAAGCTGAAGCTACCTACAAAATTCTTGTACGGATCATGGAGAAAATGGTAAGTAAAACTGGTCGTAATTGGCACTTATAGATACATCCCGCCCTCTGGGCCTATCAAACTTCCATCCACAATCCTACTGGTGTGAACCAATATTCCCTATTCTATGGCACTAAAGCCATCATACCCTTGGAAGTGGAGCTTCCTCCCTGAGAATATCTCTCTGGGACTATCTTGATAAGGACGAAGACTATAGAGTCACTTGGCTAGTGGAGCTAGAGTTGTTGGATGAAAAGCGTATGAGAGCGCTTAATCACCTAAAGGTCTATCAGAACAAGGTATCAAGAGGATATAATAAATAGATCATCCATTGTGAGTTCGATGTAGGAGATCTTGTTCTAAAATAAAATCAAAAGAACACTATCAGGGACAGAGAAAAGAAAGGTAAGTTTTAGGCTAACTGGTTAGGGCCTTATGTGGTGGTTGCTAAATATGGATTAGGAGCTTATAAACTGGCATACTTAGATGGTGAAGAGCTTCCAGAACCTATGAATGCCATGCATCTCAAGTGCTTCTATGCTTAAGCATGGTACAAATATCGATAAGAACCAAAAATTATAAAAATAAAGAAAAAACAAGCAAAACATGAGAAAATCAAGAAAACAATAAAGAAAAAATAGGTCGTCCATGTGTGAAAACCATGCAATTGTGGCACAGTGGGTAGGTCTTTGGGTGAAAACTAGTTTTCGGCACTTAAGTAGGATTTGTCGGTCACTAACTACTCGTACATTGAGATAGGTAACTCTCACCACTTTCTAAGGTTAGTTTCTTTTTCTAGGTCTAGGAACCCTACCAAATCTATCTTGTAAAGTCATGATCTAGCTTATTTGTTCTTATATCTATGTGAAGGATGTGCCTTTGTATATTCCCATCTAACATTAGGGAACCTTCACATTCCACTTTCTTGTACATATGTGCATGGAATTCTGTCTTTTGTATATTCCCACATCACACTAGGGGCATCCACGCTTCTTTGTCCCTGTACATTGCCTTTAGAACATGACCTTAGAAAATACAAAAACATTCAAAAAAAGATACTCAAAAATCTAAACATTCAAAAAATCCCCCCTTAGAACGAAGCTACACGAACTTCATAATATTGTCTTAAGGGAACCTCAACAAACAATGTGAATAGTATCCTTGAAAACTTATCTTTCGGGATAACCCCAAAACATTAGAAAATATATCAATGATGTCCCGTAAAAACAAGGTAGTGATTTAATTTCTTTTAGTTGTCGGTTTGTATAGTTTTGATTGTGAGTATATTTTCGTGTTGTATGATTTACTTACCTTAGATTGGATCTTGATTTAATGGTTCATTTACTTACCTTAGATTGGATCTTGTTTGATTTAATTATGTGTTGCATAGAATTCATTTTTAGCTTTCATACTTTTCATGTCACCATATCATTGTGTTGCTTTGGTATATATTTGTATTATTTAATATTTGATTTAAACATCTATCCTAAGTTTATTTCACCCCATTATGTTTTACCTCATAGATAATTAAATATTAACTATTTAATTATCACTTTTTTCACATATATCTTAACCACTTATCTACCCCATATCAATTCCTAACCTCCTACATATCAATTTTATCCATCTATCCCCCCCTATTTCTCCTCCCCCAAACCATGCAAAGGGGATATTTCCCATATTTGAGTCAGAGGGATCACTTGCATCCTTCCAAAATCATCCTTTTTGGCCATTTCGAGTCTGTTCCCTGATCGGCACCGACCGGTACTTGGTCGACGCCGATTTTTCGAGCGGCACCGATTACATCTCGGTCGGTGTTGATTACAAATACAGGCTAGAATTCAGTTCTAGTTAGACAGAAAGAATGATAGAGATTTTTGAGCATCAAGTCTGAGCATTATCTATCAAGCGAAAGTAAATTCTGTCCAAATCAATCCCTGAGAGGAGTACCGTTACTCTGCTCCTACCACATCGACATCGTGAGCCTCCATCGATCTCTTGGTGACTCTATTCCTACATCTAGCAAAGGTGGAGCTTTGTCAGTATCCCTACGGCTCCTACAGATCCAGTGGAGATCGACGATCTAGCTTTCATTGTCTGTTTCTCAATCTTCCTGCAATTTTCCCATAGTCGACGCCGACCGATCCCAGTCGATGCCGACTTTCTCTAATCGACGCCGACCTATCCCAGTCGACACCGATTTTTCTAATCGACATTGATTCTCATAATTGATGCCGATCTACCAGCCGACAAGTAAAAGAATTCAGGTAACACAAATCCAACATTATTTTCATAGTTTCCTATTTTCTATTGATTTATGTCTGTTGTTTACATTCTGTTTGTCATTTTTAATCAAAAAAATCTAGACATTTACTTACATCTTTTATCATGTATGCTTCTTTCCTTAATTGAAAATGTGGACTGACATCCGCCGAGGGAGCTTATCGCTTCCTGGACTCTTTTCGGGCAGTCCACCCAAATATCTTTTAACGTTGTCTTTTTCAGTCAAGCATCTGTGTCTCACAGGTTTCTTGGATCTACTTTGCAGATCACTCGTGTGCACCCATCTTGTCTACATCGGCTTTCTTTTCCATCTACATATTCGGATCTTGTCTTATCTATCAGGTATTGATTTCATTTGAGTTTTTCAGGGTTTTTGTGCTTAGTTTGGTACATTAACTTGGACAGGTAACAAGCGCGGAAATTCTTGATCTACATTCTGGCATGCCTGTGGGACCCAACCAAAGTCCCTTATTGGTAAGTTCATTTCTTTTCCAGTTTTGAGCTTTTGTTTTGTTTCTTCACTACTTTTCATCAGTTCTCCATAGCATTTCCTTCCTTCATTTTGGTCTTGCTTCTTTCACTTATAATTTGCAAAGTTAAAGTTTCTTCTTTCTTGCAAAACTAAATTCCAATTCCTATTTCGAAGATCAATAAATCTTTCATTTGATTTCAAAATTGCATTTTTTTATCCATCTCTTTTTGCAAAATTGTTATTTTCTTGAAAGTTTTCTAGTTCCTTAAATAGAAATTTTCATTCTACTATTATCTGGATATATCTTTCTAGATTTGTTGTGTGTTTGCTTAACCTTTTCTTGCAGAGCACTTTGCTTGTTCGTGGGATTGTTCGAGGGGAAGAGCTCAACAACGTGCTTTTTGAAGTCCACACACCTTGGAGAGCTAAATCTATAGGTATTTCTCTTTTACGGTGTTTTCTCCTTTTTAGGAACTTAAAAAAGAACTTGTTTGTTTGTTTTATATCACATTCAAACATTTCGGTTTTGGTGCTTAAAAAGAAATTAATCGCATTTGGGAAAGAATTTGTTTGACTTGTCTTCATCGAAATCAAACACTTCATTTTTTAAGTGCTTAAAAAGAACTTTTTCTTTGTCATTTCTGCCATATGTTATACATCTAGTTTTCTAAATAGATTGGAAAATTGATCAAAATCGGTAGTGACACTATTTGATTTTTATTTTTCACCCTTGCACACAAAGCCAAAATCACTAGGTATAAAGCATCTAAACAAAAATTCCTCCCCTGGCCTCACCTACTTGGAAGTGACATCCAAGAGGAAGAGCCTACGCGGTACTCGAGCCACGCTATAAATTCACGGAAGTTCTGGTATATATTGGCAAAGCACCCGACTCCCTTATCACAGCTGGTGTGTGAAGTGTGGGGTAGGCCCCTATATCAAGCCACGTACTGGTCTTTTACTGAAGTGCCTTCGGGACTCCTCACTAAAACATTCCCCAAACCATCCTTAGTTTGGCTATCTGAGTAGTTCCTGTTCTAAAAAGCCTTCCCTAATATTTTCTTTCTTAAAAGCATGAAAAATTAAAAGAGATAATCACCTACGCTGCTTGAATTGTCTATGCATTAGTTAGGTCAATCTTCTTTTTCTATATTTTTGCTTGTTTATGACGGTCATCACTGGTTACAATCTAGAAAAATGGCTCAACTGGTCCCTTCTTCATCTCGAGACCACCACTAATGTGGATGTTTCGGCACCCCTTGGGTCTTCCTTGGGACCGCTATTAGTTGGTTCCCCATCTTGGTCATATAATCCTTTCTATCAACCTAAAGCAATCCCATCACATCCAACTTCCCCCAGTCCTTCAAAAATATCATCTGCTTCTGATATAGAGTATGTTCCTCATGGGGATCCTGAATTTCAGGCACTCCTTGATCGCAATCCGGTAGCCCTTATGGACTATCTAGTACATAAGTTTGTTCGAATATCTGATCAGGGACCACCAATCCAGCAAGTTTACGATTATCCTCGTGAACCATCCCAAGATTTTATAGAACAGTTAGCATACTTTTTCTCACCTCGAACCACGGAAGAGGGTGGCGCACCTGTGCCTCCTTTTTCTCTTCCACCACCATGTCGACTAGTTCTCAAATAGTCTTGCCTATTCCTAGCGTCACGGCTACCTCGGCTACTCCACAACCTACTTCTGAGAAGTCCTCTTCTTTAGCTATAATGGGCGCATCTGCACACCCACAGGTTGTTGTTAATTCTTCTATGTCATCTATTACGTCCCAGGGTCAGTACCTCTTTATGAATCAACCCCCTTCTATGAGTCAGTTGGTTCCTTCTTCTCATCCTCCACTTCATCTTTCTTCCAATGCTCCAGCTGACAATGACCTTCACCCATCCTCTAGCATCGGCACCCTTAATAACCAATCTGGTAATCAAAAGCCTCATTCAGACCTTGTTCCCCACCATGTCCAATCAAATCAACACCCATGTTCCTCAATCCATTCCGATTCAGTCACAAGTGTAGGAGCCCACCAATCACAGGCTCCATCTTTCATTCAACCACCTTTTTCTCAACCACTTGTCATCTCACAACCTGTTATACATAGGCTCCTTCACAACAAATACCTCACTAGGCATCACCTAGAATGCCTGGTTATTCCTCTTATCATCCTGTTAATCAACAGATGAATCCCCGTTGACACCTCAACAAAATCCACCATTCACTTCTTATGTAGGACATACCAGCATGCCTCCTCCTCAATCTGACGTGGTCCAAATTCTTTTCAAGAAAATCACAGACCTAGAAGCCTCCACCAAAGGGGCTCATCCTTCATACTCTTTTGAAGAAGTATGTAATGAACCGATTCATCCATCAGTGGCTTTTAAGCCTTATCCTCCCCAATGGGAACTTCCTAAATTCTCAAAATTTCATAGTCGGGAGGACCCTCAATAGCACCTGTGAGCATTCAAACATGCTTGCTACCTTATAGTCCAGGATCAGGAGCTTATGCTCCGTACTTTCCCTATGTCTCTAGCAGGGCCTGCTTTAGACTGGTATAATAACATTCCCCAACATTCCTTGTTTTCTTTCTCTCAATTGGCCCAGATGTTTGTTGAAAACTTTTCAATAAATATCACACATAAGATCTCGATTACAGATCTTTATAACATTCATCAATTCGATGATGAGTCTATTGCAAACTTTGTCACTCGTTGGAGAGGGATAATAAACCAATTGTCTTTCTCCCTTCCTCAATCTCAACAGATCGAGTTGTTTACTTGATCTTGTGCTAATCATATTTCTTCCACTTTAAGGATCCAAACCTTTCACACATTTGAAGAAGCCTTTACGATGGCACGTAAACTTGAGTCTCCGCCATTGAACAAGGGAAGTTAAAACTTCGCTCTAAATCTAAACCAGATTTTTCTCGGTTTACAAAATCAAACCCTTCCACTTCTAAAGACAAGAATCAGGGATCCACTAATGCTATCATATTAAAAACACCACGAGCCGATAACACTTCTAATCAAACACCATGGAGAGACTCCTCATCTTCTCGAAAAGGACCCTCGTCATCTCGATCTTTTACTTCGTTGGGGGAATCATATGCTTCTATCTTGAAAAAATGTTGGAAGTTCACATGATCGAACTTCCCCCTATTAGAAATTTTGATGAGAACCAAGAACGTCCATTCTGGTATAGGGAAAATGACTTTTGTCATTATCATAGAACCAAAGGCCATGACATTGAACGATGTCAGACCTTCAAAAATCTTGTCCAGAAATTCATTGATAAAGGTGAGCTCATTCTGGATAACCCAAATGCTCCCCCAAATCAGTGCTTGATGTTTTTAAACAACCTTTTCCCAATCATTCCCCAAACAATGATGCTTCAGAGTCTCAAAAACCAAACACTCATACTATCAGCTTCATCTCTACTGAAGAATCTTCTTCTAAAACCTAAGCCATCTATGAACACATCGACCGAATCAGAACCTCCTTCCGCTCCGCTAATCGCTGAGATTCCATCATCTCCAGACAATCCATCTTTGAATATTCCTACATTGTTAGAGATGGATTCATCTCTCTCTACCTCTTTATCTAATCTTCCGTCCATGCCCGAGACAAGTGTCATCCTCATCTATCTCATCGTCAGATATTCTTTCGATGCTCGAGGCATTTACATCCCTTCGAGTTTCCACCACAAATACATCTACTTCTATTTCTCCCATTTTTTTGTGACTATGCCATTGGTAAACATACCTATAGTTGTACCAACTTCAATGGAAGTGTCTCTTCGATTTTGACTCTTCCCATTTCCTTTCCTACAGTAGTTACACCCACAATTACTATGTACCAGAAGTATCTCCCTCGCAAGGAACTGCTTCTTCATCATCCACTTCTTCCATCACCGATACTATTTTGCCTATTAAGGGAAAATCTAAAGAAATAGCACCAGCACCTACACTCTCGGTTCCTAAACTTAAACCGAGACAACTAAAGTCTAATGTTACATCATCAGTACCTCCCCATCTCCTTCCTCGAAAAGGTTACAATCACCTTATGCGGTTGAAGTTGTCACCATCCCTGAAAAAGGAAAACCCATATTTCAAACTATTAAAACTCTTGGTGCTTTTCCTCAAAAATCTCTCTCTGCACCTCATAAAGATTGGATTTATTGGGCATCTTCTTCTACAATACCATCAGAAGGCATCTTCTTCTACAACACCTTCTTCACCAGTGCCTCGTAAAGTGGATTTACCCACTAGAAAGGCATCACCTCTTTTATCAGGACCATCATTTTCGTCACCAAAATCCAAGGCACCCTCTGTTCCTCCGATCAGACCTATTTTGGGAGCTCCTCCCTCATCTAAATCGACATTATCTAAATCATCATCTGTTTCGACCAAGCAGCCTTCTTTATCTCTGAAGACCACAACACTTGTCACATCTTCATCATCTTCAAAATCTATCTTAGGAGCTCCTCCTCCACCAAAATCAATCCTGCCTCACTTACTTCCATCTCAAGTGCCCAAGGCTGCTCCTCCCGATGTCCGAAAAAGTAAAACGATCCCTAAAAATACTGTCAAACTAGACATGCAGGTTCTTTTACCTCGGCAGTCTATTGAGGCAAAAGAGGCACCTTCGTCATCTCTGTCCTCATCTTTGTCTACCGATTCTATACTAAAATTCTTCACCAACTTATCCAATCTTCATCCATATCCCTTCCTCCGATCAAACCCTATAATCCTAAAGGAGTAAAACCTTCCTGGTTCAACTCTGATTTGATTTGTGCTTACCACCGCACTCTAGGACATGACACCGAGGGATGTAAAGCCCTTCAATCTATCATTAACAGTCTTTTGGAAGAAAGTGATCTTCTGCTGGAAGAAGAGGAGGAACAAGTATCTCCTGTCATCTCAACCACATCTGAGCCTCAACAATCTACTCAGGCCTCTAGTTCTATTAATTCCACTCCGATGGTCTTCCACCTTCTCAAATCGACACGATTCATATCGCCACTAGAACACAACAATATGATAATCTATCATCATCTACATCTCGGCCACGGGTTGTCATTTCTGCAGCCCCTGAAGGCATTCCTCCTTCCACATCAGCCTCGAGACCTAGGGTCTCTATTCGTGCTTCACCTCGGCTCAAATTCCCATGTCAGTAGAGGAGAGTGTTATGAAACAACTCACCCATGCTCCGGTCAAAATGTCTTTTTGACCTCATTCAATCATCTCCACAAGCATCATCGCTGTGATCGATTGATAATCATGCCATATCGCAGTGAATTCGATGAGCCCTAACCTTCCAAGATGGTTGTTGGATTAAATAGACCATCAACCACCATTTTCTTTGAAGATTCAGAAATTCCTTCCCTTTCTTCCGAGGATTTGGAGGCTCCCCTCTTTATCACAGTTCAAATCAACAACACTACGTTAAAACACACTATGATCGATAGTGGTGCTGCACTCAACGTCATTTCCTCACACACATTCGAACAACTTAAGTTACCTAAGAACGTAGTGTCACCACCACCTTTCGCCCTTCGATCATTTAACGATCAATTGGCAGTTACTTTAGGAACTGTGGTCCTACCCATTCAAGTAGGTAAGAAATTACTTCACGAGCTCTTTTACATTGTTGAAGGGAAATTCCACTACAATATGATCCTTGGACGCTCTTGGATTCATATAATGCATTGCATCCCATCAACCCTCCATCGATGCTTAAAATATCAATATGAGGGCAAAATCTATACTCATCCAGAGATCCTTTTCCTTCTGCATAATGCGACATGACCACAGGGTCTACCCCTCTAAAGGAGAATGCTTGTTCTCCTGACAAGCCTTCATCCTCTTCCATACCTATAACTAAACTACCGGATTTACAAAATCTGGAGGAGACATTGCAGCGTTTTTTCGCTAGGAGAGCTTCCTCTTTTCTCTTTTGATGCCCATCTCAAACCTAATGAGTATGGTAGACCAGACAAAACAACCTGAATATCAGCCAGGTCTTGGTCACATCATCACCATTGGTCTGCCCAATCAATAGACTAACTTCATTTACGATGGTCTTGATACACCTCACTATCACCCGGATTCTCCCCTAGGGCCAAACCTTATTCAGCAGGGTTTGATTGTCTACAAAATCCCACGTTTGCAAAAACTTATTTATATCGATGTGCGTGGAAGGGATTTGGCTTGAGAAAATATGAACAGGGTGTGCATGACCTCGCATCCATTCCAACTCTCAAACCACATCAAAAATTTGGTTTAGGATTTAAACCCTCTCAAAAGCCACCATCACTATTCTCGATGAGCCTCTTCCCATTGAGGAACCATCTTCTCCCGACTAGGTCAGAAGCATCATTTGATGTGGATGATGCCATTTCCATCCCGTCTAACTTTTTTTTTAGTCAATACCATTTCCTTAGGGCCGCTGACCTATAAAACTAATAACAAATCCACTTCCATACCATTAGTCTTCCCTGAAATAGTTGGAGATGACTCTCCTACTATCAACACTATCCACTATGTGGATGATGATTCTGTCCTCACCTATCTGGGGAGAGGATTCCTATCTTCCTAAGACCATTCCTTCTGATACGTCTACACTTCTCAACGAAGCCACTGTCGACCTTAATATAGGGACTTCTAAAGACCCTCGCATCATTAAGGTCAGCCAATCTCTTAATCCACAGAGTTAGGAGACTTTACCACTTTTCTTTCCAACCATCATCAAGCCTTTACTTGGTCATATGAGGATATGCCAGGACTCGATCCCGATATCATGGTCCACAATATCATTACTCTTCCAGACATCAAACCGGTTAAGAAAAAATTGCGTAAAATGCACCCTCGAGTAGCCCTTCTTGTTAAAGAAGAGTTGCAATGCTTGCTTTCTGCTAACTTCATCCAACCCATTGATTATCCACAATGGGTTTCAAACGTAGTACCAGTAACCAAAGCTACTGGGAAGATTTGAATTTGTACCGACTTCCGGGATCTTAATCTTGCTTGTCCAAAAGATGATTTTCCTCTACCTAATATCGACCAACTCGTGGATTTAATTGCAGGTCATGAGATGCTTTCTCTTATGGATGGTTTCTCTGGGTATAATCAAATTCTCATCACACTAGAGGACCAACATAAGACTTCCTTCATAACTCCTTGGGGGACTTTTTGTTATCGTGTCATGCCTTTCGGTCTTAAGAATGCAGGAGCAACCTATCAACGAGAAATGACCTACATCTTCCATGATCTCTTACACAAAACTATGGAAGATTACGTCGATGATCTCCTCGGTAAATCCAAACACCGTCAGGATCATCTTTTCATTCTTGCACCTCTCTTTGAGAGGCTCATTCACTTTTGTCTTCGCCTAAATCCATCTAAATGCGTGTTTGGCATTCTCACTGGTAAACTCTTAGGCTTTATCATTTCTATTAGGGGTATTGAAGTGGACCCCACAAAAATAAAAGCTATCCTTGAGATGCCTCCCCCTTCTAACTTAAAGCAACTCCACGGTCTTCAAGGATGCCTTCAATCAGTACGTCATTTTATCTCACAACTTTCGACCGTTGTCAACCTTTTCATCATCTCCTCCATAAGAATGTTCATTTTGAATGGGATGAGCATTTCCAAAAGGCCTTTGATGATCTCAAAGCTTATCTTCTTTCTCCACCTATGCTTACACCTCCACGCGAAGGGGAGCCATTCTATCTTTATATTTCGTGACTGACCATGCTCTGGGAGCCATGATCTCATCGGATGCTAGTGGTAAAGAACAAGCCATCTATTACATCAGTCACACTCTTCATGAGTATGAAACACGTTATTCTGAAGCTGAAAAGCTGTGTTGTGCTCTCTTCTTCACAACTTCTAAGCTTCGTCACTACCTCCTTAATCACAAAACTTACATTGTCACAAGTGTCAATCCACTCAAGATAATGCATGCAAAGCCTTATCACAATGATCGTATCACTCGTTGGCTCATGCTCATGACAGAATTTGATCTCGAGTTTATCCCGCAAAAATCTATCAAGGGTCAGGTCATTACAGATCAATTAGCTGATGCTCCTCTTCCAGACACTCAAGTCCCCTCCAATTCCCCGATGAGTATATCCAACAAATTGATTTCGTCTTTCTCCATTTAAAGTAAAACTCTTCTTTGATGGATCCAAATGCCAGCAAGGGGGAGGTGTAGGTTTCGTTATGATTCCTCCTTGGGGTGCACCTATCCCAGTCACACACAAACTTAACTTTGAGTGTACCAATAATATGGCTGAATATGAAGCTCTTGTTTTAGGTCTTCAAAATTCCATTAATCTTGGCGCCACCATATCGACATCTTTGGTGACTCTGAACTCATCGTTAATCAAGTCACGGGTGTCTATCAATGCAAGAATGATATCCTTCAAAAATATCGCGATATCATTCTCTTTCAACTTCAATCTTTTGATAAATTTACTATCCAAGCTATTCCTCACACTGCGAAAATCGATTCATAGATACAATGGCTTCTTTAGCCTCACTTATTCTACCTTTTACCGAAGACTCGTGACTTTATGTGGTTGTGCAGCGATTAGACCAACCATCTCATCTCAGGCAACTAACTTCAATCAATGCATCACAACCAATACTCAAGATGAGTGGTATCAACACATTGTTGATTATCTATCCCATTCAGTGCTTCCTCCAGATCTTGACTTCCAATGGTAGAAGATATTTTATCCTACGTGCTAATCACTATACTATTCTAGGTGGAATCCTCTACAAACGTGGTTTTGATGGTATTTTTCTTCGGTGCCTCAAAACCCCTGAATCATCTAAAGCCATCCAGGAAGTCCATGATGGTATCTGTGGTGGACATTTTAGTGGCTTGGCCGTAGCTAAACGCATCTTACGTTTAGGCTATTATTGGCCTTCTCTTAATCGAGATTGTTGTGAATACACTAAGAAATGTGTCAAGTGTCAACAACATTCCAATCTCACACATATCCCCAGTCAGGCTTTGCAACCTGCAACGGATTTGTGGCCTTTTTCACAATGGGGTCTTGATCTCATTGGTCTCATCAATCCCCACTCTTCACAGCGTCATCATTCTATCATTACTGCCACATAATACTTTACTAAGTGGGTGGAAGCTATTCCTCTTTCATCGACCAAAGCTAAACCCATAGTTGATTTTGTCTATCAACACATCATTTGTCGCTTTGGTGTTCCACACAAACTCATCACAGATAATGGTAAATCTTTCAAAAACATCGATTTGCAGAACCTCTATGATGCTTTCAATATCAAACTCAGCTTTTCTTCTCCATACTATCCCCAAGCTAACGGCCAGGCTGAGGCTTCCAATAAAACTTTACGTAATATCCTCACAAAGTAACTAGTCGAGCTGGTAGGGATTGGCATTTACATATCCCTTTTTCTCTCTGGGCTTATCGAACTAGCATTCATACTCCTACTGGTGCTACTCCCTTCTCTCTCATTTATGGGTCTGAGGTTGTTCTTCCTTTGGAAGTCCAGATCCCATCTCTTCATGTTTCTCTCAAAGAATTTGTCTCTGATGAGGACTATCATCAAAATCATCTAGCAAAGCTTGAGTTACTCGATGAGCGGCATCTTGATGCTCTTGAGCATCATCAAGTCTACCTTGAGCATGTCAAACGTGCTTATAACAAGCACTTGCAACACCGTGACTTCAAAGTTGGTGATCTTGTTCTTAAAGAAAACCAAAATGTCACTACACTAGAACGGAGTCAGCGTGGTAAGTTTGCTCCTAACTGGATGGGTCCATACGTAGTCACTCATAAATATGGGTCTTGGGGCTTATCGTCTATCTTCCATGGATGGTATACCTAAATGGAACCTCTTAATGCCTTGCATCTAAGGCCCTTCTACTATTAAAATCTATCTTACACGGTCTTAGTCACAAAATAGATTCTTCATCCATCTGCAACCAGTCATGTATTTCATAGTGATTCGGAACTATGTGGTTCTCCGCGTTATGTCTTTTCTACCTTAAATATGAGTATCACAGCTCTACTCATGGCATTTTTCTTATGGATATGTTCCTCCTCCTGGTAGGGACACCTTAATCACTTCTTCATCTTGTCCCAAGTATCTATCTTAATCGAATCTACTCGGGGCATGAGTACGTGCTTTTTATATGTTTTCTTCCCCTCTATCTGATCTATCTGGTCTACACTCAGCTTCTTTCAAAAAAAAAGCTCCAAAAGCTCCAAAAAAAAAAAAAAAAAAGGGTGCTATCCTAAAAATTCCCAAAAGATAGACTCATCCCTCAAGGACAGCTATCTATGCATTATCAAATGAATCAAAAGATATAGACCATGCCCTTGAAGGATGGCTATCATCACATTCAAAATATAGACCGTTCCCTTGAAGGATGTTGTTTGTTCCATGGGATTTCCAAGGCTTCTCGCATTGATCAGCCTTTGTAGTAACAAACTTCCTCTTGGCCAGTTTGTTTACTTCTTAGCATCATTGAAAGACTTCCCGTATCGATCAGTCTTTCTATATCTAGCAAACTTCCCGCATTGATCAGTTTTCTCTTCAGTCAAAACAAAAATCATGAAGCTGAGATATAAGACCTTTTGTCGATCATATGGAGAACCCTATTTTCCCAATATGAGCATGTATTCTGTCCTTTGTAAATTTTGACAAGATAAATACTTACTTCTCCTTCCATTTACCTTCTAGATCTGGTTTGCGACTAGCTAGTGTCAGGTTTATTTTAACCTCATATATGGCCTTGTATGCATGGTCTTTTGGTTTCCTATCAAAGTCTCTATTTATGGTCAGTTAGGGGCCTAGCTTATCATTCTTTTTCTTATCTAGGTGTATTGCTTTTATTTCTAATCAAGGTCATTTCATTACGTCCTTTTCTCTCACAGAGAGCATTTCCCATTATTATTTGTTATTCATCCAATTAAATTGACATTTAACATGTTAATTTAGTCAAAATCTATCATCTATCTATATTCATCTTATCTACTTTGTCCAAAAACATATCAAAGCATGTATTGCAAACACATGTGAATCTACCTATCTATTTTCATCAAAATTAAATTAACATCTTAAACATATCAAATCTATCAATCACATCTATCCATCTATCCATCTATCATCTAAAAACATGTCCATCCAAGTTACACTACATCTATCTATATCTATTTTTCATCAAAATTAAATCCACATATCAATCACATCAAATCACATCACATCTATCTATCCTCTATGTCTATGTCCATCAAATCACATCTATTTATCCTCTATCAGCATATGTCTATATCCATCACAATTACGCTACATCTATCCATATCTATTAAAATTAAATGCATGAGTACAATCATATACATGAAAATGATGAATCTATATATATATATATGAGTGTTTGTACAACAAAGAATGGATGGCTTTCAATCAAGCCATCTATATCATACATCAAAAATGCCTTCAAATCGAGGCTACATCAATATATCGATACAAAAAAATAACATATCTATATCATAAAATCTGATAGGTGGAAGACACTATCTCCTCCACCCTCCTCTCGGTCCAGTCCGGTCTCTCCCGCCACCGCCTATCGAAGCTAAGAACACTCTGCTGGGGGCCTCTACCACCACCTCGATCTCTCCTGGTGCTCCCTCCCTCTGATGCACCACTAGCTGTGGTTGTCGCTGATCTCCTCCTCACACCGTAACGAGGCACATCAGGGGCATGCTGTGCTAGGGCATCCTCATAGTATCTCACCTCGGCAAGGAGAGACTGATAAGTGCTCAGACTCACCATACCAGGTGCTCATAATGGCGCTACTGCTGCTACTGGTGGTGGTGGTGGTCTAATGTCGCACACCCTGTGACCCAGACTCTGAAATAGTGCCTGTATCACCATATTTGGCCCTGAGGGCCTCTCTGTGCCGATGGTAGCGATCCCTCTGCTGGATCACTGTATCTCGCTCCTGACGTGCTGTGTCTCTCTCTAGTATCAGTGCATCCCTCTCCTCTATCAGAGCTCTAATCTCCTCGAGGGCAGCCTGGTGTGTCTACACTGTCAGGGTAGCATGCTCTCCCTCCAGCCTCTCCAACACTGTAGCTATGTCCTCCTCGTCGCGTCTATGGATGCTGGCAGGTGTCGTGGTAGCTCTATAGAATACCATGCCACATAGCCATCATCTACTCCGCATCATCATCACTATCTATGGAAGGTGGGGCCTCCCTCAATGGATCTGTCGGGATCAAAATCGGTAGATCGGTCTCTCTGCTATCTCACCTGTATGGCCTGTAGGTGGTCGAACTATCTGAACTAAGCCGAACTACCTCAATACCCGTATAAATGGGATGCACTCCCACATATCTCGGCCTAGCGGCCCCTAATCACCCTCCATCTCAACCCCACCAGGTGAGCCTCCTGACCGGCCCATGTCGGATAGACCCGATATGGTCTCCAAATGACCTGCTCTAGTGTCAGCGTCCTGAAACGCTCAGCATACCACTCCGCAGATCTCCCTGTATCTCCCGGGGCCATGTCGCCCGCCATCACCGGAATCCATAATCAAGGCCCCCTCACTGCTGCTGGCATCCATGGAAGCCCGATGGCCTGATCACTGCTATGTGCTCATATGCCCAGCAATGGAGCACAAAGCTAACATCGATACCTGTCCGCCTACCGGTGGTGTACATCCATAACTCATAATATATCTGAGCTATCAGGGCATCGGCAAATGTGAACACCTGTCTGAAACTGCAGGATGTCACACACACAATCTAGTAATAACAATGGAAATCTCCCACCTCCTAAATCTGGCAGAGCAAAATAGGAGATCGCCATCTGAATCAGCACTATCCATCTACTCCTGGACATCATCCTATCTATAATGAGAGGCTATCCTCACCACCCCGACACTATCTCTGAATCATCTACCCTGTCCCCATATAATCATCCTAGGGCCCTCTGTCTGCTTGCTCTCGTGGAGTAATCTCAATCGGGTCCCCGTGATCGGCAGCCTCAGGATCCTATATATATCCTCGTGGGTGATGGTCATCTCACCTGTCCTGAACCAGAAAGTGCATGTCCTGCTATCCCATCGCCGCACTAGTGCTCGCATCAGCTCTACATCTCGAGGCACCCGTCGGTAGTACCGAAGCCCCGAGCCCGGCTAACTCTAGGTGGTGCCAATCTACATCAGTCACATCGGGAGAATGGTCTCTAGAAGCTTGGGAATAGCATCCCGCATGTGTAACACCTCTCGTGCCTAGCATCCACGACATCAAGAGCAATGTTAGCTTCCCATTTATCCAAATCAGAACATCAAAAACACATTCTATCATCTTATCAGTCTATTCGGTCCAATCGGCGTCGATTTAGTTAAATCGGCGTCGATCCAACCTAGTCGACATCGATTAAAGTTAATCGGCGCCGATTTAATCTAATCGGCGTCGATTTTTCCAATCGACGCCGATTGGGAGGCAGAGTGTCAAAAACACTCTTGCTTCCCACTTATTCCCTTTTTCTCTAAAAAATGGCATTCTAGTGTGCTATTTAATGGTAAACATGTACATGAGATTAAGGAGGATCCACTTACCCTAGGTCATGTCCTCTTCCACTTCTGACTGCTCCCAGAGGCTTCCATGTTGCTCAAAATCAGTTTTTGACTCTCTCTAAATCAATCGTCATGGTCTAAATAAATCGTTCACATTTTCCTTTCGCATATTTATATGGGCTCGGTATGGTCGGCACCGATTTGTGTGGTCGGCACCGATTTTTATGGTCGGCGCCGATTTAATCTTGATCGA
Source organism: Taxus wallichiana var. yunnanensis (assembly GCA_018340775.1). Classification (NCBI taxonomy): domain Eukaryota; kingdom Viridiplantae; phylum Streptophyta; class Pinopsida; order Cupressales; family Taxaceae; genus Taxus; species Taxus wallichiana. The sequence goes on from CM031242.1 coordinate 934,137,865, forward strand.
CGCCGATTTAGGCCTATCGTTGCCGATTGGTTGCACTTTTGCTTCTTCACCTCACTTTCTTCCATCTCCTAATCTTTTTGCCATAGTGTTGATGCTTGGCTTATTTATCTGGTCATTATTATGCCCTGAGTGTTGCCTTTTGGCACATACTTTCAATATTCTCACCCATTTCAAGTCTGTTCCCTGTACATGGGGCACTCACATTTTTGGCAGCTTAAAGATAACGGTCTGTAGGCACTAACGTTGTCTGCTTCAGCAGACCATCTAGTTGTCCCTACCAATGTGTCTCTCTTTAGGTGCTACTATTTTGTAGCCCTCCTTACACTCACGGGTCATAGGTACTAATGTCATCTCATGCGAAGACCGTCTAGTCTGCCCTACCAATGTGAGTTCCTTAGGTTGCTGCCTTTTTTATTATTTTGTGCATCATTAATGATCAGATCTACCCAGCATCTAGCTGGGGCATCCTGCATTTTCATCTACCTTTTTCAAACTTGGGATCGGTTGCTCTTTCGGGGCCCATCCCATCCCTAGTTTGAGGGGGATCACATCATCACTTTTTCTTCCTTTCTTCCAACTCCTTGTTTTTGTCTTGCAACTTTGCTTATCGCAAGTTACTTGACAAAAAGGGGCAAAATGTAGACACCTAAAATTGGTTACCCAATTTAGTGTCCCCGCATGCGTTTGCCTTCTCGGGTAACCTGGAGCACGTTTATATCACCACTTCTCCCTTAGGGTATTATTTAATATTTGATTTAAACATCTATCCTAAGTTTATTTCACCCCATTATGTTTTACCCATAGATAATTAAATATTAACTATTTAATTACACTTTTTACATATATCTTAACCACTTATCTACCCCATATCAATTCCTAACCTCCCATATCAATTTTATCCATCTATCCCCCTATTTCTCCTCCCCCAAACCATGCAGTGGGATATTTCCGTATTTGAGTCAGAGGGATCACTTGCATCCTTCCAAAATCATCCTTTTTGGCCATTTCGGGAGTCTGTTCCCTGATCGGCGACCGACCGATACTCGGTCGACGCCGATTTTTCAGAGCGGCACCGATTACATCTCGGTCGGTGCCGATTACAAATACAGGGCTAGAATTCAGTTCTGGTTAGACAAAAAGAATGACAGAGAGTTTTGAGCATCAAGTCTGAGCATTATCTATCAAGCGAAAGCAAATTCTATCCAAATCAATCCCTGAGAGGAGTACCATTACTCTGCTCCTACCACATCGACATCGTGAGCCTCCATCGATCTCTTGGTGACTCTGTTCCTACATCCAGCGAAGGTGGAGCTTTGTCAGTATCCCTACGGCTCTTGCAGATCCAACGGAGATCGACGATCTAGCTTTCATTGTCTGTTTCTCAATCTTCCTGCAATTTTCCCTATCGACGCCAACGCCGACCGATCCCGATCGACGCCGATTTCTCTAATCGATGCCGACCTATCCCAGTCGATGCACTGATTTTTCTAATCGACGCCGATTCTCCCAATCGACGCCGATCTACCTGCCGACAGTAAAAGAATTCAGGTAACACAAATCCAACATTGTTTTCACAGTTTCCTGTTTTCTATTGATTTCTGTCTACTGTTTACATTCTGTTTGTCATTTTTAATCAAAAAATCTAGACATTTACTTACATCTTTTATCATGTATGCTTCTTTCCTTAATTGAAAACGTGGACTGACATCCGCCGAGGGAGCTTATCGCTTCCTGACCCACTTTTCGGCAGTCCACCCAAATATCTTTTAACGTTGTCTTTTATCAAGCATCTGTGTCTCGCAGGTTTCTTGGATCTACTTTGCAGGATCACTTGTGTGCACCCATCTTGTCTACATCGGCTTTCTTTTCCATCTACATATTCGGATCTTGTCTTATCTATCAGGTATTGATTTCATTTGAGTTTATACATCAATACATAGATCGATCAAAATCAGCCTTCATAAGAGGAAAGTATGCATACATATGTTTGTACAAAAGAGAGATTCAACCATGACTCTCGCCTCTCCAAAGCTACCTAGTCTATGACCAAGGAGGAAACAGAGGCTGTTGTAATGGGCCAGCTCTCCAGGGTGTACCACCCTGTTGTCCATTTGGTTGTTGTCGATCGACTAGCCACCCTGACCTCCATGATCTAGAGCCTGTCCTTCTCACATCTCACTGATCAAAGGGTGCAACCCATTGTCCTGTTGAACTTCTTGGTAGTAGACGGCCTTGTAATACGAGGCCTCACCACTAGCTCTCATGATATCTTGAATCATCTATGTATCCCCAAAAGCAATGGTTTCTGTACGGTAGCATCTCGCTCCCCGTCATTCTACCCCTATCAACATAAGCCTATCTCGTAGCGCTGACCTACCAATCTATGTCTGCATTTGTAATGGTCTTGACCTAGGCACATGCTCGATCTCTTTGAATGATAAAATTGTTGATGCATAATCACAACACCCATGAATGTTTGCAACTCGATGGGTTAAAACTATCAGTGTGATTGTATAACATGGATCTTTTCCCAAAGTGTGGGACTTTACAATTGGGAAAGCTCTCTAGATGAAGGTCAATTCCTATTCCTCTATTCTAATGCACACATTCAAATTGTAAAGGATCTACTCTAAAATCTACTCTAACTTGCCAAGGAGACATGGTTAAGAAGATTACAAGAAATTAAACCTAAACTAATAGAGGTGATGCACCAAAAGGAATGTTAAACACTTACTTTGCATGGAGATGGAAACCACAATCAGATTAAGGAGGATGAAAACACACCACAGATCAATCCACTGATGAGAATCCACTAACCATTAAACATGTAATATAATAACCATGCACAAGTAACCAAGATTGCAATGAGAGATCGAAGAAAACAATGAAAACAAGAGAGGGTTGGAATTCATCCACAGACTTGTATTATTGCTCCAAATATTTGATACAGTTCATCACAATGGCTAAGAGGCATAAACTTACATTATAGTTTGAATGGGAGGTTTGAACTCCACAAATTCACTTACATACAGAGAAGAAGGGAGGGTGCAAAGCAAAATTATCCAACATTAGAACAATGCCCCTCCTTACAATATATATGAAGAATGATGAGTAGGGAGAGAGAGGAAACAAAATCAAAATCTTGCTTCAACCACCCTAAAATGCATTGAATTCACCTGTAACAATGATGGGTGCCATTGCAAAACCCATACCTCCTTGTACTTTTCCTTGTTGGAGAAGAAAGGAAGCCCATACTTCATCATTGTGGTAGGTGAGAAACCTAGAACATCCTCTAAAATGGTGGACTATATTTCTTCATTTTGAATAACTTAGTCCCACTTAAATTAAGATAACCAGTCGTATTTGTGTAGAGGATCTTTGAGATCTTTCCAAAAAGTCCTTTCTTGTGCAAATCCAATCTCCCAGTCAAAATTTATGGTCGTCAAGAAGATTAGAGTGTCATACTACATTAATGGCATTAATGGCGAGTGGTTGGATCTATTTCTTTAGACTCCATACACCTCGCAACCTTCAAAATCTGAAATTTCAGACTTTCGGGCATTTTGACTTTGGAGGTTGATGTTACTATTCATCCGATTTGACGCGTGAAACCTCTCAAACTCTGAAATCCAAAATTTGAACTTTGGGTTTCAGACCTTTTTTCGGACTCACAACATTGTTCATTCATCAAGTTAGCTTGGGAGTTCCAAAACTCTGAAACTCTAACCTTGAAACCCCGAAGTCTGAAATTCAAACTTCAGGTTTCGGACCTTTTGCCATTCAGAATTCTCACTACTTCAACCCCGAAATGAACCTCTAAAACTGGGACCTCCAAAAATCTAAAAATTCCCGCCGCGTTGATCCCAAAGTCAAGTTTGACCCCGAAAATGCCGAACCCTTTCGGACTTTGGAATTTTGGGCATTAGCTTGCTTTTTTTCATTTTACTTGGCGAAGACCTCGAACCTCCAAGTTTTACACCTCCGAAGTCTAAAATTTAGACTTCAAAGTTTAGACTCCGATCCATGGTGTTGTTGACCCCGAAAATCCCAAGCCTCTTTATTGTTTTTTTCTTTGCCTACCTCTGAAAGGCTCCACCTCCGAAGTCCAAAATTCAGACTTCGGAGATTTTTCTTTTCCCGAAATTCTCCACAATGCTTGACTTGCTTCAACTATATTCGACCAAACTTAAAAACTAGCTCCCATGAGTGAATCAACCCCATTTTCTCAGTGCACAAGTTCATGTTTGTTTAATTTTTCGTGAGGGAAAAAATGGATGGTAAAAACCTTGCACTTGTGCTTGAGCGTGGTCCCATTGTACAGTAACACTCTATACATGTGTTTGTGCCTTATGTAGGAGGCTCAATATCTAAGCACCCTATGCTAGCTACCTAATATGTTGTTGTCATGCTCCACCATCACCCCCCTGAGCATCCTGGGCTCTCACCTAATCTCTTTATGTTGTCACGGCCTGTAACTATGCCCTGGCCTGGTCTCTCTTGGTGGCCACCTATAATTGAACAGTTATCACCGCTTTGTAGCTATTGGCTTTGAAGTGCAATTAGCTGTGACCATCATCATCACCACCTGGAACATGAGGTGGTAGACCCTGCTATAGAAACAACTGTTGTAATGGGGAATATACCCTTGTTGGAATGCCTACTTGAGGAAACTCTATATTTGGAGCCCGGGGTGTCTATCTCAGTCTAGGCCTAGAGGCTCTTGTCTATGTGGTTACTATAGTAGAGGACCTTGTCCCCCACCTCCATCATGGCGTTGGCCGTCAAAAGGATCATCATCATCATCATCATCATCATCACTATCATCACCTCCACCCTCATCACCACTAGGAGGCCCCACTAGGGGTGCCCTCACTCCTGCATCGTAGGAAGCCCTCAGAATTGTCAATGGATGAGTTATCACTGGATGGTACCATGGAGCATACTTTAGGGTACACCCCAAATCTTTGACTTGTTTCAAAGGTACCAACATAGTTGGTACTGCCTATAAGTAGTTGGTTAATGCTCTGTCCTTTGGTAATCTGTGGTCCCATATCAAAGTACTCTCTGCCCTTGTGAGCATACCACATGTCTGGCCTGGGTACATCCTGTATGATACCAAATTGTCGCAGGCACCGGTCCACCCTGTAAAACTCCCACATATAGCTGCGGCTTCCCAACATGAAGTGCTCAATTGTCACTATGTTGAGCTCTAGGCCATCCTAAGGCCACTAAAAATCTTTGTATGACCTCCATACTACTGCTTTACTCAGTAAATCATCTAGCTCACGACGGTAATGATATGAATCTCCCATGTGCAGCCACACATCATCCCAATTAGAACCCAACCCATAACAAAAGGCTCCTATGGAGCTCAAATTCTCAATACACCTGTAGGGCGACTAATAGCAATATGGTCCCACGCCCAAATCTACAGTAGTAGCAGCTGAGTCCTACAATGTTCTAACGGTAGTATGTAATCAAATGCAAATCCCGGTATAAGTGCGCGGTGTGCACTGCCCCAACAATATGTCTCACCATCAATCAACCCATGTATCACTCCAATGAGGCCAAACGAAAAGGAAGCTCTGGTTTTTTTCGGGGGAGTAAAATCCACTAACAAAATCCATCATATAAACTACAACTCGATCAAGCTCAAGATCCTTTATTCACCGCGATAGTCATTTGTCATTCTCGCAACGTGGTATTGCTAGAATGCCGAATAGCTCAAGAATACACTGATTGATATCAGGCTGGTGACTCATATATTGAATCAACTCACCTTGGATAGGGACCCACATAATGTGCCACACGTCCTCTAGTGTAATAGTAATCTCACTAGTCGGGAGTCAGAAACACTAACTCTCGTTGTGCCATCTCTCAGCTATGGTTGTTAGAAGGCCATGATCCAGAGTAATATGTGGCATATCGGCCACGTAATCTAGCCCTGTAACATATAGGAGGATATCCAGATCTTCTCGATCCTCCTCATCAAATTGTGCCTTTATTGCTGCAAGACGACCGTATCTCTCTCGGCTCTAAAAGACGGGTAGTATCCGTTGTGCACAAACAAACGATACATGCGTTAGGGTTACATTTCTATCTACTTCTATCTAGTTTTTCTAGTAAATTCTTCTTTTATTCATCTAACATACTAATTTTTCACTTTCTTCTACAACAACCTAGTCTATTTTCATCTATACTTGGCTAATTGTTTGCAAGGGTAAGTTATGCACTTTCCCTGCACATGCGCGCCTACTTTGACACATGCGTCATGTTTTAATGTGTGTGCACCTTACACATGTGCACCTCCATTTCAATGCCTATGCCTCTATCCTGACGCACACACCCACCGCCTTTTCTAACCTAATCACCCTACCTACCCAAGATGCATACGCCTCTAGTTCGACGCATGCACGCCTACCTTTTGATGCGGCACATCCCCATTTTCCCCTTCCCGATGCATACACATCCCCTTCGATGGGTACGCATGCGCATACCTATATTTTTTCAGGTATGCATATGCGTACTTATAGTTTTGACACATGTGTGTATGCGTATACATCAAAATTTGACCTAAACTAGCCTAAAAATGCTAAAAAGTAACATTAAATGCAAAAAGGACAAAGTAGGGATATGAAACTCACATGGGATCCATCTGTTGCATCCCGAAGGTACTCTTGGATGTGATCTGCTTGCTTCCTCCTACTCGATAGCCTCGCCATCTCACTCTAATGCTCTCACACTCACTCACGGTGAAAATTTGCAAGGTCTCTACTATTAATGAAATGGTCATGATTGATTTACCCCCGTGTGGGTATATTAGGTTGTTGTGATGCCCCTGGGGCATGTTTTCCTCGTCGTGATCAGTCTTATACTTCTTCTGCTCACCGAAATGATTATTTTTATATTTAAATAATTATTTTTACTAATTTTTGCTATGTTGGAGCACTAAGTGCTACCTAGTAGTCATTTCTTCGCCCTGGGGTAGTTTACAAATATTCTAGGCATTGCTTTCTTTCATTTTCTTCTATTTCACCCATCACAATAAAATTTTTTATTAAATAATTATTTTTGGCTCGTTCTTCTTCTTGCCGGGGCATTTTATTGCCACCCAATGCCCGTTCTCATCGCCTCTAGGGAATTTTTTTCACGTGCTTCTAGGGGATCTTCCATTTCTTAAATTCTTCTAACCGATCAAAAATTTAAAAACTTTAAACTCATCCAAAAATCCAAAAATAAAATTTGTGAAAACTTTGAAAATGAACTACAAATTGGTAATCAACTCATTTGCGGGTGAAACCGATGTCTTTTGCATGCGTTCATCTCATATCTTGTTGGCATTTCCACGCATATTACAACAAAGACTCGTATATCATCTGAATCTCCAAACCATTTACAAAAGCTATGTTGCTTACTTCATCGATACTCTGGGGCATAAATTGTCTGGTATTGTTTCGTTGTGCACACTACTTTTTCGTAAGACCTAAGTGTCCTCCATCCTTTCCCTTACATATATAAACTGCTTAGGGCATCATTTTAAATCCTTGTCGTTTATCAAAACATTTGGGATTGTAGCTCGATAACAAAATATTTGTGCAACCGTATTAAACGTTGTTGGTTTGAGTGTGTGTGATTGTACTTATTTCCTTGTTAGGTGAGTTTGTTTGCTTCTCGTATCGCATTACATTCAGCTATGTTGTATGGAGTTGATCATTTTTAGCAATGGACAATTGTTTGTATCTTGGTTTTTCATGTCATTTTACGCTTCAGTTATATGCTTATATTTTAATAAAAAATGATGATGAAAATTGCTAGCAATATGATGAATAGAATTGTTTATATAACAATGCCTTGTGGATATCTCAAAGCCCCTTTTCCTTGTTATTTTCTCTTCTATCTCCCCTTTCTTCATATTTTTCTTTCTTACATTCTCTTTTTTGACTGTCGATCACGTTCCTCCATAACGGCATCGACACTCGAGGGGCATCCTTCACCCTGCTAATTTTTCTTCTACTCCAAATTTTCTACTTATTTATGCTTGTCTACTTTCTTTGAAATGATGTCAAACACGTCACCTCAAAGAGAGGCAAATGTAGACACCTATAATTTGGTCTACATGATCTTATTACTAAGATCATACTAACTATCCTAGTCTCGTGTTAATTTACTTCACTATGCTAGTGAAACACCCTTTTAACCCCTTCTAAACCTCATAAACCTTTTAATCCCTCTCTAACTAACTAGCTTCTATAAGCTTGTTTTCCCTTTAATTAACCTTGTTTAGGTTAATTAACCCTCTTATTGACTTTCTAAACAAATATCTCACCTTCCAAATAGCCACTTAGCTTTCCAAATCCAGTTCACACCTCCCAATGTGCTTTTCTAAAAATCACCTTTTTGACTCCTTTTTAGTCCCACATGCATCCAAAACACCTTTTTCTCCAAACTAAAAACTATAAATAAAGGGTTACCCCTCCCACCTTTTCCTAAGAACTCTCTATCTCATCTCATTTATGATTTAGGTCATGCTTAAGTCTTTTAGAGGCATTTCATAGTTAATTTGAGCTATTTACTTGTTATTTACTAATCCTTTCAAAGCTTTAGGTAAATGGGAGAAGCCATTAATGGCGAGCTTTCATTCTTAAGCTTTTGAGACATCAATAAACACATAATTGATTGCTAGAGCTTTAATAGGTTCATTTATAGATAGCTTTCATGGAGTAGAGAACTAATATAGTCATGTTTAGAGTTTGATTGTTTGTTTCAAGCTTTATATATCTGCATGCAAATAGGTAGCTTTTGTTTATCTCTAATTTCATGGTCATTGAGTTTTTTGTTTCAAAGATTTTGGGGCTTCTTTAGAGATTCTTACCCCATGTTCATAGCTTTAACAAACTTTTCATCACACACAACAAGCAAGCAAAGCAAACAAGAAGGAAGGAGGCTCTCTTGTCTCAAGGTTCTACAGTGGACGTGCTCACTAAACCGCAAATGAAGAAGAGTGATTTACAATGCGAAAAGGGACTCAAAAAGAGTTCGAGAGGTTTCCATGACATAATAGAGGCTCCCAAAAGGAAAAATAATGCTAAGAGGGACACTAAACACTCATCAAATAGATTAGTAGAAAAAATCTTCTAATAATGCTATAGAATACACTTTTGAAACGCGATAAGCCTAGTTTTTAGAGATTTAAAGGGAAAAAAAAGGACAAGACAAAATTTTAATTACTAGACAAGAAATTAAAGGTGTTTTAGCTAAAATTAGATACCTAATTTATTTAAGGCTCCTTAAAATTAATTTAATAAATTAACTTCTAAAAAGGATCCTAATTTAATAAATTAAGATCTAACTTATATTAAAAAAACTTACATCTAAAATATATCTTTAAATAAATTAGACCCAAGATCTAATAGTATAAAAAAATTACATTCATTAAACACCTACCATTGTACTTTAAAACACCCCATTTAGAGAAAATTCTCTTTTGTAGTCACAAAATCTTACACTTTAGGCATTATTTAGCCTAGTCTCATACTACTATTTAGAAGGTTCTTAAGTGAATAAAGTACTAATTAATCCCACTTTTTGGCCATCTTGTTTTACCTTTTTTATGTTGTCATTCCCGCACATTTTTATATATATGCTCATTCTGTTTCGGCACTTTTATGTCATTTTAACCTAAACTGGGGCACCCATGCTTGTACTGGGGCGCCCCCAGGTCCCCACCCGGGGCACCTCAAACCTTATTTTGCTTTCCCGCCTCTTTTTGGGCTCTTTCTAGCCATTTTTCATCCTTATCTTTTTCCTAGTCAGCCATGTCGAGATTAATTACGAAATTAGAGCAAGAGAACCCTATAAATATAAAGTTATGAGACCATAATGAGGGTCCTAACATCACTTACTACTATCACTCCATCTAGATTTACATCCATTGCATCACTTGCATCCACATAGTTCCATGCATCAAGGCTAGGAGATTTGCATCAACACACACTTCATAGGGGAGGGATTCTATTCTATTCCATGCACACATGCTATTACATTTTTTTACATTTAGCTATTGCTCACTGCTTCACATAGTGCGAGTGACACAAGAGCACGTAGGGAATGACATACACACACACACACACACACACACACACACACACGAACTACATTAGGGTCCAAGATGTAGTGTAATGCTTAGTTTAGTAAGCCCATTGTTGCGGCAGTTGAGGTCAATCTGACCCATTCATTTGCATATTTTATTTTTTTAGGGTTTTGATACTTCTTTGGTATTTTGTAGGTCTTCAACATCATCTTGCTATATTCGATACATTTGACATAGTTCAACGAATCCAAAGGTCACGACAACCGGTGAGGGTTACAGTCAACTTCCGACCCGAGAAGAATCCAGCTTCTGAGATTTTCAAAGACCAAAGTGCTTATTCTTCCATACTAGGGTGCCCCAAGTTACACCCACCCTCTTGGGAACTTGATCTACTCATATCTTCCAAATCCACACTTTTCGGGACCTCTGTAGTCGCCTCCTTCTCCTGGAATTTCTTGTCAAACTTACGACACGTTATGCGACAACCATTTGCAATCAAATTTGAATTCCTTCCTTACCTTCTTCTTATACATTAGGGTTTCATTTTTATTAGTTCAATCATTTTAATCATTTTAGTTCCTTTATACTACTTTAGTGCATTTATTTAAAGCGTTTATGTCCTCTTAGATTAGATTAACTATCATTATACTTTCTCATAGTTTAGTCAATTTTAGTTAATCATTTTGGTGAACACAACCTCTTATCATGGCTAAACATAATCCTTCTAATCTCCACTCATTCTCCAATTTGATAGCTTTGGTCATGCCTTTGTTGATACTCCTGTTGATCCTTCAGTTATAGACCTTGTCCTTCGTTTATTCAACTACCATCTTCTGATATGGATCCTAAAGCTATAGATGACGTTGTTGTCGCTTATCTGTGTACTATTGACCCTACCATTTTAGCACAAATCATCAAAGAGGCTCAACCACCTCTACCTGATCCCATTATTGTAGCTTCTGTTATAACTTAACCACACATGACGAGTCACCTTCACTTGTTAATTCTCCCATAGCCGATTCTTGATTCAATATTTGTTCCTACCTCTCCATCTTCTTCTTTTAGTCCACAATCTCTCGAAGCTTCACATGACTCGGTCCCTACTATTTGTATGATTGATGTGGTCCCCCATGATTTTCATTAACTCCTGATGTTACAAATGCCATGATACTTTATACATGGTCTACTCCACAATATTCTCTTGCTTTACCTATTCCTCCACCACCTTCGCTTATCGATGAGTAACCATTTGAGGATGACATTCGCATGATAGATGTAGTTCCTTCCCTCGCCACGCTATTCTACCATTGCGATCATTCCATATCAGGGCCTCTCTAGTCCACGGACATCACTCTATCATCCCCTTCAGTATGCCCACCATTCACTTGTACTCTCTTCATGAATAATTCTTATTGGGAGCATATACTTGCTTGATATCTCCTGCAAAAGCCATTATATGTTCACATGACGATCTCCTTCGACTTGGTTTTGCATTCGAGGACCTCCATTCACCTTTATATGATCCACATTTATATCATGGATATGTTATTCTCACCATTACGTATGGGCTTCATGTTTTTCATCTTGTTGTCCACCTTGCACATTACCCTACTCTCTCTCCACTTACTCTCGACCAATCTTGGTTAGATTATATTGGAGGCACACTCGATCCAACTCACATTGATATAGCATTTCCCATGCCCTTTGTCCTGTAAGCATTTGTAACAACTCATTTCTTTTCTATTCACCCAACTTCACTATTTGGTATGCTCATGGATGTCCATTACCTCCCTTTACTTGATGAACAATATGCCATGACAATGTATATATTATGCATTCATGGTTATTTGGATGACCAACCTCACACCTTTGCTTATCAGGTTTCCCATGCCATTCAATATGACTTTGACAATGATAATGATGATCCTTTAGACAATTTAATTTATCCATTGCCTTTCTTCATTGAAGCCCCATATTTGCCCACTTAGCTGACAAGTTTGGACCTCACGATCACCCAACTAATACATCTCTATCGGACTCCATTCTTTCTTTACATACCTTATTCCAATAATGGTTTCATACTATGGAATCCATGATTTCCTCTCTTACCACTAAAATTTAACAACTTAAGGATGCTTTCCAATCACATGTTTGTGCTAATTCTACATCTCATATGCACTCTATGTCCGATACTTGCCACTTAACCGAAATCAAAGCATACCATTACCTAAACCTCTCATATTTGAACATAATACTCTAGTCTATGACATTCTCATTCAACTTCTTAAGCATGAATTGATCACTTTATCACCTACTCATCATCCTTCTCGGCTAACATAGTATTGTGGTCGTCCATATTGCCATTATCATTGAATTTATGGACATCATGATAATGCTTACCACGCCTTGTCACAAATGATTAATGATCTTGAACATTTGGGCCTTATTTCATTTGAGACACAAACTTATAATACTAATAGTAACACCCATCGGGCTCGTATATCTCATGTGTATCTCGGCTAGTGTTGCTCAACCACCTCTAAGCAACACTCTTTTGCATAAAGTTCACCATCTCTTTCTCTTCAACCTTCTCTGACATCACCAAGTCAATCCTCTACCAAATTTGGTTCACCATTTATTCTTAATAAGTCGTCAATCATATCACCGCAACCACCCCCACCAGCCTCATCATCATTGCATGTTGATACACTATATTCTTCATCTTACATTCATCCTTCAAATGCATATAGATTTCATTCATCAACTTCACGTTTATCTACCATACCACCGATTTTATATTTTGGCCCTCCACTTTCCTCCTCGCATACGTCAAATGGAGGACATTCATCTTTCACTATCATTGGTTAGTTTACCTACTTGGGGCATAAAAATTACACACTCCCTCTCCCTCATGTTTTAGCATCGTTATATAGTCTTCCATTGCACCTTTCATATCTATCATTTATCGTACTTCTTATAAACATACCATATCACATGTCGTAGCACCATCATTACCCAATGATGCACTCTTGTGCTTCAGTTCACTTAATTGTTGAGGGATTACCATTACATTGAACCCCACACACCACACCTTAGGCATTATACATTGCATTTCATCATACATTATGCGTCATACACCATTCATTCTACACTTATTCTATGTTATAGTAGTCCTCATCTACACATTACATTCATTAGGGTGTCTACTCACTTAGTCACATCATACACTACACATTTCCACATACATTCTACATACTATGCTAGGTTACAATACATATGAGTCTGGGTTTATATTGTATCATTACATATTCCATTTCTATCTACACCTATTATTACATTTTACACATTACATATTATACATCCTACACCTATTACATTGCATTTTACATATTGCACAGTATACATCCTACACACCTTACACATCCTACATCATATTGCCCATACCACACATTTACAAATCCTATTTATCATATGGTCATTTATTCTCACCACCACCTATGTTACATTGTTTTCTATGTGTTGCACTCACCACCTTATGACGCACTTTAGTTCCTCGGTCCATACTCGATTCTTTGAGGGTTTACAAATCAAATGGACCTTACACTCACCATGCGATATTTCATCATGCAACATTTCCAACCTAGTGACATACACTTTAGGCTAAATCATCACCTATTCTATCATTTTGTAGTGGTATACACCTTAGGTTACATCACCACTCCCTCCTTTCATCTTGTAGTGACATACGCTTTAGGATAAATCGTCACCTATCTCTATCATCATGTAGTGGTATACACTTGGGGATAAATTATCACTCATCCTTCCATCCCATAGTGATATACGCTTAGTGCTAAATCATCACCCATTCTTTCATCTTATAGTGATATACACTTAGGGATAAATCATCACTCATCCTTCCATCCCATAGTGATATACACTTAGTGCTAAATCATCACACATCCTTTCATCTTATAGTGATATATGCTTAGGGATAAATCATCACTCACTCATTCAACAAGTCATGATATATGCTTTGGCTAAAAGGTTCACGTAAATCTCTCCATATGTCGCATCTCATCACCACTAGATATACACACTCATCACAGTGCGCTAGACACAACAGACACTACTCGACCATTTCCTAATGACACATTCTTGTTTATGGTTCATTCTGGACTGTTGAGGGGGAAAAAAATGAACCTCATTACATACACTTCCATCCACTCGGGGGCATGCGACCTCTATCATTCCATCTTGCATTCCATTCCATCCATCCATAGCATACTACATTGTCTTGGGGGCATTTACTCTTATTACTAGTGTTTTGCATGATCACTTTCACATATGTCATTATGTCTTGGGGGCATTTATACTTGATTTCTTATATGTCATTATATATATCATTCACATATGCACATTCACGCCTTTTTTAGTGTGATCACAAATACATGACTCTTACACACGACATGGATGCTCTCCTTCTACCCTTCCTATATTGGTCGTTGGGGGCATCCACATTCATCTCATCTAGGTGTTATTGTTTCATTTTGTACTTAACATCTTACATTACTTGATCATACACACTTTGACATATTGGTTATTGATCTAACATGCTAATGGGTGTTCCATGTGTAACACTTGTTTTGCAGGATTACCTATTTCCATGACTACTTGTTTGTTTTTTTGTTTATACTTATCTCCTCTTGTTTGCCATTGTATATAGGTTTTGCCCTATGTTTGTGTACACACTTGTTTGTTGTTTATGGCCATGACAACCTTGCATGTCTTGCGACATCATGAGTGATGTCCCATGTTTGTAACCCGCTTTGTGTGGCTTTCTTGCATGTTTACACTATTGTGCTTGGTAGTTTCTACACTGTCTATGTTTTTGACAGTTGTCTTATTGCATACATGTGTTTTCGAACTAACACTTGTTTTGGCTACCCATACTTGTTTGTGCACGCCTTGGTTTCTACCAAGCACATTCTCTTTCCTTGCTTGGGGAAAAGTTTAGAGTGCGATAGGTCCTCTTTTGGGGCCGCAATCTCCTATCAGTGACATCACATGCACCCTCAAAGAGGGGGGGCATCATTTGAGGGCTTACATACTAACATAATGTAATTAGACCAGTTAAGTACACTGCACTTTCTGCCCTTGGCATTGTGGGTTTACATATAGCAGTGGGTTTAGACCAATCTATGAACCCCATACACAACATATTTTATAGGACATGGTGTCCTTATCACTTCTAGGAAGCAGTTACAGGCTTAGGGGTTACAATGGGTGTGACTCTCTACACTACTTCAGCCAGTGGCGTCGAATCACCCAAAAAACCTAGAAACTATAGAGATCTCTTCACACACATTTTAGTAGAAGCGCTTAGAGCTTAGAGGACACAAACCATTTCCTCCCTATATTTCTTCAGCCAGGGTGGCGTGAGATCGCCCAAAAAACTTGCAGTAGCACATGATATCCTTCTA
Source organism: Taxus wallichiana var. yunnanensis (assembly GCA_018340775.1). Classification (NCBI taxonomy): domain Eukaryota; kingdom Viridiplantae; phylum Streptophyta; class Pinopsida; order Cupressales; family Taxaceae; genus Taxus; species Taxus wallichiana. Next base: position 934,153,435 of record CM031242.1, read on the forward strand.
AACCATTTCTCTCTTGACATGGATCAGGTGCACATGTTCCATTTACATTTTCATTTTACGTACTTTACATTTGTGTATTTTACACATTTTTATGCACGTGTATTTTACATAGCATTTAAACATACATATATATTTGACTACTTGATCATTTTCTCCTTGTAGGTTCATTCATATGAGAAACAAATAGTCAAATTGGTGGCAAAAACAACAACAACAACAACAAAATTTCATGACGATACACGCCTTACTAGCCATGCAGGTACACTACACACTGCAGCAACTACACATGCATTCGCCCTAGGTTCACTCTCATCACTTTTTCTAAGCACATTTTTCATCTAGAGTTTATGTTCCTTCATCTTTTTATCATTCCATGCTTTTGTCTAGTCCTTCGACACGTTTTCTACTACACTCTACATGGACATCAAGTATGCATCTCTATCTACTTTATGTTACCGAGCTTTCCACTCACCAACATAAAGTGGGGGAAAAATGTAGTCACAAAATCATGCACTTTAGGCATTATTTAACTAGCTCATACTACTATTTAGAAGGTTATTAAGTAAAGAACATACTAATTAGTCCAACCTTTTGGTTATCTTGTTTTAGCTTTTTATTTCGTCATTCCTACACATTTTTATATATGTACCCATTGCTTTGGTACTTTCCCGTCATTTTAGCCTAAACCGGGGTGCCCAGGCACATCTACTACAACACCTCGGTCCCAATCGGGTGCTCAGACCCTTATTTTGCTTTCCCGCCTCTTTTTGGCTCTTTCTATCCATTTTTCATCCTTATCTTTTTCCTATTCAACCATGTCAAAATTAATTACGAAATTAAAACAAGAGAACCCTATAAATATAAAGTTATGAGACCACAATGAGGGTCCTAACGTCACTTACTACTATCACTCCATCTAGAGTTACATCCATTGCATCACTTGCATCCACATAGTTCTATGCATTAAGGCTAGGGGATCTGCATCAACACACACTTCATAGGGGGAGGGATTCTATTTTATTCCATGTACACATGATATTACATTTTTTTTACATTTACCTATTGTTCATTGCTTCACATAGTGTGAGTGACACAAGAGCACCTAGGGCACGACATGCACACACACACACACACACCAGAACTAGATTAGGTCTGAAATGTAGTGCAACGCTCAGTTTAGTAAGCTCAATGTTGTGGTAGCTGAGGTTAGTCCGACCCATTCATTTGCATATTTTATTTTTTTAGGGTTTTGATACTTCTTTGGTCTTTTGTAGGTATTCAACATCATCTTGTTTTATTCGATCAATGATCGACATAGTTCAACGAATCCAACCACAACAACCGGTGAGGGTTATAGGTCATCTTCGACCCAAAATAATCAAATTCCAAGCTTTTTCAAAGACTAGGGAACCTATTCTGCCATACCAAGGGGCCCTAGTATCCTCCCAGGCGCTCCAGGTCTACTCGGATCTTCCAGATGCATGCACACTTTTCGCGACCTCTGTGCAGCCTGTTTCTTGATCCTACAATTTCTGTCGGACCTACAAATTTTTGTGATAGCCATATCTGCAATCAACTGAGTTTCTTCCTTACCTTCTTCTTGCACATTAGGGTTTCATTTCTATTAGTTTAATCATTTTACTCATTTTAGTTACTTTATACTACTTTAGTGCATTTATTTATAACGTTTATGTCCTCTTAGATTAGATTAACTATCATTATACTTTCTCATAGTTTAGTCAATTTTAGTTAATCACCTTTAATATAAAGCCCACTTTCTAATAAACCGACCTTACTATTACACCCGACCCACCTTTAAATATAATGCACCCCATTTTTAAAAAAACATTCCACTTTAGTTTTAAAAAACCATCCACGACTTTAACAAACCATAGATCAATTAAAAAAGGCAAGGATATTTTTAAAAAGTTTTGAAAAGGAAGCGAGAAAATAAAACCACGATGACCCAGTCCAAGATGAGTGTACCGAGTAAAGGACACAAACGAAGCATGGGTAAACGAGAAGATAGGTTAAAGGATGCAATGGCCCAGAGTGAGATCTGTTCAAATGCACGAGATCGAGCGAGATGGGCAATTTCGTGTGTAGGAAGTGGTTTCCAATGCAGAGGCAAAAAAGAAACTTAGCAACGCATGTAACAGGTAGTGAAGGGGTAGCCAACAAGGTGAAAAATTCAACTATCAATGCAAACAACAGACATGCCCAAGTAAGACAACCCAAAAGCAAAAAGATCTGTGTAGAAGGTAGGACATGGACAACTCAAGTTGAGAAGAAAAACCAAGAAACAACCAACACAACAAACAAGATGTTGGGTATAAGCACACAGAGACCCAATCTCGTAGCAAAAATGATGCCCAAGAAAAGAAACAAAGCATATAACACATGTTGCAATGTGACAAAGAACATGCGAAGGTATAAGCAATCGACAAAGTGCAAAAAAGGCACTCACAAAGCAAAAAAACACAGCCTAACAACAAAACATACTAATAATCCATAGGTAAAAACCACGTAGACAGTCCAACCAAGGAAAAACATGGGGCAAGGGAATGCAAGGTGAACCAAAATAAAACCAAGCATGTCAAAGCAAATGAGACTCAATGCAAAACCAAAAAACCATGTTTAAGATAAATGAACACAACCTAAATGCAACAAAGGGAAAAGAAGACAACATACCTAAAATTATAAACAAAATCACTTGCAAACTAGCGGAAAATTACAAAAAACCGTAGATTCTAAAAAAATTCACTTTCGATAAAAACGATAAAAAACCGAAATGAAGAACCAACCTCTATATTTAGTAGATTCTCCAAATGTAGTTCATGAACCAACTAGTTTTAGTTGGAAAACCCCTAAAAACTCCAAAAAGGCACCTCCACATGCACTAAAAACACACGAAAAGTAGCAAAAAAAAAATCCATAAACTAGATGGTTAAACCTATAAACAAGATTCCAAAATGAAAAACTTGCACAAGAAGCACAAAAACCAGAAAATGAAGTGAAAGCATCTAGATTCAAACAAGTGCACGTTTACTAAACATCTGCTTTCCGATACCATGTATGATTGTTCTATGAGGATCAATTCGAAACCCCACACACATCGAAAAACTTTGTACTTCAATGGAGTCGTGAATGCTTCACGTAGTAAGCAAGAGATCGAATAAAAATGAGAATCAAGTAGAGAAACACAACAAAGTGTCTGGCATGCTCATAGATCAGAAAAGAAAGGTACACATAGGAGTGTTGTGTAACTTTTGTGTATGACATGTATACACTAACCCTATTGACCTATTCCACTATGAACTATTCTCACTAAGTGAGATGACTAACTATCCATGGTGGACAAGACATCAAATGATGACACAACAAGTCTTATACACCAACAATTACATGAGCTAAGGTTACGTAGACTGCGTTTTCCATGTTGACCCAATTTGACCATGAACTTTGACCAACGATATTGTGAGCATACAATGTCTGATTTACGTGTTCCAATAAGCATTGGAAAGATATCGGAGTGCTCTTTCATATTGTAATTGTTTAGGTAAAAATAGTGAACTTATGACAAGCCATAATGTCCTCCGAATCAATGAGTACATGGGATGATTTTGATGATATATTTGAGAGGTAGTTCTTAGATAAGATTGATCACTTATCACTCATTGAGCAACTCAAAACAATGAAGAGGGCACCCACTAAAAAGATCTTTGACTTCAACTTTAGCTTCCAGAGAATCTAAGATAGGATCCCACTTCTCGTAATGTCTTCTTCTCATTCTTCATTCTTGTACTATCTTAGGGCTTGGGATTCATACATAGCTATTATGATCCAATCTATGGGAGGGTCCAACCTTCCGGATACTTTTGATATTGTTATCCTTATTGAGAGCAACATGATCCAAGTAGTAAAGTTAGCCCCTAAACCCCCATGTCTCTTTTCCTTAAGCTAATACTTCTTGTTGTAGCCCACCTCAACCTATTGCATCCTAACCACTACAAATGAGATGGATGAGTTTAAAACCCTCCTAAAAATGTGGCAAATGAAGTGACTAGTATGAGGAGACAACAATTTATACCTACTCAAAGACCTTCTCTACCTACCAACATAATAGGGCTCAACCTCATAATTAGATTATTTCAAGAGGGCCCATCCAACAACCATACCATACTCTCACCAATCCTATAAGAGAGATGGTCCCTATGCATAAACTTCTGGTTGATGATATGAGGTGGTGCTACCCCTGTTCCTAGCCCCATGATTCTAACACTTGCCCATGTGGACCTATCACACAAGCGTTAACAGTTCAAAACTCCTTGTCGTAACCAAGTCGATCCACTAATTCATCACAACTACCTTCATGAGTAGTAGATGAGAGCTTGGTTTACGGACAGGAGGAAGTATGAGAGGAATCCATGAACAAGCTTCAACAATATCGAAAATCTGTAAATATATAGTTTTAGAAGCAATATCATCCTCAATAGTTTAAAAGAGGAGAATTGGTCCTCAAATGGGATGAAGATAGGGAAAATCCTGGGAGACAACAAATTTGTCACTATTTGGAGTGGACCCTATTAGATCGCCGAATGCAAAGAGAGTAACGCCTTTGAGCTTAGAAGCTTGATAGTGAACTACTTCTAATCCCGAGTTAATGGGGTTTTTCTCAAGTCTTATCTTTAAGCCCTTTTGTGTTCTCCATGTATATAGGTGTACAATTTCTTACTTTCTTTGTTGTCTTTGATGTTCTAATTATCTTCTTATTTGTAACTCTTAACTATGAGTTTCCTTGTCCTCATCTTACCTATTCATCTGTATAGCCCAGGTTTTGCGTAGTTCGAGTTTTCGGGAAGTTGTGTTGATGCATCTTAAGTCCTTTACACAAGCTCTGCATGCTTCACTTGAAGTGTGTATGTGTTTCCACTTTTCTTGTTGGTTTTATGAGTCACCCGTTAATTGATCATAATCACGTTCTTTAGAATTTCAAGAAAGTATTTTAAGCTTGCCATTCATTCATCTTGCTGTCTGGAAAACCTAGGGTAAAGCTCCAATAAGCTCTTAAATTCCTACTTTCCAACCATCTTGGGAATTATTTTAGTTTTTGGTTAACCTTGGTCGATTGATAGGTGTAACCAAGTTGTTAAGATAAATATACCTCAACAAGAATCCTTGGGAACTTTTGGCACAATATTTGAAAGATTTTGTTGTGATGAAGGTTTCTTGTAAAATTAAGTAATCAACTTCCCCTCTTTTCGAGATGCTTTGGGCTGTTTTAGAAAATTTTAATCGAATAAAGCCTAAAATCAAAGTTGCAGATGAGTTGATCCTAACCATGAAGATACAAACATGTTTCAATTAATTTGCTAGACTCCTATTGGTCAATCAAGAGACTTAGATGAAAGCGGAGGAATGGAAGTTGGAAAAGATGAGAATGACAACCCCTCCAAGCAATTGACAACTTCACATGCCTTCTCATCGAGAAGAGAAAGCCAAAGGTAAGACGATCTTACTAGTGTGTAATTTGGAGGTATAATTTCAAGATAAATTTGGATTTTTTTACTTTTGAGCTAGAGATGACACCTAAGAAACATTAGAATTAATATGAGTAAATCGAGCTCTCTCAAGAATAGTGCCTACAAGCACAAGTTTCCATAGATAAAAATAGTTTCAAAGATACGAATGTCTTTGGATCTTGCCGCATGTTACACCTCCAAATTCAATTAAGATTTAAAAGATAGACTTAACAGATAGGTGAGCTCATTTTTCCAAATATTTAGAGTAACTCCAAGAAGAAGAGACCTTGAGAAATCTTCACGAATCAAGTTTTCAATATTTGCAAGGTTTAAGTTTCAAATTCTGCAAGATGGTGAGTGTCATTTTTTGAAGGGTTTTAGCTCTCAAATGAACAGTTTTCAAAGTTTTATACTTGACTCCATACCCAATGGATACTATAGGCTACTAATCATCCATCTTGTAGAAAGATGACCCCTCTACATCACCATAAATGTTGTCAAAATAAACACCATACTTTATTTTGAACATTTTTTTAAATCTTAAGACTTATAGGCATTTGAACAAAGTTATTTCAAGCTTTTCAGGTCCCCAATGGATTCAAAAATTTTCAAAATAGCTTGTTGACATTTGTTTATAAACCATATAGGCTAAAACTAGAAGATAAAAAGAAAAACCAGTCTGTTTTCAGTCGTCATACGTTCAAAAACATCTAGAAAATGGTTAAGTCCTTTGATTTCCTAGTGAAGCTAGCCCATCAAACTTAATTGGCAAAATAGAAGACACATGACGACCTAAAGTATCTCCTTGGCTTTGACTTGGTTGACTTTGGTGTTGATGCCGATTAGTGATAAGTGGCAAGCATTGGTTTTCCCGCACCCCACGAACTCTTAAGGTTTCCTTCAGCTTGGGTTAAAGCTCAACCTTTTTGAGGCCTCTGATGTAAGACAAGTGGCAAAGTGGGAAAATGGTGAACATCAAATTTTAGGGACCTTGCAAAGTTATGATAAAGTTAAGGCCCCTAGCCTCTACACCTCGTAGAATATAGATGCCTAATGCGTGGTGTAGGGAAAACACGTGGCAGAGATAAGCGAACAAACCTATCCTCGTCCTTGGTTAAATCACCAGACTTTGTTGTGCGTCGATTGAAGGCAAGTGATGTTAGAATACATGTAACGACAATCGACATCCGCAAAGATCTCAATTTAATCTAGAGTTAACGTTTAAGTCCCAAGTCTTACAAGGCGTTGATGGTTGACATATTAGCTTTGGATGGACACATGTTACTAATCGGTTCAACTAGGTGCTTTAGGAGATCTCGTCCTCGCACATACTCTCCACATGCACCTGAGCCATTGATTCAAGACGCATCATATAAAGATAGGTGACAAGAATCCATGAAGTAAAATATTCGTAGAGAAATCTCTTTATGAGCTTAAATTTGACAATTTGAGCTAATATGATAATGAGCTCGAGAATCCCTTTGTCCATGTATTTTTCATCTCATTCTTATCTCAAGGGAATAGATCCCTATTTCTTTGGTGTATCACCATTCCTTGTCTATTTTAGTTCCTTTTATTTTCCCTTTCCCTTTACATTGTTAAAGTCTGAGTAGATTAGTGACTACACTTGAGTTATTTAGGTAGGATTCAACCTTTCTCTAGAGGTTTATCTCAAGGGTCAAGGTCTCAAGCTTTGAAGACAATCCCATGTTGTTGCTAGGGTGTCTCGGTTTGTCCCAGGACTTAGTCATCTTGTACGGGTTCACACTTTCGGTGACAACAAGTTGATCATTCTTAGTCATGATGAAGGGCACTTACCTCATGTAAAGGATATACCTAGGCATGTTGGGCATTCATATGTGGTGACACTTTGGGGAAGCTTTTAGAAGTTTGTTAATTTGTGAATAATATTTTGCCAACATGGTTCAAGCCTATCGAAGTCTCTTTGCACCATTTGCTACCAACAAAGTTCAAAAGAAGGAAAAAAAGAGTTATTTTCATTCTCTTGTAATCTTTGAATATATAAGACATCAAACATCATTTGAGTTTGATGATGTTCACTATAGCCTATAATTGACTTTGTAAACATCAAAATTTAATATTTATTGCCAACTTGTGGGTTGAAGTTAGACTTCTTAGTGGAACAATTGGTTAAGTGGTTGTAATCATTTCTTATGTTGGAGGAAAAGCACTTGAACCACTATGTTTTGTGGCTATAAAAATTGATAGATAAATCAATCATACAAGAGATGTGAATAACCCCCTCCATGTTTTGCTCCTCCTCAATCATCCGCCAACCCAATGCAACTCCCATTGAAAATGACATGGACTTTGACCATCCACATTGTTCAAGATGTAACATTACACAAAACAACTACGAGATAATGGAGGTATTGATCGGTGCAACCTTATTCTCACTGCATGTTTCACCGCCTTTCTCGTTCCAATAGTGCTCGAAGATGAATCTCAGCCTGTATGTCCAAATCACAAAAAAACAAAGTGGTGTACCTACGATCCCTCCACTATTGCTCTCCCAACTAGACATTTTCACCTCTTTTACATAAATTTGATTAATCCTCCCGCTATCCTATTTTCATTTCTACATCATGTTCCACTTATTACTTCCCATCTTGGCCTCCATTACACCGTCTACATGCAATTGCTAATTTAAACCAAACAATACACAATTTAATGACTAAGAAATTTTACATCTCTAGTGTGTCCATTCAAAAAGATTGAAAGAAACGAAAGAATACACTAGAGAAGTCCCTTTTTTAACGGGACCTACTCCTTATTACAACATCCCCACCGCTTAGAACCGCTCCATCTCGAAAATTCGATGGTGCAAAAGAGCTGGATTTCCTTGCAACCGTAAAACCCTAATTAGGGTTCGCCAAGGGAATGCACAGTCGTTGGAGTTGATAGTTAGGGTTTGGATGTTTGGATTTAAAACTCAAGAGGCCTTGCTCGCAACGGCCTGTGTGCTGAGTTGTGAGTAGAGACTTTTAAATTTTTTTCACATCTGCACACAGTTATAAATCCTCACCTTGGTCTTTTTTTTTTTTTAAAGGTTTGTTTCGGTGCAGGCAATGTTTAATCTGTTAAATTGGGTTACTCTGGTTGAATTACTTTGATGCCAATAATGTTTAAGCTTCACTTGGCTATTCCGGATTTATTTTTGGTGCCGATGATGTTTTAAATGCACGTATTATCAGAATAATATATGTTGAATTAGCTCTTTGTCACTACCTCTGAGGCACTTAACTTGAATAATTCTTTCGTTGTAATTAGGTTTTGGGTGCTTTTATCTTCTGATTTGAAGGCTGGGTTTTTGTTTTTGTTTTTGTTTTTTTAGTTTCAAAATTTGCGAGGTTTTGGGCGTTTACCTTTTCAGATCTGTAAATTTCTGGGTACAATTGATTAATAGATCCCTAAGGTTTTGGGTATTTTCATTATCTGATATGAGTATTTGTTTTAATGTTTATTGTGCATCTTCTGGGTGTGTGAAATGTCTGATTGTTGTTTGTGCATCGTTCGGGTGCGTGAAATGCCTGGTTGTTGTCTCTGCATCTTCTGGGTGTGTGAAATTTATCTTCTGCTCGAGTGAAAAGCTTTTTTATCACAAGTTACCTGGGTTTATTGTTATAATTTCTTTTTTCAATAAATTTTATTCAAAGGGTTTATTATTGGTTTGCAATAGATTAGTTAACAAAGAGGGTTTTGGAGTTGAGGGCTTTGTATATTACAACAATATGGCCTGTTCTGTATTAATTGGTGCCACTGTAGTGTTATTATTTGACATTGATCCTGTTTCTGCTGCTAAGATATGTTAATATTACCCTAACTTCTTTTCTGTATAATATTGTATTTGATCTGTAAGTTTTCGTTGTTTCTTGCTTTGCTTTGAGCTTTGGTTGTTTTACCTATATGGAGCATGTAGCACTAATTGCTTACAATATAATGATGTATCTCTGAGTTCTGTTTTACCCTATAGACTTACTGTTTACAATGCAAAAATATATCTCCGAGTGCTGTTTTACCCTATAGTGTACAATAATGTATCTCCGAGTTCTGTTTTAACCTATAGTGTATGCGAAGGTGGTATCTCTATTCGAACTCTTTAGTAGATTGTAAACTAACAATTATATTGAAAGGTCCAAATGCTGATAGGATGATAAAAGAATAGGAAAATAACAATGCAAGAAGAGAAGGCTATGTGAAGCCAATTGAAGTACAAAAGAGGTTAAATGTGAAAATGTTGCCCTTAATTACATTAAAGGCATATCAAGCAACGCACTGAAATGTTAATTTCAAATTTTGTGACAAGGACAATAAACATATATAGTATTAATATTTGTAATGTTGTGCTTACCAATTTGAAGTATGATTATTATAGTTTGGAGTCTAACTTACAATACCCCATAACAGTTAAAGATATGTCACCAAACTGCATTTTGTAAATAATATGTTTTATAATATTAAAAAATAAATTAAAATGTCCAATAGTGTGAGAAATTTTGTCAAACGCACAAAAAGAACAATGAACAAAGGATAACTTAGCCCAAAATAGATCACCTTTGTTTAAGTCTTCATCATTGTCAAGAAGGCGATGAATTCAATTTTTATTTATTAGTATAGATCTGAATCCAATTGTTTTCAAACATTTTACAATTTCTTTTTAGGTACAACCTTTTTAAAATTTATTTTTAGGTACAAGCTGATATCTGGTGGGGAATCTTTGATTTTGTAAAAAAATAGCAGTAGTATTTTAACATGTAGATTAATATGCTCTCATTTGGTTTTTGTTGTTGCAAATTGTATTCAGTGATTGGAAATGTCCAACCGTTTGAATCAACTTGAGGTAACAAGTTTTGGAAGGCATCCAACATGATGAATGATACACATGAGTAGCCACGGAGATAGTAGTTAATTTGAATACATCTAGCCAAAGACAAAAATTTAAACTCACAAATGCCAATCTTTCTATTGAATTTTATAAAGGAAACATCCCACATATGAGAAAGAGTTACTCCAATGCCGAAGGGGATGTCTAAGTATCTCACGACTTCCTCATGTTTTAGTTGTTCCCATTTTTGGGGCATCCAATCAAGTGGTTTTTCCATTCTGACTAGGATGAATTCCGTTTTATGAATTACTAGTTTAGACCTTGGAACCATGCAATATAAATCTATGATTTGCAAAACATTGCTAATTTTCGACTTTTCATTTTGCAAAATGAGCATGCTATCATAAGTGAAGTGAGAGTTGCTCAAAACATGTTGATGTTGGAAAAGCTCTGTCTTTGATTTTGTCAAGGGAATGAAAATTTTGAAGTATGAATCCGAGAGTGTAAGTTGTTGTAAGTACATAAAGAAAGGGTACTAATGGAGAGTGTTGAAGCTTAAATGATTCATTGAGTTTCTTTGATTTTGTCAAGGGAATGAAAATTTTGAAGCATGGATCCGAGAGCATCGAGTTGTTGTAAGTACATAAAGAAAGGGTAATAATGGAGAGTGTTGAAGCTTAAATGATTCATTGAGGGATTTGTTAACAATTTTGGTAATGGCATTTAATAAAGAGAAATTTGATATGATTGATCATTCTTGTTCCAAATCCAAGCCATTGAAGTATTTTAAGAACAAATGACCACTTAATCCTATAACAAGCTTTATCAAAATCTAGTCTAATTAATATGGATCCCTATCAATTGACGATATCTTTAGCCACTGGTTGTAACCTTGATGACATAGCCTTGGCTATACTCTTATAGGTAGTGTTCAACAAGGTGATAGGATGCCAACCAACCATAGTCTTTATTGTTTCTTTTAGGTAACAACTTGATGTGACCATTATTTAATTATTTTCCCCAACAAATTGATATGTTCAACATCCAAATACAGATGATAGAAATAATTTGTGTATGATTGGCCATAGTGTTTGGAAAAATTCCACATGAAGTCCAATAGGGTTTGGCTTTTATATTTGGCCATGGAAACCAATGTCCGTTCAAGCTCCTTAGGAGTGATAAGACGATCAAGCCTTCCGACGTCATGAGACACTTTTTAGGGGAAGTAATTTTGAGTTTGTTTATCAAGCACGATTTGAACAACATCTTCATCAGTGAATGATTTTTTAAAGGCCAATATTTTTCGGGTTAAGCAACAAGGAAACCCTTTTATAAGAGTTGTTTCCTCAAATCTTGCTCTTTCTTTTTCCTCTTTTTAGCTATCAGTTTGCCAAACTATTTGAGAAAGGTGGTACATATGGAAATAATAAGGTATAACCATTCAATCCAGTTTTGTCCATGGACGGATTTAGGATGGTATAAAGAGTGTTAAAACAATCTAGATTCTTGATATGTAAAACATTGAGTTTAAAAGGGAGATCACAAACTGAATGCTTATCAACAAATAAGGAGATGGAAAGAATGATTAGAAAATGGTCGAAAGCGTGATGGAAAGGTCTTGAGTGACCAATTTTCCTTAAGGAGAAGCCATAAGGGATAACTTATGACTTAAATAAAGTCTATCCAATCTATTGAGCCTTCTATTTCTATTGTTGGACCAGGTAAACTAACATGTCGATGAGTGGAAAATTGACCCACTAAGGGGTCATAAATGCCTAGAGTATTGAGACAAAGGATGCACATCAAATTTAGCTTGAGACAAATAATGATTGCTTCCCGAGGGTTTGTTAATTGTTCGTTTTACCATGTTGAAATTTTCTCCAATGATCCAATCAATGTGCGGTAGATTTGTTTTAAAGATTAAATGTGTATGATGCAAAGGTACAAGGCTAGATGTTTCAAATCACAAATGGAGCACAATCCAACAAAGGTTCTTAAGGTTGGTAGCCTTTTCTCACCCCTTTTCGATCTTTTTGGAAAATGAAGGAAGGTTCTTAACAAACTATGGTACTTTCCAAGTACCCTTTATCCCATTTTAGGTCTCTAAGAGGTTTGGTTCATCAACCCTAACCAAAAGTGCTCTTTCTCAACTCTGTCTTAGGCCTAATTAGCCCTTAGATGTACTCATTCCTTGAAATCCATACCCAAAGGTAATGTACTTCCCTAAACACCCTAAAATTAGTTAGAGGGTATGAAAATACAATAAACCTCTCAATTTCATCAAATTTGACCAGCTTTAATCTCTCTTTAATGCAAACTTTTAGTTTCAAAACCCTAGTTGAGGGTTTGAGTTCTCTCGTGTCGCGAGAAGGTTAAAAATGGAGTATTGGGTTTCTTTTTAGTTTCAAAGGGTTGTGATGGTGGAATAAGATCCGTGCCAACTAAATACACCTTTTTCATTCACAATCTTCTTCCTTGTAATCGAATTTTCACTCCAAAATGGTGTTTTAAGGTTGATTGTGTGCTTTAGACAACTTGTCACGGGGTTCAACAAAATGCCAAGCAAGAATAACATTGTGAATCCTTCATAGGATGTGTGCATTGGTTTCTTGTTCAATAAATCCGTCCATGTACATATTTCCTCGCAACAACTCTGTATATTTTTAAGAAAGGACAACAAAACAAACTTCTTACAACTTGGTTACTCTTCTTCCTTTGAATTCTCTCTCCCAAAAGGGAATTACAACACAATATGACTTCCCTGAAAACTCTCCAATGAATTATGGAGCCCCTCAAGACCTTTCAAGAAGCATGTTTAAGCATTAATTACAACATTTAAGAAAGGACTCTTAAATTCTTATGGTCAAATCATGTCTTCTAACCTCCTAGTCCATTTGAGGACCTAATCCAAACACCTCGGGACTCATTTGCCCCTTCAAACATCATTTAACACCCTTACAAGCCTAGAAAGCATTTGTAATGCCCACTCTTTTCGACATTATCTTGTTATGATTTTTACTTATTGTGGACTATAGACGTGAACATTATTATTATATTTTGATTAACATGATTGATAGACAATACGAGATACTTGTGATTTTTATTATGATATGATTTATATTATGGATGGTATGGACTACTATCAGACATTGATAGATGATGATCTAGTGTTGTTTCATTATATAATGACGTTTTAGATTTTGACGATGATAATTACATTTAGGTGTTTGAACCGACCTTTTGATCTTTTTGATGTTATGACTTATCAAAATTGAGATGTTCAGTGATTGCAAATAATTGATAGAAATTCCTAACTTTGATGATGATGATATAGCTTCGTGTATGATGTTGTTGGATGATATGTATGTATGTTTTATTTCTTGATGTATTTGATGTGGCTTGAGGCCGAAGGGGTATTGCTTGATTAGTTGCAGGAAACTATATCACAACAAGAAGGGGGTAGGAGACTAACAATGGAGGAATATTGGATATTGGCAACAATGTCACCTTGGCAACTTCGTGTTATGTGTCTTGTTGTGTTTGCTTGGAGGTCCCCATGGGAAGGGGTAACCTCATATGTGACCAAGGGGTTTGAATGTTGGTTTTAATTCCTTTATTTTTATTTGTTTAGTTGTGCATGTGATTTATTTATTGTAATGTATGCTCACTTTATTAGTGCTTAAGTAATGTGCTTTTTAGTTAATTGATCATGTGATTAAGTTGAGTGAGATGTGACAAATGGGCATTTAATGGGTTGAGTAGTCCTTGATGCTTTTCTTGATTTTAATTAGATTTGAATTTATTTTTGTAAGTGTACTTGTCCCTTTCACCCAAACTCGAATTTTGGCTTTGGAGCCACTTTTGGAGGCTTGTGGGACAAGTTAGACTTGTCTCATGCCTCTTAAACTCCCCCACCAACCATACCTATGATGGGAGGAGTTAATTTTAGCCTTCATTATGTGTTTTAGAGGGAAAAAGAGGTGAGTAATTGCACTTTCTTACAAACTCTTTTATTGTGTCCTTTGAAAGTATGGGTGGATGTTTGTGTGTGTAAGAGGAACTTGTCATTCCCTCACCCACCTATTTATTAGTCTTGGTCTTTGTGTTTGACCAAGTGAGGTGGATTTGAGGAGAAGTGATGTGGCATCCTACATGGAGCCACCTCACCCTCCTCTCCTCATTTTCTATTTATTGAAGTTATTTTAAAAATTTTGGGGTTACTTGGTTTCATATACACTTGCATGTTTTTGGAAAATTGCTTGGACTTCTTGCTTGGGAGCTTGGAGCTTGCTTTTGGATTTTGGCTTGGAATTGGAAGGTTGTTTGTGGATTGAAGATTCTTGTAATGGCAAGGTAGGGTCTATACCCTTGTATTTTATTTTACTTGTTGTATGTTGTATGGTAAAATGAATGAATGTTTGTGTTGGTTTGGTTTTGGGGTAGTATGGCCTTAAGGATGGTGTAGGAGGAAGAAATATGACCATTGGGAAGGGAAAAATGATTTGTGAGACATGCATTTTGGAGGGAGTGTATAGACATTGTCACATTTTGCTTATTTGCCAAAAGAAAAAAAGACCTATGGGGAGAGAAAAGGAAAACATTGCCACATTTTACATATTTGCAAGGGAGAGATAAGGATATTGTGAGTGTTTTGTGATGTGCACTTGGAGGTTATTTGGGTGGAACCCCTATTTCACTTGGGAGGTAAAAGGAGGTGGTTCCCATATTTCTTTTCTCCCTTGGCTTAGATTTTAAGCCTTTGTGTTGGGAAGTTGTATATTGTTGCTATTGTGTTTTATGTTTGTATGTGTTGCATATTTTGTTGGCATGAGTGTATGTAATGTGAAGCCTTTGTAAAAGTTGCCATGGTTGCTTAATGTCCCTTATTTCTCTATTGTTGGGGCTCGGGGCCAATGAGGAGGGTGGCTTCCCCTTCTTATTGGAATAGGTTGGGAGGAGAGCGTTGCTTACTCCCTCTTATTTTGCGATTTGTAGATGAAGGAGAAAAGCTATGGAGTTGCAAGTTGATCAAGAGATGAAGATATATGTTTTGAGAGCAAAAGAAGGAATCCTATTTTGTAAATGTTATCATATTGTTTCCACATTGGAGTGGAAGACTTGTATATTCTTGTATTTGGAGAGAGTTCTTGTAAAGTTAGTTATCGAATCATGCATTCTAATGGTTGAATGAAGGAAGTTGTAAGTTGTATTTTAATGAAATTGTAGCTCTTTTCAAATTTAAAATTTAATCAAAAGTTACATTGTGACTTCATTTTGAAAATGATTCTTTTGTATGGGAAATGTATATAAGTTGAAAGAAAGCATCTAGATGTGCATTTTATTATTTGGTGAATTTCATTTAAATTTGCAACTTAGTTCTAGTGTATATGTTATTTGCAAGTGGATCTTGTTTTTATTTTAATACACACACACACACACACACACACACAAGGAAATATATATTTGGGTTCCCTTTAAATGTTTGTTTTGTCTTGTTTACTCATGCATAAGAAAGGGTGTAATTGTCAAGATTATGCCAGTTTCCTCTTTCAAATGAATTGCAAAATAATGAAATCGTAGTATTGTGTTTATAAGCATTCATCCTCAGTAAAATTAAACAATGTAAGCCTCTATATGTTTTTAAATCAAGAAAAAAATTCTTTCTTATTTGTATAAATATATAGATTGTGTACATTTATGTGTTCTCGTATTATAGTTATACGATTAACTTTACCTAAACTTAGTATACATTGAAAATATAACACAAAAAGAGAAATGCTATATATTTATATAAATACATATGTATATTTATATAAACTATAATTATAAATATTTAATGATTGATTGATTGATATATATATAGGTTTGGTTGTTTTTGTTGCTTTTAGAAAGTAAAGTAAGATTAAATAAAAATAAATAAATAAATTGTTTGGAGGAGGGGCCGAATCCCTTCCCTACTATACTCTGTATTAGTTAAACAAAATTATATTAAACTTTATACCAAATCGGGGAAATTTGATTTACCAAGTTTATATAACAATTTTTTTTTAATTATATGCCCTTTTAGCTGGCGGCCCATACTTTTCACAATTGTCCTTCAATTAAAAAAACACCACAACGATCAAATTTGAAAGGTTTGTTTTATATAAAACAAACTATATATATATATATATATATATATATATATATATATATATATATATATATATATATATATATATATATATATATATATAGTTTAAACATAGTCGTAAGGCCACAGTTATGTTTCATTATATAAAACAAAAAAATATAAAAATATAAAATAATTTCTTTGGGTGGGCGCGGCGCCCCGCCCCAACCTCTTATAAAACAAAAGGGTAAGGTGGAGGCGGCACCCCACCCCCATTATATACGAGACAGAACTACATTAAACCGACGCTCATTATTTGTTCGGATCCTAGTAGTATATGGGCCAAACCAATATATATATATATATATATATATATATATATATATATATACACACACACACACACACACAAAAAAAAAAACAAGGGTAAATGAATACCCACAACCAACAATGTGGTTGCATTTCCTTTAAAAAATATGTATATATATTTAAATGAGGAACTACAAACCCTAAGAGAAATTAAAATGAAAAGAAGAACAAATGGAGGAAGAAGTTTCTTCCTCATCCCCGAGATCTAGAATAAAAAAGCAAGAATCCTCCATAGATTTCCTTAGCTACATGACCTCCACTCTCCCAAATCTGCAAAAACAAAATGTGCAAATGAAAAGAAATTAGGGTATAAAGTGCATAAAAGAAATTCATAAAGATTTTTAGGGCTTTTAGAGAAAGCCTAAAATCCAAGGGCCCATATTGATTAGATCTAATAGTAGATATTTAACCATACTGACACTTTGAGTGATGAGAATTTTGTGGGATTGAGTATTAAATAAAAAGGTATGTGTAATTATCGATTTGGGCCACTTAGGGCGGTAGGGAGTTAGAAAAAGTTGTAACCCTTTTCTTTTGGACCAATAATTAAATAAATGATATTGTGCATGAGCAATTAGATAATGTTATAAGAGAATTAAATTAATTAGAATTAAAATGTATAGTTAAATAACTACATGATAGAATGGATGTTAGGATTTAGACCAACTTAGGAACTAACCTTATTAAACTTAAGGGGAACCTTTTCACGAGTAAAATGATGAGTTTAAATTAACCAATATTTTAAATAGAATTTAATGGAAACTTTAGTAGAGGGTTGGATTCCGAAATGTTGTTTTGAATGAATTAATAATATTTAATTATTAATTTAGTTCCGATTACCTTATGAATGTGTAGAGCTAATTAAGCGTAACTATAATGTATTGACTTGGTAATTTTTTTTTAAAATTTCGTAATTTTTCCTAATTACTTAATGGGGTTTACCATGGTGTTGTAGCGTTAGTTTAGTGGGCATTACACTTGGTATCAAAGTTGTGGGTTCAACGCTTGGACCCTAGGCAAACATGGGAACACAACAACCTTTTGGTGAAACCTAAACCTATGACACTTGAACCTCTAGAATTAAAATAATAATAACGATAATAAAATTTGTTCGGATTGTTGTACTCACCTAAGTGGGCGTCTTTTCGAACCCAGTTAATGGGAAATGTTAATTCAATTTGATATTCTTATAAACTTCTGAAAATAGGAATTTGGTTCCTTGCGAAGATGTTGGTTAATGGTTCCTAGCTCTTGGTTATGGTCGTGTGATGTGTTGACCCCGTAGAGACACTCCCTTATCTCCTGGATTACAATTTTGATTGGGGCAACTCTTAGGAATTAGTGCTAGAGGTAACGTTTAACAACCATTATGGAGGAGATCCAGAGATTGATTAGTTGTTTAGAAATTTTCTTTTCTTCAGTGGTTAGGCGAGATAGGTATGGTTTGTTGGTGGCTGTAGACTTTGGTGTGTTTGTCACTTGAGGACTTAATCCCCATATGGGAGAGTTGATATCATGACATGATGTCACATTAGATCCCATTTGTATGTATATTCTTAGATGTGAGCTCGATGTAGAGTACCCCTACCAGTGGCCCACGAAGGGCTACGAAGTGATTGTGATGTGAATATTTCATGTGTTTTATATTTGTAAAATTAAGTTCTCTTATCATGGAACAACATCTTATTTTAATGTTTTGTTGAGAAGCTTTGAGACTCTTCTTATTATTTTATCTTATTGTGAGATTTTTTAGGATTGATTGCCATTTCTTTTGATTGCCAAGAATTCTTGGATTTATCTTTGTTTGGGGACTCGAGCTTGTTTTCCTCAATGGGCAATTGGCTAAATGTCGTCAAGAATGTTACGTGGTTTACTCTTGTCTGCCGATGAGCTAGTTCTATGGTGTTTGTGTTATGTTCTCTTGTTGTATGGGGGTACACCTAGGTGTATTTATTGTCATTCTAAGTGCTTCAGATCATGCCTTTGGTTTTGGAGTGATGGAACTTTGTGTGCCTAGGACCTTGGAGTAACCCTTTCGTTACTCAAATTTTCCTAGGGAGAGGGCTCTCCGTGTCATGCATGATAGTTGGTAGATTTGATGGTGATTATGTTCCTTCTTGCACCCTAGTATGAGTTTTATTCATTGTCAGGATAGATGTGACACTCAGTGTGAACTTATGGATTATGTTAGGGATGGATTAACTCTTGGATAATTATAGGTTTCTGGAGTCCTACTCGGTTTCTTTATATTATTTAAGAAAATGACCTTTTGGACTATAAATACCTTAGATGAATATGGTTATACTCAAGCTCCTTTGAGCTTTGTGCTTAAATAAGTATGCTTTTTTGATCTTGAGGACCCATAGATAGATGTACCCTTGTCTAAATCTCTTGATTTGTTTATCATATACCACTTTATGATCCATTAGTATCGAGTTATGTTTAAATAGATATGGATGCCTTGGGATCCTTTAGACCTTGTGCTTAGAGATTTTGGGTTTATTAGGTCTTAAGTTTCCGACCTTGGTTGTGTTTATGTCATGCTCTTTCATCCAAGGCTATAACTCTTGGCCTTAGAGGCTATGTTTTGGGTAAATCATTTGACTACCCACTTGATATTTTGATGTTTTTTTGGTGAGGAAGTGTGGTGTCTATGGGAAATTTCCTCCTTATTGTCTTGATTTCTTGGTCAATGGTATCTTGTGGAGGTATAAGTTTTGTTTGGAAACTCTCTCTCTCTCTCTCTTGTATAGTGAACCTATTTTGAGTATAAGCCGTAAACATTGTTTTCTCCCTCACACTGATCTAAACTTCTTGAACTTGTAAAAGAAAATTTATAACTTCATAAGGTATATCTTCATTGTATCTCTTATCGACACTTGTGGAGAATCACCTGAATGCATCAGTGATGCATGTAACTTTTGGGAAAACTCTTGTAAACTTGGTGTGTTCTGTTTTGGTTAATGACCTCTTGTTTCTATAAACTTAATAATGTGATAAGCTTGGCTCTTCCTACTCATTAAAATTCAATTGGTAATGTGATAAACCTGAGCATATTAGATCTCTAATTGGGAGGCTTGGACCTTCGAAACTTAATAAGTAAATTGGGACATTAGGAAGACGGTCCCTTACTCTAACAAAAGAAATAAAACTATGTAAAAAAAAAAGCAAGAAACCTCTTATACTTCCCCTAGAAGTAGAATGAATAATTTTTCCACCTATATAGAATGGCGAGAAATCATGTCAACATTGGTGATGACCCTAATGACACAAGATATGGGATATCATAATATAAGGAATGCATTAATTAGAAAACTAATAAGAAATATGCTTGGAAAATGTAATTATAACTTGTGTCTTATAATTTGGATTATGGAACAGGTAATTTTATTATATTGAACACAAGTAGAATGTATAAATAAACAACCTTGATTGTATAAATTGCTATTACATACCCTAAAATTTATAGAGGACACAATGTGAATGGTTGAACTAATCTAAAAGTCTTCTTGAGCTATTGTGTGAATATCTAATTTTTTCGTCCTAAGATTTTGGGGTTGTGAAATGGTTGATTACTTCGCATACCTTCCTTGTTATATCAAAAAATAAGCATATGTATAATGTATATAACACAAATCACATGCTTTAGTCATTCTATTTGGGACCTCTCACTAGTTAGTATGAAAATTTTGTTTAGAAGTATGCATAAGGATTTTATTCCCTTGTTAGAATGGATTAATGGTCATGTTCATATTGGTGGGTCCTACGTCCATCTTGTCAACAATGGTAACTTTTGAGCCTTAAAATTTTCCGCCTACCCTTGAGAATGGAGTACCGTATTGATAGTGATGTGTTCTAGCCACGTTTTACTCCTTGAAACACAAATATATGTAATTTCCCCTTATTGGAGCCTTTTGGGTTGTCGTACACTTTTTTCCTCTGAGCTCGATAGGTGAGTGATTTGTGATCATTAGGAGTGAGTCTATATCTCCAATTGTAAGGGAAGCACCCTTCTTGTGTTTGGAATAGGTCATTGGTGACCTAGGCTTATTGGCAAGCTTAGGCAACATATGTTAAGGATATGGATGAAATTTTGAAATCCTCCTTCCTTTTTGGGAACCATGATGTTGTCCTCCTTGCCCTTTGGTGAAGATAATGGTGCAAGTTGTTTTCATAAGTTTCAACAAGAATGTTTGGTGTGATGCTCTAGTAAATTGTTAGTTAGACCTCTCTTGTTGCCTATTTTCTCCTAGCTCACTTGAGTGTTCCTATGTGTTATAATATTAAGCTTGTGTTCGTTTTAAGATTCTTTGAGCTAGGGAAGGTTTAAAATTAATAAATGTTGTTTTTATATAAAGAGAATGGTATCTCTTGTGTCGATATGATAGTATGGGAAAGATTTCCTATCGCCAAAAAGGAAATGTTGTATAATTGATTGGGTTTTCTAAATCAGGATTTGTGGTTGTGTGTTATGATATTTGGGTACACAATCAAGTTATGGAAACCTTGTGGCCAAGAGTATGCTTAGTGTCACCATGAAAAGTTAAGTGAGCTCTTCATTATCATATTAAGTAATTCTAATGAATAGTCTTCATCCTTGTAAACACTTTGTTAAAATTAGGTGTCTTCCTTGTTGTTAAGCCTCATTTTGTGTGGCCCTAAAATTGTTAGTCTTATAAGAAGGTGTGGTTTCTCGTGCAAAATTGAAGGTCATGTTTAGTAGTTGTAAATGTTGTTTAAAAGAATGAACCTTGAAGTGTAATTCAACCTAAGTGGAAGTATTATCCTTTCTTTTTATCATGTGTTGTATCCATGTGTGGCTACATAGATATTTTATGTACACAAATTTTTCCTATTCTTCATGGACCGTACTTGTCATTCATTGGGACCCCATTGATAATTTCATGTTTAAATGTTCTGTGTTGTATCTTGGTAGAGATTGTTCTTAATGTTTGAATGCTAGCAATCTTATGTGTAAGAGGTTTAGTATTTATGCCTAATAGTCTCCCTTCTCTTTTACAATAGTATTGGGCCAAGTTTGGGGTTTCGAGGGACATAATTTTCTTTGAAGTAAAGAAACCCCATGGAAGGCATGACTTCTATTTGTATGCTTTTTTCCCTACCTCTTTCCATGACTTCCAGGAGGAAGTCAAATCTAAGGGGAGGGGGATGTAATGCCCACTCCTCTTTGACATTATCTTGCTATGATTTTTAATTATTGTGGACTAGAGACATGGACATTATTATTATATTTTGATTAACATGTTGATAGACAGTACAGACACTTGTGATTTTTAGTATGTTATGACTCATATTATAGATGGTATGGACTACTAGTAGACATTGATAGATGATGATCTAGTGTTGTTTCATTGTATACTAACATTTTAGATTCTTGATGATGATGATTACATTTAGATGTTTGGACTGACCTTATGATCTTATTGATGTTATGACTTATCAAAATTGAGATGTTCAGTGATTGTAAATAATTGATAGAAATTCCTAATTTTGATGATGATGACATAGTTTCGTGTATGATTTTGTTGGATGATGTGTATGTATGTTTTATGTGTATGTGTATGTATGTTGTATGTGTATGTTGTCGTGATTTGGAGATGAAGGAGAAAATCTATGGAGTTGCAAGTTGATCAAGAGATGAAGATATATGTTTTGAGACCAAAAGAAAGAATTCTATTTTGTAAATGTTATCATGTTGTTTCCACCTTGGAGTGGAAGGCTTGTATATTCTTGTATTTGAAGAGAGTTCTTGTAAATTTACTTATCAAACCATGTATTGTAATGGTTGAATGAAGGAAGTTGTAAGTTGTATTTTAATGAAATTGTAGCTCTTTTCAAATCTGAAATTTAATCAAAAGTTACATTGTGACTTCATTTTGAAAATGATTCTTTTGCATTGGAAATTTCTATAAGTTGAAAGGAAGCATCTAGATGTACATTTTAATATTTGGTGAATTTCATTTAAATCTTAAACTTAGTTCTAGTATATATGTTATTTGCAAGTGGATCTCGTTCTTATTTCAAACTCTATATATAAAGTAAAGTAAGATTAAGGGAGAGGAGCCAATAGTGGAGCATGGACCAATAATGGTGAGGGTATTTGTGAAGTGAGTGACTAGTACATGTACATTTGTCATTCAACATTTGAAAAAAAAGTAGCTAATAAAATGTGTCACATCAAATCACATCAAAAATCACCCAATCACATGATGCCACATAAGTGGAAAAAAATGCATGACATAATGCCCTACTAATGGTCCACCATTTTTTCCTTTGTATGAAAAACTACTTGATTTAAATCCATTTAAAAACCACTTTCCATAAAATAAAAATGCTAAAAAAATTTAGATTAAGAAAAAAAAATCTTTTAAAGGGTATTTTTTTTTTCAAAATTTGATGTATTTAAATGTGTGTTGTACACCCCTCAACTTGGGTGCACAACTACTGGCTCCTCTCCCTTAAATAAAAGAAAATAAATACATTGTTTGGGGGAGGGGCCGAATCCCTCTCCATAATACTATGTATTAGTTAAACAAAATTATATTAAACCTTATACCAAATTGGTGGGAAATTTGATTTAGCAAGTTTATATAACAAAACAAAAAAATTAATTATATGCCCTTTTAGCTCAGGCGACCCATACTTTACAGTTGTCATTTAATAAATAAAATGCCACGACGACCTTGGTGAAAGGTTTGTTTTATATAAAATAGACTATATAAAAAATAAAAATAAAAATTTTGTGGAGGCCGTAAAGGCCTTGGTGGCTATGTTTCATTATATTAAACAAAAAAATAAAATTATAAAATAATTTCTTTGGGTGGGGGCATGCCCCACCCCCATTATACTACAGACCAGAACTACATTAAACTACATTAAACCATATATATATATATATATATATTATTTATATATATAATATATATATATATATATATATATATATTTGGCCGCAAATTTTCACATATAACCTTGCATTTTCAAATACACAAAAAATTAAAAAAGGGTAAATGCATACCCACAACCAACAATGTGGTTGCATTTCCTTTAATATATATATATATATATATATGTATATATATCTATTTAAATGAGGAACTACAAACTTTAAGAGAAACTAAAATGAAAAGGAGAACAAATGGAGGAAGAAGTTTCTTTCTCATTCCTAGATCTTGAATCAAAAAGCAAGAATCCTCCATATTTTTTTTTAGCTCCATGGCCTCCACTCTCCCAAACCTGTAAAAACAAAATGTGCAAATGAAAAGAAATTAGGGTATAAAGTGCATAAAAGAAATTCATAAGGATTTTTAGGGCTTTTAGAGAAAACCTAAAATCCAAGGGCCCATATTGATTAGATCTAATGGTAGAGATTTAACCCTACAACACTTTAAGTGATGGGAATTTTATGGGATTGGGTTTTAAATAAAAAGGTATGGGTAATTATTGAATGGGGCCACTTAGTGCACTAGGGAGTTAGAATAAGTTGTAACCCTTCTCTTTTGGACCAATAATTAAATAAATGATATTGTGCATGAGCAATTAGATAATGATCTAAAAGAATTAAATTAATTAGAATTAAAATATATAGTTAAATAACTATATGATGGAATGGATGTTAGGTTTAAACCAACTTAGGAACTAACCATAGTAAACTTAAGGGGAAACTTTTTATGAGTAAAATGATGAGTTTAAATTAGCCAATATTTTTAATAGAATTTATTAGGAACCTTAGAAGAGGGTTGGATTATGAAATGCTCTTTTAGAATTAAATTAATAATATTTAATTATTAATTTAATTCCGATTACCTTATGAATGTGTAGAGCTAATTAAGCGTAAGTAACGTGTTTTGATTTGGTAACTTAAAAAAAAATGTAATTTTTCCTAATTACTTAATGAGGTTTACCATGGTGTTGGAACATTAGATTAGTGGGTGTTACAAAATTCAAAAATTCAAAAGAGGATTTTGGTGGGAACAACCAAAGTTTGAATTTACGAGAAGCTAGAGCAAAAAATAGTACCTAGTGAGTTGTTCCAAAGTTTTATCAAGCCCAAAATGGCCTGCCATGCTTCCAAAATGCTTTTCCTTAATGATATTATCTCTCATGGAGCTCTTAGGTAAACATAGTTGTACTCCCTTGAAGAGTAATCCATCTTGATTGAGGTAATCTAACCATGGCTCTTTGTTCATCATTGTTGGTTGCTTACAAACTTCATAAGCTTCTTTAAAGTCTTCATCTTCCTCATACATCTCCTTGAGTGATTCAATCCCAACACTCTCAATTTGAATTTAATGCATCAATATGACTCTTCTGCTCAAAACATCTGATACCTTATTGCTCTTCCCTTTCTTATGCTTAATGGTGAAGGTAAATTTTTGTAAGTACTCTACCCATTTCACATGCCTTTGATTGAACTTAGGCTGATTACTAACGAATTGAAGTGCATGATTGTCTGTATAAATAATGAACTCTTTAGGCATAAATAATGCCTTCATTTCTTCAAAGATTGAACCATTGCATAAAAATCTATGTCATATGAAGAGTACTTCTTGGCATCATTGATATTTTCACTAAAATAGGCCATTGATATGTTTTCTTGGCTTAAAATTGCACCTATTACAACCCCACTTGTATCACAATCTACTTGGAAGACATTGTTGAAATCTGGTAGTGCTTGAACATACTGCTATGTAACTCTTTGCTTCAAGTACTAAAAATTCTTCTCATCTTTCTCTGTCCATACAAATTTCTTCTTGTCTCCTCTAATGGTATCAATGATTGGAGCACAAATTTCACTAAAGTTTCTAATAAATTTTCTATAGAAACTTGCAAGACCATGAAAACTTCTTACCTCTCCAGTTGTTCTAGGTGTTGGCCACTCCAAGATTTCCTTCACTTTGTTTTTGTCCATTTTTAACGTGCCTTGAGTAATAAAAAACCCAAGTACAACAACTTTGTCTTCATGAACTCACATTTCTTAAGATTGATCAAGAAATCTTTCTTCTTGCAACCTCCTCATGACTAGATGCAAATGATGAATATGCTCTTCTTTACTATGGTTGTAGATTAATATGTCATCTAAGTAAACCAAAAAAATTACCTATGAAAGGTTTGAGGACTTCATTCATGAGTCTCATGAAAGTGCTTGGTGCATTTGAGAGACCAAATGACATAACAAGCCATTCATACAATCCTTCATTGGTTTTAAAGGTTGTCTTCCACTCATCACCTTATCTGATCCTGATTTGATAGTACCCAATCTTGAGGTCAATATTTAAAAAGTAGCTTTCTCCACTCAAACAATCCATTAAGTCTTCCATTTTAGGAAGTGGAAACCTATATCTGATTGTGATCTTGTTTATAGCTCTGGAGTCAGTACACATTCTCTAGTCACCTTCTTTATTTGGCACCAACATTACAGGAATTGTACATGGGCCGAGACTCTCTTTGATAATTCCTTTATTTAACAATTCTTGTACTTGTTTATTAATTTATTTATTCTCTTTAGGAGTCATCTTATAAGTTGCTTTGTTAGGAAAACTTGCTCCTGACACAAAATCTATATGATGGCTGATGTCTCTCATTGGTGGCAAAGGATTAGGTAGTTCATCAACTACAATGTCTGCATATTCCTTCAGCATATCTTGAATTTCTCGTGGTAGCTCATCCACTTTAGTAGCTATTACAAATTCTCTTGGTTTACCAACCAATGCAAAGGCTACTCCTTATTTCATTGTTTTCAAGAATTCCTTCCCTCCAATTACCATCACACTTGATCCAACCTGCTATTCATTGTCATCCTTCTTTATAGGCAACAAAGATGTCTTACTCCATCCATTTCCAAGACATATATGTTCCTTCTTCCATCATGAGTTGTGTTCCTATCATATTTCCGGGCCTACCAAGAAGCACATGACATACATCTATGTGGATTACATCACAAATGACTTTATCCTTATACCTACTTGATGAGCATCGTTGATACTCGCACTTTAATTATATTATATCTGTCAATCCAGGGCGGTGTCCATGGCTATTTGCAACAAAGGGAACAATAGGAATTGCTCTCAACATGTACTTAATAACATAATTAACTAATAATAACTAACTGCGATTATAAAATGTAATGCATTGAAAACAAAGAATATTAAAGACAAAATCTAAATATTTTTAACACAGTTTAATGTTGAAATGGTAAATGCATTCAAAAATGATAGAAAGGAAATAACAATAAATATCCCTTCTCGTTGGGTAGGAGTGGCCCTTTCTCCTTCCCTTTGATCAGGTTTAATGTTGAAATTCACACAACAAAGTTTTCTCTTGAATCCACAATTTTATTCAATTGAAAGAGTATGCTTTTACAATGAATCAAAATAATCTGAAACAAAATGATAAATCTAAATACATTACCCGAATCCACAATTTTATTCAATTGAAAGAGTATGCTTTTACAATGAATCAAATAACTAAACCGAACCGATAAATCTAAATACATTAGCTCTTTTATACTAGAGAAATCCTAGTCCCTCTAGGAGAGAACTAGTTTATTCACAATAACTAACATCTACTTAACTAAATGTTGACTAAAACAATGACTATCTATTTTAAGAAGTACAATTGTGGAAGGAGTAGTCTTTGAAGTGTTTGGATTTGAATTAATCTTGCTAACTACAGAGGAGGTCCATGATTGAATCCTTTGAGAGAGTCAATCGGTGTTGGAAGATTCTTTAGATCTTAGATTGATTATAGAGAATCACGGTGATAATAAATCCTTAGGTGTTTTCCGCATCATGTCTCCCAACAACTGAAGTGACTGAACCTCAAAATATGTATGAATGTAGGTTGAGGTAGTGGCACGTGTTTCATGCTCATGTTGTTGTGCTACCAATTGTATCACTAGTAGTCCGAGCTATCTATCTTCTTGTGTAAATCCCTTATTTCAAGGAATTCAAAGTTGATGAATTGGATGATCTCAAAGCATTGTCTCGCGAGTCCTACACTAATCCAAAGGTGATTCTGTGTCGATGCACCAATTGAGTCCCATGCTAGTGCAATTTACTCCTGTGATAACTCAACATATGATTTTCCAAATGTATTGTTAATGCTCATAAAAATATCAATTTAAGCCATTTTTGAGGAAGTAATAACAAGATAAAAATAACAAGCATATGCACAATAATTCCTTCAAAAACATAGTAAAGTATTAATTATAAACAATCAACATTATACATCGTGCAATATGATATCAAAATAATACGGGGTTTCACATGGGTTTAAACATAAAAAATAGGGATTGATCACTACCAAGTTGAAATTCCACCCAACATTTCTCACTAACCAACACTTGTTGTCCCTTTTTCAACCATGAAACCTTATAAGGAACGAGTGCGCGTAACTTCTTCAATCCTAGCTTATTCACCATTTCAATATAAACTAAATTATTTGTACATCTTGAATCTATTACCATCTTACAACACTTACCTTGGCATTTTCATGAGGTCTTAAATTGTGACTTTATTTGTGGTGGATCTTTCTCTTTTGGTGTCTTGATCAACACTCTCCTCATTAATAATGATTCTCCCACTTCTGGTTCTTCTACAAGTGATGGAGAACATACACTCTCTTCATCAACCCCTTGAGCAATCTAATATCTACGTTTATCCCTTGGAATGCACGATAGCTGAACCTTTGGGCACTCCCATGATCTATGGCCTACATTTTTTTGCATTTATAACACCTACATGTGAAACCACTTGATCCTCTTCCTCTTGCTCCATATCCACCTTTGAAATAAGGTCTCCTTCCTCTATAACCTCCTCTTGAACTAGATGGCTGATCTTGTGAAGCACTTGACTCTATTTGGCTTCTTTGTGAGTATCCTCTGCTACCTTATTGACCTCCACCCCTAAAAATTCTTCCTCTACCTCTGTTTTGTTCATTTTGTTTCCTATTCAATTTGTGTTTTACATTTAGGGCCAACTGATAACATTCCTCAAGTGTATTAGGACCACCAAGACTCAATTTATCCTGTAAGTTATACCTCAAATCATTAAGGTACCTAGCCACATTTTCTCAGTATCATCCTCCATGTTCCCGACTTTGATACTCAGCTTATAAATTCTCTTTCTGTTTTAGATTTTGAAGTTTCGTATCCAAGTTTGTCATATAGTCACTAGGAAAGAATTTTCCTTTCAATTTGGTAACCATTCTATCCCAATATCTAGTCTTGGTCTTCCCCTTCTTCCTCCTCTCATCTTGTATGTAATCCCACCACAGGGATGCATGACCTTTCAGCTTGGTTCTAGAAAACTTCACTTGTTACTCTTCAAGTACATCTTCAAAGTCAAAATACTTGGTTAGCTCCCCTATCCAATCAAGGAGCTCTTCACCATTTAAACCGCCAATTATATACTAAAAGCTCTAGCTTGAGATTTTATCCTTTCCTTTCCACTAATTTCAAAAAACTTTTAAACATCTCGCTCTTCTGTTTCCCTCTCATCTTCATCTTCTACCTCTAGCCTTGAACTTCTTATTTGTCTTGATCACTCAAGTATCCTCGTAACCAATCCCCTTCATTGATCGATTCAAATGCTGTAATTATTGCATCAAAATTAACCCTAAGGTTCCTCAATTCCTGTAAAATAACATCTCCCATTTGCAAGACTGCTACCCTCTCTCCTGCTGCATTTCTCCTAGGTGGCATCTTGTCTTTCCTCGTCAACTCTTCACTCCATCTACATCTCCTTTCTCTTAATGAATCTTAATTATTTCAATTTCCTCGGGTGTCTTAACCTCGCTTTGATACCAAAAAGGGGTCATATGTGGATGTCATATTGCAAAAAACAAAAAATGTCAACTTGTAGGGATTATTAGTTGTTAGGAAATAAGGGATAAAATATGCGGAATAATCCCTCACGAGAATCATAGCAACAAGAGAAACTAATATGCGAAATTATCATAGATCTCAAATAAAATTACGAATAAAATAACACAACTCAAAGAGACGGTATTTAACATGGTTCACCCAATTTGGGCTACGTCCACCAAGAATCACTTGCTCGATTTTATTACAAGCCTCCACTCTCTCAATACAATACCTGGATCCGTTTGGAGCTATGCTCAACAAACTCTGCTGAATTCACACCCGAATTCAAAACACATCTCAGTAATACATTTGCTTGTCTTTCTATCATATGCATAAGACCATATAAATAGACAATGCTAGCAGCTTTGATACAAAACCATGGGTATCAAAACCAAGGGCAAAAACCGTGGGTATCAAAACAATGGGCAAAAGACCGAAAAAAACCATGGGCCCAAAAACAGCCCATAACGGTTACCCATTACCCATGGGTTAATAAACCACCCATGAAAATTTGCTTCGGGGCTTCGCCCCCGAACCCCCTTCCATCGGGGGGGCTTCAACCCCCCGAACCCCCCTGACCCGCTCACCGGCGAGCGGGACCACCGTAAAAATACCCGAGTGTAACACATAGAAGGTGTGCCATACTCTAACATGAAAATAGGCTCCACAAACATAACAATCTCCCACTTGGAGACTAGTTTCCATTGAGCAAGCTTCTCAACCCTTCACTGTCATCCGCGAAGGCCAACCAAAGTGAACATAGCTTTAGTTTATCCCTTGTGACCACCTTGGTCATCATGTCTGCAGGATTCTGACTGGTATGAATCTTCTCCAACTTCAACTTATCTTCCTCCAAAGCTGTCCTGATGAAGTGATATCTCAACTGTATATGCTTCGTCCTGGAGTGGAAAGCAAAGTTCTTAGCTAGGTGTATAGCACTCTGACTATCACTATATAGCTTACATTCCTCCTGCTTATGCCCCAACTCCTCAAGCAATTATTGTAGCCAAATCATCTCTTTGCTTGCCTCTGTGGTTGACAAAGCCACCAGCTTCTGTAGTCGTGAAATCCAGCTCACTGCTGTCCCACCTACAGTGTAAATATAACCTGTTGTGCTCCTCCTGCTGTCTACATCTCCAGCCATGTCTGAATCTACATAACCACGTAAAGTGGTGTCTGATCCACTGTAGCACAAAATTGTCCCCATGGTTCCTCTCAAATACCGAAGGATCCACTTTACTGCTTGCCAATGCTCTTTACCTGGATCACTCATAAATCTACTCACAGCTCCCACTGCATGGGCAATATCAGGCCTAGTGCACACCATAGCATACATCAAACTGCCAACTGCTGATGAGTAAGGTACCTTGGACATCTGGTTTCTTTCTTGCTCTGTCTTGGGACACTGCTCCTTTGATAACTTAAAATGGCCTGCCAAAGGAGTCCCAACCGGTTTAGCATCCTACATATTAAACCTCTCCAAGACCTTCTTAATGTACTCTTCCTGAGATAAAGTCAGCTTCCGTTCCTTCCTATCCCGAGATATCCTCATACCAAGGATTTGTTTGGCTGCACCCAAATCCTTCATAGCAAATGATTCACTTAGCTGCTTCTTGAGTACTTTTATTTCCTGCATGTTTTTACCTACAACCAACATGTCATCAACATACAAACATAGGATAATATAACTTCCATCCTCAAATTTCTTTGTATACACACAATGGTCAGAATGACATCTGATATAACCTTGCTCCATCATGAAGCTATCAAATTTCTTATACCATTGACGTGGAGCTTGTTTCAGGCCATACAAGCTCTTCTTCAGTTTGCACACCATCTCCTCTTTACCTTTGACTTCATATCCTTCATCACTGCATATATAGCTCCTCCTCCAAATCGCCATGGAGAAATGCGGTCTTTACATCTAAGCTTTTCTAAGTGCAAGTCTTCTGCTGCCACTATTCCAAGAACGATTCGATAGAAGTAATTTTTACTACAGGAGAAAAATCTCATCAAAATCTATACCTTTTTTTCTGTGCAAACCCCTTGACCACCAACCGGGCCTTGTATCTTTTCTTGCCTCCTTCTTCCTCTTTGACTCTAAACACCCACTTATTCTGTAATGCTCTTTTTCCTTCGGGTAGCTTTACCAAATCCCATGTCTGGTTCTCCATGAGAGCCTGATGCTCCTCATCCATGGCTTGCTCCCACTTCTTCCTGGCATCTACCTGCATTGCTTCATCAAATCTCTCTGGTTCTCCACTATCAGTGAGTAATAAATAATAAAGAGAAGGAGAAAAACGTTCAGGTTCTCTTCTTACCCTAGAAGACCTCCTCAATATAGGAGTTTGGGGTTCCTGTTGAGGGGGTTCCTGAACTAATTCATGTGTCACTTTCCCATCTGGAAGATCCTCTACCACTGCATATTCTTTCTTGGATTCTTCCCTGTTTTCCTGCAACTGCTGCTTATACATGACTTTCTCATTAAAGACCACATCCCTAGATCGAATGATTTTCTTGTCCTTAATACTCCAACATTTATATCCAAAGTCATCACCACCATAACCAATGAAAGTACATTTTTCTGATTTAGCCTCTAGCTTAGTCCTATCATCCTTGTCTATGTGAACAAACACCTCACATCCAAAGACTCTAAGAAATGAATAATCAACTTTCTTACCATACCAAGCCTCCTCAGGTATGCCTCCATCCAAGGCACTTGAGGGTCCTCTGTTTATCAAGTACACAACTGTGCTCACCACTTCTGCCCAAAAAGAAAGAGGCAGTCCTGCATGTAACCTCATGCTCCTAGCACGTTCCATTATTGTTCTGTTCATCCTTTCTGATACCCCATTCTGCTGCGGAGTTCCTGGAACCGTCTTTTGCCTGCGGATTCCATTCTTAGAACAATAATCATCAAATTCATTGCTATAATACTCCCCTCCATTATCTAACCTAAGACATTTTAGCTTAAGACCTGTTTCATTCTCTACCAAGGCTTTCCATTTAACAAAAGTGTCAAATACATCAGATTTGTTTCTAATACAATAAACCCAAACTTTCCTTGTTGCATCATCAATAAAAGTAACATAATAACTTGAACCCCCAAGAGATGATACATGAGCTAGCCCCCACACATCAGAATGCACCAGCTCTAACTTACTCTCTTTCTTTGTAGGTCCAACCTTGAGAAACCTTACTCGCTTCTGTTTCCCATATATGCAGTTCTCACAGAAATTGAAACCTGTTTCTGTATATCCAGTAAATTCTTCTTTATGATGTTCATGCCCTTATGGCTCATATGACCGAGCCTATAGTGCCATAATGTTGTATCGCATCTTAAAGCCACAAGATTACAATCATTAGTACTATCAGTGGTTAAATACAAGGTTCCAACCTTCTTACCTCTTGCCACCACAAGAGCACCCTTGGTAACCTTCCAAGAGTCTGCTGTAAATATCACAGTACAACCATCACTTCCCAACTGCCTGCGCCGATATCAAATTTCATCTTAATGTAGGCACATGTCTGACATCCTTCAATAGCCAAGTATTCCCATTCTACATCTTAACCTGAATATAACCTTTTCCAACTATGCTACAAGGCTCATCATCACCAAGAAAAACATGCCCAAAATCTCCTTGAACATAATCAACAAAATAATGCCTATGTGGAGAAGCATGGAAAGAAGCCCCTGAATCTAAAACCCAAGATTCAGTAATATTGTGCAAAGAAAGAATCAAAGCATCCTGACATACATTACCCGTTGCCACATTTGCCTCCTTGTTTTCTTCTTATCCCGAAGCTCCCAACAATCCTTCTTTGCATGCCCAGGCTTTCCACAATTCCAGCATACAATCTTGTTCTTGGATTTTGACCTTGCCCGATCTTTTGATTTTCCACGGTTTCCTCTATTCTTCTGTCTCCCTCTAGTTTCCATTGTCAAAGCATTCCCTAAAGTAGAAGATTCCTAGAGATTTTTCTTCGCATTTCCTCACTTAGAATCACCCCTACAACATCCTCAAACTTCAACTTCGAGTTAGATGGAACCGAGTTACTTACCGCCATTACCAGGCTATTCCAACTCTCAGGTAAAGAGCACAGAATTAATAAAGCCCTAACTTCTTCATCAAATTCTATTGTAACTGAAGCTAGCATATTCACTACCGTATTGAAATCATTTAAATGATCTACTACTGAACTATTCTCAGACATCTTCATATTAAATAACTTTTTCATTAAAAATATCTTATTAGAGAGCGAGAGGGTTTTCATACAACTTCCCTAATGCATCCATTAGATCTTTTGTAGTCTTTTCCTTTGAAACATTAAATAATACCGAAGATGCAAGACTCAGTCGGATCGTTCCAAGTGCCTTCCGATCCAACAAATCCCATTCCGCATCTGTCATACTCGAGGGTTTTTTCACCTTCTCAGACAACAGTATAAAGATCCTTCGATAAAGGTAATCTTCCATCTGCATCTTCCAAAGACTAAAATTCTACCTGTTGAATTTATCAACCCTAGATCTTCTTTCGTCTGCCATAGCTCCCACTCAAGCTAAAAACTTTCCATGCGATTCAACACTTCAGCAAACCAAACCAGGCTCTGATACCAATTGTTAGTAAATAAGGGATAAAATATGCGGAATAATCCCTCACGAATCGCATCAAAGAGTAGAAACTAATATGCATAAATTATCACAGATCTCAAATAAAATTGCGAGAATAAAATAACACAACTCAAAGAGACAAGTATTTAACGTGGTTCACCCAATTTGGGCTACGTCCACCAAGAATCACTTGCTCAGATTTTATTACAAGCCTCCACTCTCTCAATACAATACCCAGATCCATTTGGAGCTATGCTCAACAAACTCTATAGAATTCACACCCGAATTCAAAACACATCTCGTAATACATTTGCTTATCTTTATATCATATGCATAAGACCATATAAATAAACAATGCTTAAGCAATTTGATACAAAACCGTGGGTATCAAAACCAAGGGCAAAAACCGTGGGTATCAAAACAATGGGCAAAAGACCGAAAAAAACCATGGGCCATACTCTAACATGAAAATAGGCTCCACAAACATAACATTAGCAATACGCGCACTCAAAATTAGAAAAGTTTATATAAATATGAATCGTAGCATCCATAATCTAGTTTCTAAAATATTTTTTTATAAAATGGACAATTTTAGCTATATTAAACACTCAAAATTATATGACTTGTTTTTTTTTTTTAAAAACCTATAAGATTGTAGTCTGTTTGCCCGCAATTTGGATGACCAAATCTTGTTATTTTTTTTTCCTTTGGTGAAAATTTAGATGTCACTTGTCTATCTTGGGATGGATTTTATTTTGTATTTTTGGAGCAATATTTTTTTAATGATTTTTTCCGTGAAAGTGGTTTGATTTTTTTAGAAAACAGAGCACTTTCCATTTTCCCGCCATAACTATATCAAAAAATATCGAAATCAAATACTTTTTTAATGTGTATAGAATTTTTCCATGCTTTGGATGGTATAGGTTTTATCACATTTTGATAAGCGAAACAAAAGTTGTAGTCTTAAATGTAGACATGAACATTTGTGAGAAAAAATGTCTTAAAGACCTACTATTAGTAAAAAATTATAAAATGATATTTATCTTATTCTATTCATTTTAAAATCAATATTTCTACGAAGCTAATAGTCTCCCCTACATGCGATGGTACCATTTTTGTGAGATGTTTTTAATTTTTCAACATGGTTCAAGTCCGCGGAAGAGAAAATTTGAAGTTTTTGACCTTTTACACGCCATAATGACCTCCCATAGCTCTAGTTGGGAAAAAACAAAGATTTCCTAGCCTTGAGGGTCATATTTGATGATACAGATAGAATCGCGATTGCGCTTTATAAACCACGATCATAGTTTATAAACCATGATTGCGGTGTTTAATATTAGAACCATGATCACGCTTTATAAACCACGATCATGGTTATTAAATCATATTTACACACATCCTAATGTTCGAATTACCATGTGATTTTTACTATTTGGCCTTACTGTATGAATTACTATGAAATTTTTTCACTTTCTGCACATTTTTACTATCACCGAAGCAAAACATCATGGAAGACAAGAAACAAAGTCTAAAAAAGAAGTCAATAAGTAAAAAACACCGGCAAATTAGAGGCAAAAAGATTTCAAAATGTTGAGCGAATGCGGAATCTTTGTGAATCAAGAAGAGGTTCATCTTCAACCCCTACTATTGTAAGCAATGAGGAACCAGGTAATGTTTCTATTGTTAATGTTGAAGATGAATTAAATACTCATGATGAAGATGTTTTTACTATTAATGTTGAAGATGAATTAAATACTCGTGATGTAGCTGATGTTGAAATTAAAGGAGACAATGAAAATGTGAATTGGGAAATTCAGGTTGAAACTGTAGACAAGTAAAATTTGACAAAAACACCTCTTAGGATTTTACGTAAGAAACCTAATTATTTTATTGAAATTGATGAGAACATTTTGAAACCAATGTATGACAAACTTTCTGAACGAAAAATCAAAATAAAAGCCACTAAAATTTGGGATAATCATTTTGAAATTTTAAATGATTCCCAAAGATGTCAATTGTTGGTTAGTTTGATGAAATTGAATAAAATGAGACCTATATCAAACACCTTAGGATTGAAAACATCTAATATACGTGGTCAAACCTCTACAATTGTTGAAAACCTTCATGATGCATATCACATTGTTGGTGTCAAGAGACACACAAGGGATAGTAATATTGTGTGTCGTGTACTTGCTACTAGTGTTGTAAGTGAATCAACAAAAAACAACGTTTGATTACGCAAACAAGTCGAATGTTGAAAGTTAATCAAAAAACTCTAATAAAAGCAATTGAAATATGTAATAGCCTTCAATCACTCAATAACACCGATTTTGGGCATTTTTTTGCTAGAGCACTGCGTAAGGATAAAGATATATTTGATGCTATAAGAGAATTTGTTATTCAATTTTGGCATGATAACACTAGAGTTTCACCTAATATAAGAGATGTAAAAAATAGAGTTGGTTCTACTAATCATGAACCACATCCAAAGCATTTCTTAGATATGATACAAACTCAATTTTTTCGTAAGTTTGAACATGAGCATTTAGAAATTAAAATTAGTCAATGTTTTTTTGAAATGTTGAAACCATTCTATGTGAATATCAACCACGCTCGCACCACTTGTTGTAGGAAACGTGTTGAATTTGCGATGCATTATGCTAAATTTTTATGTGTTCATTCTTATTTTCATTCTAAAACTAAGTTATTGGAATGTGGTGTTCAAGTTCCACTAATATCTTCTAGGGATTTCATTCCTACGATATTTTGTGAAAGAGAAGTTAGACAATTTTTTTATAATCAAGATTGTTTAGATGGAAGTTGTGATACGTGTGGCGGATTACCTAAATTGGAAAGTTGCATCCATGAGAAAATTGGAGGTGCAATAAGACATAATTTAGTTGAGTTTGATAAATATAAATTAATACCATACTAGTTGAAAGATGGAAAGGAGTCTAAATGGTGTGAGCTAGTTATAGAACATATGCCTGTTTTTCAATTTATGAGAAAATTTAAGGATGAAATTGTTTATGAGTATATTAGGCATACACACAGAGCTTGATGGTTGGATGAACAGTTCAAGATATACAAGGACACATTTCCTATTGATACTATTGTTTCAATGGTCGATTTTGTAGAGAATTACACATTACAACCACAAATGGAGGTTCAATCGCAATATTACAACTTAGTACATGTTGCCATTTTTGTACATATAACATTTATATATTATCCTAACATGAGATTACGAGAGAATGATCAATTTTTTAAAAGAGAGTACCACTTTTATATCGGTAATGATGATCGTACTCATTCTACTAAATTTGTGCAAGGGTGTTTCCAGTTATCCAATAACACTTATCTAGTTATTTGGATAACTTATGCTTTCATTATGGCTCTGATGTTTCACATTTCAGGTTAAGAATGTACACTATTTTATGTAGCTGCGAATTTGCCTTCAAAATCAGTTGTCCCTATCTTCTGTTTCACCCTCTTTTCTATCTTCCGCCGCGTGCCCTTCCTTAGATTGATGCTCGCGCCTCTATTTCCATACTCCGCTCGCAAGTATGCCTTATTTCTTGCTACATGCACACCTACACACGTGGTTTCCCTCTACTTTCCTTTCACGTGCTTGTATCTTGCTTTGCACCTTGTTTCCTTTTTGCAATTCTTCTACGCACCCTTGTGTGCCTTCTTGCTTCTCCCTTTACATTCTTCTCCTTCCATTTCCCCTTCTGCGCCTTCCTCCCGATGAACCCCCTTTCTTTCCTATTCCCTATTGCCCTCATTCTAAAGACTTGCCTAAAATTGGCTAAGTCCCTGCTCTTCATGTTCGCACTTCTTTTCTTTTCTTTCCTACGCCCTCCTTTAGATGAATTCCTCCCGCGCCCGACCTCCAAACTTCAAATGGTCATAAATTTTGACCTAGAGCTCCATTTTTCACAAAATTTGACTTTCTAAAATGAGCAACATGCTCTACGCCACAAAACTAGATTTATTAATTTTATTGAGGTTAGATGTGCAAAAAATTGGAAAACATCTCTAGCATGGAAATACACAGTTTTAGGCCCAACCACCGTAATTAATGAAGTATGGTACCCCATTTCTTCTTCCACATAGAGCTTGATGGTTAGCTAAAAGTACGTATGTAAGATGATTTGTATTAGGTTTCAGTGGTTGCCATTTTCAAACCATTTAATTGTAGTTGTTGGTTGGTGAGAGAAGAAATCCGAGTTTCACTCTTTCTCTTTTTCTCATTCATTTTCTATATATTGTAAAACACTTCTCATTTGAGTAGAGGAGAGATATTATATCGGGATGTGATCAAACTTTGTAAAAATTTTCTCAACACCATTGAGTGAAAACCCTCTCATGGGCCTAGAAAGTGTATTTGTGCCTCTATTTCAACAATGTAATGGATTGTGCATATTCTAAGAGCAATAAAATTGTGTTCATGGTGTTCTTTCAACCCTTGCATTGTTTTGTTGTATCTCCTTGCCCTTCTATTTTGTTATTGTTTTTTATGCATGTATTTCTCATTTATAGGTGTAAGATGTTGTGTTTCATGGAGATTTAGTGGTAAATGAAGATTTGCATCTGTGTCACATTGGTCTAGTCTCTCTCAACTCCATTTTCTTTTTGTATTCTCCCTCAGTAGGATATTTCACCCTCCTTTTCTGGTGTATCACCACTTTAGTGTAGGCTTTGTTTTCATGCACTCTCTCTCCCTAGTCCCTATGGAAAGTTAGACTAGGTTTAGATGGTTTGCCTACATTAGAGTAGCTTGTGACCAGTTTAGGAGAAAGAACCAACTTTCTCTGGAGGATCATCTCAATCCCATGTCCCACATCTTGAGAGATGATCCAATGTTACACAAATTACATTCTTAATTACCCACTCAAATCTAAGGCCATTGGGGTCTGTGGTGTTCAATTTCATGATATCTTCTAGGGATTTCATTTATTTTATGGAAACTTGTCTCATAGGGACATCCACTTCATCAACATTATATATGGTCGATAATTACACGTCTCGGTTTAAGAATGCACGAATGTTTTATTGGATGAGAAGGATCCACGTGCAAGCTAGGTGTGCATACATGTTTGGAGTTTCATAATGAGGCTGGACATGGAAAAGGAGAGCATGACAAAGTGTAGGGGCTATGCATGAAAAGAGCTCTTTTTCAAAGAGAAGAATTGAAGTACAAAGATGGTACTAAATTGAAAGATGCATAGAGCATAGTGGAATGGTGTATTAACAACATGGCAAGTTCTCAAAAAATTCCATAGTTGGTATTTTTGTTTTGATAGAGGAACAAAAATTGCTGCTTGTTACGAGGATTATATGACACTCACATGGTCTAGTGATATGCAAGTTATTTTCTATCTTAGAATTTATACATTCTCATGGGATTAGAGAAGAAAGTTGGTGTGTTTATTTACATCTTGTATTGAATTTGTCACTACTAAGTGTGATTCACAAAATGGGTGGATGGATAGATTTATGAGGCCTCTTGGGGACATCGCTTCTCGCACATTATCTGTTAGAGTAGGTATTTACCTTAGCTCATGTTCACCTAGGTACTTTATTTACCTTTATTATATTTATCCTCACCCACTTATGTGTGTGTGTAACATATTTTCTTTTATCTTATTTAGTTATTACTAGATATTATCTAGTTGTTAGGTATAGTTCTTTCCTTGATCTATGGTATTGACTAGTTCTTTCCTAGATCTATGGTATTGACTAGATCCTTGATGTCTAGTTCTCTCCTAAATCTATGGTCTTGACTAGTTCTTTTTATAACTAGTTATTTCCTTGATTTATGGCAACAATCTATGACCTTGATTGGTTCTTAGATTGTTATTCCTCCAATGATTTAAGAAGGCCCATTCTCAATATATTACATTGAGTTCCATAATAATATATGATAATTCTTCTCATTTTTTGCAAAGGTTTATGTAAAGTTATTCTAGTGAATTGCTTTCATCTTATAGAATGGTGTGTGATTAGATGTGTTCTTGGCTTGGCGTATGATCTATTATCGTTCCTTTCATCATCAACCTCCACAAGGCATTATGATTTGTTTCTCTAGATGAAATTATAACATCTAAGGACTTTGACAAAATTTTAATTTTGGTGCGACAAGGTAAATGGTTATTTAAATTTTTTTATTGAGTTATGTCTATTGAAATTAATATGTAATTTAAATTTGAGTTGAAACCTTTGTTTTTTGTAAGACATGTGTTTGTAGTTATTGCGACAAAAGACAATGAAGAAGGAACAAACTATTTATTATGTTGTTGCATCGAGGAAAGAAAGAAGTTGACTTCTCCTTGTTATAGATGGCAAAGATATTGAGTACCCTATAGGGTTAGTGGTAGTTACTAGAACTTGGTTTCAATAATATCCATTAAAAATTCCTCTGTTTGGGTGTTTGAAGACTTTGAGACACACATGAAAATAATCTTATATTCACATCTAGTTCTAGCGAAAAATATTTAGTTGTATAGATATCGAGGAAGGCCTAATAACAATATTCTTTGGAAGGTTTGAGAGTCAGATCATGAAGCAATCCTATCCGTTATTCAGAGTAGATCCGATCCTGATGGTTCATTGGAATGAATTTACATGCTCATGTCTGGTATATATAATTTCTTTGAAGTGTTTAAATTTGTCAACTAGATCTTCAAGTTCATATATTTTATTAAATTTGTGTATTTTGTATATATCTAGTATGGTTTTGATTTAACTTAAATTTCTTTGACTTTAACACTTTTATGCAGGTTAGTGGTACCAGAAAAGCTTCCACCTTCACGACTTGATGGTTCATTGGAATGAATTTAGACATGTTCATCTGGTATATATAATTTATTTGAAGTGTTTAAATTTTTCAACTAGATCATTCAAGTTCATATATTTTATTAAATTTGTGTATTTTGTATATATCTAGTATATGGTTTTGATTCAACTTAAATTTCTTTGACTAACACTTTTATGCAGGTTAGTGGTGCCAAAAAGCTTCCACCTTCACATGGTTAGAAATGTTAGTAGAGAATTTTATATTCTCGAAGCTAAGAGAAGCTTTCATTGTTTTACAAGAAAAGAGAAGCAACTAACAACGATTTATGTACTGTGGAGGGGGGTTCTTGCTCCGAGGAGGTAGTCAAAAAGAACCGGAGCATATGGAATTGAAACAATGCCTCCCCAAGTGTTTACAAGGCCATCTCTATGCATGTGCATAGTCGGTTCAGTGCCATAACCTACCATTTGTAAAATATAGTGTTTGATAGCCTTACACTGGCTCAAACTACACTATTTCACTCGTTTATAAGTAATAGGGCAACGAGAGCACCGATTGGAAATGGAAAAAAATGAGATAGACTATTATAGAGGGTCACTAAGTTAAGGTTTAAGATCCAACGAGATGTCTCTAGGTGCCACGGAGATTAAGTAATCACCTGTCGAAGTTCACCGCTTTTTTTGGTCTCAGGGCTCTTAAGGGACTATGCTCGAACGACATTGTCACTCACCAAAAAAACCTCCTATAGCATTTACCTAGCCACCTAGACATGTTAGTGCAGTCAGTTTGGTGCCACAACCCACCGTTTGAAAAATATAGTGTTTGATAACCTTAC
The DNA here is from genome assembly GCA_018340775.1 of Taxus wallichiana var. yunnanensis. Taxonomy (NCBI): domain Eukaryota; kingdom Viridiplantae; phylum Streptophyta; class Pinopsida; order Cupressales; family Taxaceae; genus Taxus; species Taxus wallichiana. Next base: position 934,195,419 of record CM031242.1, read on the forward strand.
ATTGGCTCAAACTGCACTATTTTGTGTGTTTGCAAACAATAGGGTAACGAGAACACCGATTGGAGACAAAAAAATTGAGACAAAATATTGTAGAGGGTCCTTATGCTGAGGTGTAGGATCAATGAGACATCTCTATGTGCCATGGAGATCGAGTAATCACCTGTCGAAGTTGAATGATTTTTGGTCTTAGGGCTCTTAAGGGACTATGCCCGAATGAAGTAGCCTGAAACAACGACATTGTACCACACCAAAATGATGCCTCCTCTAGTGTTTACCTAGCCACCCATGATGTGTTTAAGCGCAAGATCGGTTTGGTGCCACGACCTAAAGTTTGATAAATGTAGCATTTGACAGCCTTATACTGGCTCAAACTGCACTATTTCACGCGTTTGCAAACAATAGGATAGTGAGAACACCAATTAGAGATGGAAAAAACTAAGACAAGCTATTATAGAGGGTACCTATGCTAAGCTGATGGATCACATAAGACATCTCTAGGTGTCACGAGATACGATTATTCACCTATCGAAGTTAAACAATTTTTTGGTCTCAGGGCTTTTAAGGGACTACGCCCGAACGAAGTAGCCCGCAGCAACGACATTTACTACACATAAAAATTACACCTCCTATAACATTTACCTAGCCAATTAGACATGTTTGGGTAGTTTGATTTGGTGCCACGACCCACCGTTTGTAAAATATAGGGTTTGATGACCTTACACCGGCTCAAACTGCATTATTTCATGCGTTTACAAACAATAGGGTAGGAGAGCACCGATTGAAGACGAAAAAATGAAGACGTGTTATTATATAGGGTCCCTATGCCGAGGTGTAGGATCCCATGAGATGTCTCTAGGTGCCACGGAGACTGAGTAATCACCCGTCGAAGTTGAATATTTTTTTGGTCTAGGGCCTCTTGAGGGACTATACCCGAACAAAGTAGCCCTAAGAAATGGCATTGTCACACATCAAAATGATGCCTCCTCTAGCATTTAATTAGGCCATCTAGATGAGTTAACGTAGTCGGTTTGGTGCCATGACCCACCGTTTACAAAATATAACATTTGACAACCTTACACTTGGCTCAAACTGCACTATTTCACGCGTTTACAAACAATAGGGCAGCGAGAGCACCGATTGGAGATAAAAAAAAGAGATAGGATATTGTAGAGGGTCCCTATGTTAAGGTGTAGGATCCAACGAGACATCTCTAGGTGCCACGAGACCGAGTAATCACCCGTCAAAGTTGAATGATTTTTTTGTCTCGGGATCTTAAGGGACTATGCCCGAATGAAGTAGCTCGAAATCAATGACATTGTTGCAAACCAAAATGAAACCTCCTCTAGTGTTTATCTAGCCATGCAGATGTGTTGGCATAGTCATTTTTGTGCCACGACCCACCGTTTGTAAAATATAGCATTTGACAACCTTATATTGGCTCAAACCGCACTATTTCATGCGTTTGCAAACAATAGGCTAGCGAGAGCACCGATTAGAGATAGAAAAAAACTGAGACATAATATTGTAGAGGGTCCCTACACCAGGTTTAGGATCTAATGAGACATCTTTAAGTGCCACGGAGACCGAGTAATCACCCATCAAAGTTGAACAATTTTTTTGGTCTCAGGGCTCTTAAGGGACTATGCCCGAACGAAGTAGCCCGGAAGCAACGACATTGTCGTGCACCAAAATGATGCCTCCTCTAGTGTTTACCTATCCACTTAGATGTGTTAATGTATTTAGTTTCGTGCCATGACCCACCATTTGTAAAATATAGCGTTTAATAACCTTACACTTGCTTAAACTGCATTATTTTACGTGTTTATAAACAATAGGGCAACGAGAGCAGCAATTAGAGACATAAAAAACTGTGATAGGTTATTGTAGAGGGTCCCTACACTGAGGTGTAGGATCTAATGACACATCTATAGGTGCCATGGAGTCCGAGTAATCATCCGTCAAAGTTGAACAATTTTTTGGTCTTAGGGCTCTTAAGGGACTACGCCCGAACGAAGTAGCTCGAAAGCAACAACATTGTCACACAACAAAATGAAACCTCCTCTAGCGTTAATATGGCCACCCAATTGAGTTGGAACAGTCGGTTCAGGTTCCATGATCCACCGTTTGTAAAATATAGCATTTGAAAACCTTACACTGTGATCAGATCAAACCGCACTATTTTATGCGTTTTGCAAACAATAGGCTAAGCGAGAGCACCGATTGGATATAGAAAAAAAAATGAGACATACTATTGTATAGGGTCCTTACATTAAGGTGTAGGATCTCATGAGATGTCTCTAGGTGCCATGGAGACCGAGTAATCACCCGTCAAAGTTGAACGATTTTTTTGGTCTCAGGGCTCTTAAGGGACTATGCTCAAATGAAGTAGCCTGGAAGCAACGACATTGTCACGCACCAAACTAAGCCTCCTATAGCATTTAGCTGGCCACCTAGATGTGTTGGTACAGTCGGTTTGGTGCCACGACCTACCATTTGAGAAATATAGCGTTTGATAGCCTTACATTGGCTCAAACTGCACTATATTTCGAGCGTTTGCAAACAATAGGGCAGTGAGAGCACCGATTAGAGATGGAAAAATCTAAGACAAACTATTATAGAGGGTCCCTATACTGAGGTTTAGGATCCCAAAAGACATGTCTAGGTTCCACGACGATCGAGTAATCACCCGTCGAAGTTGAACGGTTTTTTGGTCTCAAGGCTCTTAAGGGACTACACCTGAATGAAGTAGCCTGGAAGGAAAGAAATTGTCATGAAACCAAAACAATGCCTCGGCATTTACCTGGCCAACTAGACTTTTTGGCATATTTGGTCTGGTGCCATGACCCACCATTTGTAAAATATAGCGTTTGACAACCTTACATTGGCTCAAACTGCACTATTTTGTGCGTTTACAAACAATAGGGTAGCGAGAGAATTGATTAGAGACAGAAAAAACTGAAACATGATATTGTAGAGGTCCCTATGCAAAGGTTTAGGATCCAACGAGACATCTCTAAGTGCCACGGAGATCAAGTAATCACCCGTCGAATTTGAACAGTTTTTGGTCTTAGGGCACTTAAGGGACTACGCCCGAATGAAGTAGCTCGGAAGCAACGACATTGTCGTGCACCAAAACAAAACATCCTCTAGTGTTTAACTTTCCACATGGACATGTTGGCATAGTTGGTTTGTTGCCACGATCCACCGTTTGTAAAATATAACGTTTGATAACCTTACACTAGCTCAAACTACACTATTTCACGTGTTTGCAAGCAATAAGGCAAGAGAGCACTGATTGGAGATGGAAAAAAACCGTGATAGGATATTGTAGAGGGTCCCTACGATGAGGTGTAGGATTGGACAAGATGTCTCTAGGTTCCTTGGAGAGTGAGTAATCACCCATCGAAGTTGAACAATTTTTTGGTCTCAGGGCTCTTAAGGGAGTATGCTCGAATGAAGTAGCCCAAAAGCAACGACATTTTTGTGCACCAAAATGATGCCTCCTTGAGCATTCACCTAGCCACTCGGACATGTTGGCATAGTCGGTTCGGTGCCATGACATCCCGAGGCATGACTTCTCACTACTCGCCTCTGTTCATTTCCTAGGACTGCCTAGAAAAGGTAGTTTGTAAACAATTATGCCACGAAGGCTCAAGGAATGCCATGAACCTGAATTAATGGGTGCAACTAAAGGCCTCCTTTACTCAAATTTTGGATCATACAGTTCTTGGTTTGGATGACTGAGCGCTAAGTTGTGATTGTTATAAGTTTTCGCTGAAAACATGAATTGGGATTAATAGGGAAGGTGTTCTTGGCTTTGGATCGAATGGTCTTACTCCAAACCGTGCATCCCTAGAGCCTACCATAGCACCTAAAGGCATATAATCCCGTAATCGGATGCGCTAGCAATGACAGTTTTCTCCCACGATGTCTCGGGGCATGACTTCTCACTACTCGGCTCACATCAATGAGATTGCAACAAGGTAAACACATTACCATGTAAATACTCTAATGATTGTTTGATCTCTTTTTAAAGCATGTTAGTACACAATAGAGTGTTAAGAATATTTTTACATATCTTGTGCCAAATAAACTACAATGTTTCGTATTTTTAAACAAGTGAATTCAAATTAGGACCTTATTGTTACACACATCAATAACACTTAGTTTGGACTAATACTTAACAAATAAATTGTAAGTACACTAAAAACATATAAAATGACTTGTAATAAATCCATGAAGACCATTTTTAATTGTGTACATTTTGTTCCACTTTGGAGTGTGTTAACCACATGCTTAAAATAAGAAAAATGATATAAGTCCACACTTGAATCTCTTGAAAAGAAATGATCTTGCACCCAATAACCTTCAAAACAATTATATAACATAACATCATATATCATATATCATAACAATAACATAACATCATACATCATATATATCATATGGATAATGATCATATAATCGAGGCCATCAAACCAAATCAAACATAAAACTAATATGGTTATGAAAACATACATATAAGGTTATCATGTGCAATGAAATCAAATCAAACATAAAAGTAATATCATTATGAAAACCAACATGGATATAATGTATCAAACTAAGTGTGCTAGATGTCTCTAAAATATAAGTTCATAATGTATCGAACTAAATGTGTCATACATATAGGACCACATGCGGTCGCATAAGGCTATATACATGTACTATGAAGAATCATGAACTAGGACCAGATGACATATATATCTATACATCCAGGTCCTATGAATCTAATCATGAAACATCTTCTCTCTCTTTGCCCTGCTAGAAGAAACATGTCCACGACCTTGTGGATGTAATGGAGGGAGATGTCACTACATATTTCATCCATGTGGTCCTAGGCATCTCTAAGCAAGCCTGCAACCTAGTCTGCACATTCATAAACATCAAGTTTTTAACACCCAAATTTTTAAAATACATTCAAAATTTAGAAACTTAGAATTTATAATGCATGTGAAATCTTACCGCAATCTCATGATCCCTATCAATTTTTCATCAAAGTGTTGCATGGTCAATGGTAGATTCACAAGGGGTAGGCTACATACAAATAAATAGTTAAAATTAAATATTTCATATACAAAATTTAATATTGTAGATAAGTAATAAGAAAAAAATCCTCCAAAATTTAACAAATTTAAAAAATTGTACCTGAGTTAGTGGATATGTAGACGCTATGACAACATCTATAGCAACCTCCACAGTCTGCATATAGGGAGGAGTCTCTCTGACAGTCATAAGATATAAAAAAAACATGTAGATCAATATTAATTGAAAACTATCTAGCAATGAGTATTAGCATGAGAAGAGGACTAGTAGCAATAAGGCCTAAAATAGAGAGTTATGTAAGATTGCAAGTGTACATGGCCAAACCAATAGTCTAAACACCTTATGATTTAGTAGAGAAGGATAATTAGTCATATTTATTTGCATAACCTCTCTTGACTATTAATATGGAAAGGTCCCACAGGTGATGTAGATCATAGTCATGTAATTTTTATGTGTATTGAAATTGCATAATTTGATTTTAGAGCAAATTGTAGGCTCTCGGGCTCTATCTAGGGATTTGTGTAACTTTTGATTGTACAGGTGAATATTGCTAGAAATTTCAAATTATCTCTATTTGTGCATGAATTAGAAGACCCCAAGATTTTGTGGTGATTGATACAATGTAGTGAAAGTTATCTAGATAACAATTATTTCAAGCAACCTGGTAAAAGTACAATGTACAAAAATGAAGGAAAAAGTTAGGCTTTTCACTATAATTTGATAAATCATGATCTTAGAATAGGTATGAATGAGATGTTTTAATGATCTTAGGGGTGTAGGAATAAAGAAAATGCCATCAGTTGAATGAAATATGACTGTACATGACAATATTAAGTCACAAAAAGGGTTATTAGAGATATTCAAGAAGTAATTCATTAAATATGTGGAATGTATTTCTAGTATGTAGAACTTGGTTCTAGGAAGGTCACCAAGCTATATCCATTGTGTACATGAGAATGAAAATATAGAGAAACTTGATGAATAACAAATATATAATATGAGATTGGGTGTATAGAATTGCATAGGGAGTATTGGTGATAAACATGAACCAAGGGACCCATGATATATTTAGAATTGTAGGTAAATTATCCCATATTGTCATGTCTCTTTGTTGTTTAGAGAGAAGAGGGTTAATAAAGAACATGCATAGAACTAACAATGTTGGCAAGGTCAGTTATGCATACATCCTAAGAAGCTAAAAGAGATCCTCAGAGGCAAGGGATGATGGAGAAAGCATTAGAGATGGAGTGCTCTAGAAACATGTCTAGCATAGAGGTAAGTGTCCATGATCATGATAAAAGGAGAGTTTGTATATCTAGGAGAGTGTTAAACTTAACCCTTGCATCATAAGAGCTTAATGTTATGATCAAATTGTATTGGCTAGAGTTATGGGATTGCAAACTACTAGAGAATTCCACAATTAGAAAATTCCACAATTAGAAACAAAGTGTAAAGAGAAACTAACCTACATAAAAGTCACGTGAGGCATGCCAGTAGCCTCAGTGCCCAAAGCAGATGATGACCCACTAGGATCTTGCGTATAAAAGACAAACATATTAATATGTACATGTACATGTGAAACATTATACACGAACATTAAAAATGTGTATTTAATAATAAAAGTGCAATCAAATGAAATTTTAAATGTAAGGAACTTGAAACTTATGTCTTTCACACACCCAACTCGCATGATAGCTAGCATGTCGATGCCGGATGTGTCATTCACCGGTTCTTACTATTTAAAATAAAAAAATTACTTTTTACATGTATGTACATGATGTAATCAAATACATATATATATCAAAATATCAAATGAAATAAACTACTATATATATATATATATTTATCGACAATTACCTGTGAAATACCAAGATCATTTGCACCAGTTCCAAAAACATCCACCATCATCTCATCTAGAGAAAAGAAATCATGTGATCTAGCAAATGATGTCTCACCCACAGTGCATATGGCACCACATGATCCACAGTGGTGTGGTGCACTAGAACGGTGCCTCCACCAACATCACCAGATGCAATCTGGTCACTATGCTAGGTTAGAGTGTCAGTGAGCTCCCTTAATGCATGTAGTGTGTTAATATCCACAACCTCCTTCACTGTAGGAGGGATAACTAAAGGAAGTGGGGGTTTTGGGGCATGGGGATCCTTGGTTGACCAATGCATGCACTAGGTCTACTCTATGCAGAGCCACCTCCTCGCCCATAAAAATTAGAAAAGTCAAAAATAATTTGGGACCTCATTAAACACAAACTCACAATATAATTTCTTCAAAAATAGAGAAGAACCTCATTGTTATTGCATGGTGGATAATAAAAAACCATCCACCATCGGTCCCAAAAATTATTTTTCATTTGGTCATCATGGCACCAATGGATTGGGAACCATTTACAAATAGTCTTTAGGGGGCGCATTAGTTCTTGGGTCTAATAAATAATGCACAAATGTGGTTTTTTGCAATTGTTTTTCTTTTACGGTCGTATGGGATAATTTATCTACATACCACCACCTACAATCACCTCTAAAGGTATTCCATCTATCTATTTGGTTGGTTACGGAGTTGACTTCACCAATCAATGTTTGCAATGTGTTGGCTAAAGTCATGCGAGACAGATTTGTGGCATGATTTTGTCTTATTGTCTAAATAAGGTTCTCAATGGCAATTTTATTTTGTTAGATTCTTCCAACAATATCAACTTGTGTTCTTTTTGGTTTCATGGGGACATAATGAGCCACATGAGGCGGAACTACATTTAGAGGAGGGTTTTGAGGAATATTTGGATGGTTTGCAGGATCATGAGCTTTCCAAACAACTGAAAAAAAAAAAATATACATAAACAAAAATTGAAGTCACAGGTCTGTTATTTTTGTCTCAAAGGACCTCGATCGCGGTTTTAGCTTCAAAAATTCCAAAACCTATGGAAAATAGTCCGAGATCATGGTTTACCGGAAATACGGTACATGAATTTCAAGTTTTCATGTCCCCTTTTTTGTCCACCAAATTTCTGCACTTACCCAGGTACAAGGCTAGAAGTTTCAAACCACAAATCTGAGCACAACTGTCAAAAATGGTTCCTAAGGCTAGTAGCCTTTTTTGACCCCTTTTCCTAGATTGTTTGGAAAATGAAGGAAAGTTTCTTAACAAACTATGGTACTTTCCAAGCACCCTTTATCCCATTTTAGGTGTCTAAGAGGTTTGGTTCATCAACCACGACCAAATGTTCTCTTTCTCAACTTTGTCTTAGACCTAATTAGGCCTAATTAGCCCTTATATGTACACAGTCCTTGAAATACGTACCCAAAGGTACTATAATTCCCTAAAAAAACCTAAAATCAGTTAGAGGGTATGAAAATATAATAAACCTCCCAATTTCATTAAGTTTCACTAGTTCATCTCTCTCGGTGCAAATTTTAGTTTCAAAACTATAGTGAGGGTTTGACCTCTCTATGCTAGCCGAAGAAGGTTAAAAATGGAGTATTGGATTTCTTTTTGAGTTTTAAAGGGCCATGATGGTGGAATAATATCTATGCCAACCAAATACACCTCTTTCATTCACAATATTCTCCATCTTGATCAAATTTTCACACAAAATGGTGCTTGAGGGTTGAATGTGTGTTAGATAGCATATCACATGGTTTAACAAAATTCCAAGCAAGAACAACGAAATAATTATTGATTACATTCCAAGAGTTAATAGAAATAGGGGAAAATTATTCTTACCAACATTTTGAATCCTTCTTAGGATGTGTGCATTATTTTCTTATTCAATAAATCAGTCCACATACATATTTCCTCACAACAAATCTATATATTTTCAAGAAAGAAAAAAAAACATACTTCTTGGAGCTTTGTTACTCTTTATCCTTGAATTATCTCTCCCAAAAGGGAATACAAATCAATAAAATTCAGTGAATACAAACATACACACCTATGAAAAATCGACTCTGTAGTCCCACCGGACGTGCCAAAAATGTTATCACCAAATCATTGCACCCCCTGAATGATCGAGTGCGAATGAGGCATTCAGTGTGATATGGTAACATGGAGATATCCTAAAGTGTAAGACCTTGTTAATGAGATAGATCTCCGAAGAAAGCCGGATTCCTCTTCCTAAACTAAGCACTATACTACTCCTAATGCAAGGAAAACAACTAACTAGACCTATACTAACATTTCTAGGGGATTAGGGAGAGATATTGCATGAAGTAAAACCTACACTAGAAGTGGTGATGCACCAAGAAAAGGGGTTTGCTAGACAAATTCCCAGCTTTCCAAAGTGAAGAAATATGGACTTGGAAAGGATAAACTAAGTATCATAGATCATAATTCAATCCTTCACCATTCCCGAGATAAGCACAACAACTTTCAAAACTATTAGAATTCAAGGATTCAACAATTTACAGATTAATTCAACATTAATGCTAAACATTAATACATTATGTAATGTTACCATAAATATTTAAATAAACATTACATCATCACATAATTAAATAAATAAATACTTACAGGAAATAAATAACACATGTGACACAATATTTATAGTAGAAAACCCCAATAGGGTAAAAACGACTTTAAAGTAACCTTTTACTTCAGAGAACATATTTTACATCCAATAAGATCACCTCCTCCTTTGAAACCCTAATTACCAAGGGTAAAACCAAATCACTTGATTTTCACACCTTTGATATATTTCCTGAATATATCAAATGAGGACCTAAAGTCCTTTTTATATAAGGTGATCAGGTATGTCTCCTGACCCACCTTTTCAATCGAAAATGGTTGACACATATACCTAGGTTAGTGTAATTTTTTTGATGAAATAGTCTATATTACTTAATAAAAATATTACAGTCTATCCACAAAAAATATGGGTGGTAAAGGGCACACCCCACGTTCAAACTAGCCGAAGGCTAGGAGACAAAAGTATCAAAAGGCAACAATGCCAAAAAACAAAAGGAAAACAAACTAAGCTGCCACAGCAAACATAGCGGTAGGGGGCGGTGGTGGAGGCCCTTTATCCTCCAGGTTACTACCTAGAAGATCATTTCCATCTGGAAGGGGCGGCCAACCGGAGCCAACTTCTTCTTCTTTGTCATCCTGTTGATTAGGAGATATGGCAAGAGCCAACCAGGGGACTTTGCCAGAATCCCATCCATCCCACTGCGTAGGAGGCGGGAGTGGTGGCGGGAGCCCCAACCACTATGCTGCGCGCACAGACCATTGTGGGGACCCCCAACCATCATGGTTGACAGGGCTCCACCGAAGATCGGTTTCTATCTGGGAGAGTGATGGTGGTGGCTACGTTCATTCAACCGGCCCCAGCCATGGCATCCTCTCAAACGAACACTCCCAGAAGGGGAGGTGGGGGCTCCCATGCCACAGTGCAAGGAGTGTTGGCCCAATGATCCAGAAGGGTCTAGAGGTGCCACACTTCCAGCTCAACCTTGTAGGCCTGGTCCTGGATTTGTAAGAACACATTCGAGATAAGCATGGCCTTATCATAATGTGAAAGAAAGCAAGAAACTATGGAATTAGCAAAAACAACATAATTGTGTTCTTTCCATATAAAAAAAGGATCTCCACTCTGAAAGTATGCCACACTTGCGCAAAAGCATGGGGAATGGAAATATAATCCCCAAGCAAAACATGTTTCCAAAGAAATGGAGCTAGTCAAAATGGCTGAAAGAAATCATGGATCCAGTCCCAAATAGCCTAAGCTTTTGGGCAATACCAGAACAAATGCATAAGCGTCTCAATATTCCCACAAAAAGGGAAAAGCTAAGGAGAAATCTTGTAGTGAGCTAATCTATGCCTAATAGGGAGGCCTTGAAAGAGCAGGCACCAAGAAAAATAGGTTAGCTTGGGCTGAAGGATGGCCTTCCAAACTATGTGAAATCTAGCTTCCCAGGAGGACCATCCAGAGTTGATGGACCACCTGAAGTTAAGCAAATCCACCATTGGAAGCCTGGGAGTGAGAATAGTATACCATTTGCATGGGGAGTAGTTTAAGAACAGGGTATCTGAAACCATTTCCAATCCTTCCACCAAGGCCTGAGAGATACAATACCCACTTTGTGAAGCATCTCAGCAGGAATGGAATCAAGAATTTCCTTGATAAGACTCTTTGTCGGCTGAAACAAGCCAAAATTTGGCTTTAGCTTGAGGCCAAGTGAGAAGCATTCTGGACTGCCTGCAAAAGATGTCATTAAGAGTGCGTAAAACTCTATGATATAACTTATGGGCATGCACCCAAGGAACTTGGGCAAGTGGCACATCATGAAAATTGATGAGAGGGGACCACCAGATGCTGTGGTCATTGATGGAGAGCCCATTACGAAACCATCCCCTTCCCATATTAAAAAGGGTTTGAGTAATTCCCAAGATTTCCAAATGATCTTTACAACAAAGGTGCCCATAATCTTGACCGAAGCTTTGAGAATAAGCAAACTGTGAAAATCCAGTCCTTGCCAAGTTTTGCGTACTTGAGGGGAGCCTTGGCAAATACAGTTGTGAATTAGCACTTTCCAAGCTTCATTGCCAGTGCAGGCCCGAATGATCCACTTGGCAGCTAGTGCAGTCCCTTGGCGGCCAATGTCGGTCAGCCCAAGCCCACTAGAATCCCTAGGGAGGAAACAATATTCCTAGGAAACTCTGTGAAAACCTTTGCCAAGCTGTGCCCAAAGGAAATCTCTGAGAATTTTTCCTACTTCTTGTAGGAGGCTTTGGCTAGCACCCAACACGAAGAATAATAAACATGCATGGCAGCCAAAATCTTGGAGCAAATATGAAATTTTCCTGCCAGTGAAAGGGGTTTAGTAATCCAATACTCCAACTTGCGGGTGACCTGTCAATAACATACTACCAAAGTTGACTGGGGCAACATCAAAAGCAAAGGGGATACCCAGGAATTTAAAAATTTCTCCATGTTGGATGTACTTCTAGTCAAAATGATTAAGCCAACTAGGCTTGGGGAGAAAATATTACCTAAAGCACTGGGTTTTTCGCCATTGGATACTGGAACTGAAGCTAAACAATACATGTCCAAACATTGCATGGCATTGTTGATATTAGTTTCTTCCTCCAGGAGCGTGAGGAAGGAGTCATCTACAAAATGCCCATTGATAAGATGAAGGGGAGTCGGGGAAGGGAGCTGAATTCCTTGCACAAGCCCTTGGTCCCGAGCATGGGCAAGGAGAAACCCAAAACCTTTAGCGCAAGCACATATAGAGCAGGTGCTAAAGGACAACCTTTCCTAATAGAGCAGAAAATCCCAAACTACTCAGAAGTATGACCATTTATAGATAGAGAGGTAGAGGCATCAACAAAAAGCATTTTGACAGAGGCGATGAAGACCGAACCGAAGCCCAACGCTTCAAGCATCGCCAAAATGAAATGCCATTCAATCCTGTCATAAGCTTTTTCAAAGTCAATTTTGACAAACATGGTAGATTGCTTAGAGGTTCTAGCCCACTCCATGCCTTCCCATACAGACCAAGATATTATCCAGAATGTACCTGCTCTGTATGAAACCAATTTACTCAGGACTGACGATAACTGACAAGATGGGCCAAAGCCGAAGAGCTAAAGCCTTAGCTATGATCTTGTATGAGACATTGAGCAAGGTAATCGGCCACCAATTGCATATGAGTTATGGGTCTCCTGCTTTAGGGATGAACTTTATGTGACCCCGATTAATAAGGGCACCGAGGGACCCTGAGTGGAGAGCTTCGAGATAGACTTACAGCAGATCCTGACCCACCATGTCCCAAAGGGATTTGTAGAACTTGCATGGAAAGTGATATATGCCAGGAGCTTTATCATTGGCCATGAGGGAGACAACTTTATATAAGTCCTCTAAGGTAAGCAATCATCATGACGACATGACTCGGTGTGCATGTGAGAGTTTGCATGGAACAAATGAGAGGCATTTAGTGAGCGCGTATTTTCGCTCAGGAGACTCCTCCTGAGCTTTGAAAACCTGAACATAGTGCCTAACAAAGGCTTGGACCATCTGAGGAGTGTTTGTAATCCGAACACCAACATCAACAATAACTAAAATTTGTTTGGTGCATGTGCTTGGCTTTGAGCCACTGGTAAAACTCTTTGGTGTTATGGTCTCCAATTTTAAGCCAGTGCAACCAAGCTTTGATCTAGGCCCCCCGCGCTGTGTAATCATCAGCAATGTGGATTTACTACTCGCATTTAGCAACTTGGAGTTGCAGAGCCACATTGAAAGAAGCTTGGGTGAGTGCCATCGTAGAGCGCGATCAGCTTGGTGGAGGTGGTGGAGTAAGCTTGCCGCCAAAATTTAGTGAGTTGGACACCGTACATCCGGAGGAATTTAGTTAGCTGAATTATAGTGTCCTTCCACCAGCTTATCCATCCAACCTTACTAAGAGGGCGAGGTGCAGGTTCCAAATTTGGCGAATGTGTGCCAAAGTGGGGTCATGATGCAATAAAGTAGTATTTAAATAAAACTACATTTTTTTAATCTTTGGCAGTTGAAAATTCCATTCAATACGGAACCGGATCGGAATGTGGTCGGAAAGGACAACGGCCAACAAAGCTTCCACCAAGAGAATAACAACTGGAAAACTTAAAGAAAGGCTATAAAGAGATCATTGCATGATCCAGCCTTTTAAAAACCTGATCTTGGCCATTTCTAAGATTAGACCAAGTGTACCATGGTAGCGTGTTGGTGTGACACGAATAATTAGGGTCATAAAACCCAAATTTATTGCGCATGTAAAACCAAGCCTCCCTTTCGCCAGCTTGGCCACCTCATGGGTAAAAGGCCCAATTTATCATTGGGTTACTCCACCATATTAAAATCCCCATTGATCAGCTAGTGCGCATTTGGAAGGTTGTCAGCCACCCACCTCCAAAGCACCATCCTTTCTAACGCGTCATTAGGTGCATAAACATTGATAATCCCAAAGGAGAGATTTTCAATATTGAATAGCACCTAGAGAATACGGTTGTCAGGGTCACATCCATGATTGATGTAATACGGCTGCCATTTCGGAGAAATAAATGTGATCATTCCACCTCTACCAACAACATGGTTGCTAGAGATAGCTAAACTGTCAGGCCAAATAGTCCTGCGACAGAATCAAGTAAAAAACCTAAAACTTTGATTTCCTGTAAACATAGAATATCCATATCCAGGAAGCTTTTCCTAAAATCTCGCACAATGTATTTGTGAGTGGAGTCTGTGAGACCCCGAACATTCCATGAGTAGAAATTCATGAGGAAACATTATCAAGATGCATCTATGAGTCTAGCTCACTCAAACCATCAAGGGCCCCAAAACTGTTCTGCAAAAACTATTCTTTGGTTAATCAAAAAATCGGACAGTTGAGCGAGTCCACCGGCTGGTAGGGCTATACTCTCCTTCGCGAGGAAGGATGTGAGAATGCCAAACTACCTAATTTCATGGAGAAACCACTTTGTTAGGTATGAGTAATGGTTGAAGTTTACCCTCATGCTGCAAAATAGCAGGCTGAGTTTGAGGCCAAAGGTGCCAATTTACTTGAAGAACCAACCATACTGCTAGCCAATACCTTTATGTGAGCTAGAGGCAACTTGGTATCCGAAGGTTGCTTGCAGCTGAGTTGGAAGCATTTGGAGGAACCTTTCCGGCTTGAGTAGCTGAACCATGTTGTGAAGGCCCGACATGAGCGGCCTTGTTCTTGTTGGTTTTACTGGCCACCCACAGTGTGCCAGCCCTCCTCTTCAGGTTGAGGTGGGGATCACCCATGGGCTTTGAAGCGGCACGACGAGCGGCCAACAAGGGACAATCCCTAATTTTATGCTCAGAATATTGACAACGAAAACAAGTATTCAAAAGGTTGATGTATACCACCTTCTGAGAAAAGATACATCACCAACCTGAATGGTAATCGATTCTTTCAGGTCCTTCGAAAGATCCAATTCAATGCAAACCCTTTTTTGCGGATGAGCTACAAAGAACCTAGAAGGCTTTGTGTAAATAACACGGTCGAGTGGCAACAATATACTCTAAGAAATTCCAGCAAGGCATAGAAAGCCCTGGGAATTCAACCCAAACGGGGACTTTAAGAGTCGTCTGATCAGAGACAACAAAGTCTCTGGTCTAGGGTGACAAAACCAATAGGGAGCTTCTAACATACCAGGTTTGCTGCTTATTCAAAATAAGGGAAGTATGACTAGGGTCAACAAATCAAAGGAAAAAAAACCACGAGTTAGGTTCTGGATGGAATCCAGCTTAATACCATGTGTCGTCCAAGCAGATTGGACCCAAGATTTAAGCATACTTTCAGAGGGAGTCCTTCCAACAAAATATCCTATTAAAAAAATTATTCTAGCCATTTACAGGAGGAATCAAATTCTGAAAGCGGTAAAACAATATCAGGGGGAGAATCGTTACCTTGTGGAGTACTTTCAGCACAAACTTGTGAGGGTGCTTCCCTAGAGCCATTGCTCACAATCTCGCCACTCTCCATCATAGTTGAAACACCTAGACAAGAGTCGTATGAAGTCATATTTAAAGCACATGAGCGGCGAGGCTCTAGAAAAGAGGCCGAATAAATGCGTTAATGGCAATAGATCTCTCACTATAGAAAAACTCGCTGTTCTCGGCATGTGAAACCCTAGTTTCACAGCAAGAACCCTAAAAGCTTTGAAAATGAGAGCTCATTACAAAAAATAATAATCGGTTAGTGTATTTAATCAGGGTTATGTGTATTTAATGATTCACATAATTAAATACTTACCTAATGTATATTACCTAGGAATGAATATTTAATAATAGAAAAGTATTTCATATTATTAAATATTTATCCTATATAGTAGTGATGGACCCATATTAATTAAGGGGTGGCTAGCCCACTTAATCATTATGTTCTAACACCCCCTTCTTGTTAAGTGGAATAACATATGCCAATAGATTACCTACCCATGGTACACTATAGGATTTACAATCCTTAAACCATAAAGGTTTTAGGCTAGCATATAGGTTGAAAAAAATTATAACACCTTCATCATACTCAAGTTACTTTTTGGTACAAAAATATTTGGAATCTCAAAGATCATCCCATGATCAATGACTAAGTATGATTAGTGAGTTTTACATATTCTCATAAGTTCTCATAAAGGTTAATGAACCCAAGCATATATGAGCCTTTTATAACCAAGGACCTCATTTACAGGTATGCTTGCATTAGATGTCTACCAAGTAAAATCAATAGCACTAAAGAGTTTATCTTGAAGACCACCTTTAAGGTCTTTCTACACTTCTTCATAAATAAGAAGTTGATGAGGTATACACATGCACGAAGGTCTTTATACATTTTCCCGAAGGTCTTTTACATTTTCATTTTTGTTTTATAAATACCAAGTTCCATTAGAAGGTGAAATTATCATGCACACTCACCCTCAATGACAACTATGATAATCCAAGTTTTTACGAAAGTGAAAAAACTAAGCAACATTTAGGGGTTTTGTGAAGATGTCAGCAATCTGCTCTTCATTCGACATGAACTTGAGATCTATCTCACCACTTAACACCTTCTCATGGATGAAGTGTATATGTATCTCAATGTGCTTCATCCTCTGATGCTGTACTGGATTATGTGCAAGAGCTATGGTGCTCTGGTTATTACGAACAAAGGAACACTACCTTGATCCTTCATCTTTATCTCATTGAACAACCTCTTCATCCATAGAGCCTCTTTTGCAGCTTCCATTGCACTTTTATACTCAAATTTAGTTGAAGAGATAGAAACAATTGGTTGTGTTTTGCTGCACCAAGTAATGACACTGCGCACCAAATTTAAACATAACCAAAATTAGATTTTCTATCCAATACATCACCAAGTATGATCGAGAATAAAAAAATCCATACAAGTTAGCATTTTCATTCTTAGTTATAGTTAGATAAATCAAACTACCAACTATCTGTCTATATAAAGTAGGATCAACTTTTTCACATGCAGGTTTAGAATCAAGTTTCATTCCAACTTCCATGAGAGAAGAAATTGGTTTACAATCAATCATGTTAAAATTTTTAGTATATTGGTTACATATTGTGCTTGAGAAACAACAATAGAATGCTTATCTTGAAATACAACCATGCCAAGAAAATGATGTAATAGACCTAAATCAGTCATTTCAAAGTACTGTTTCAATTTTTCTTTATTTTATGAATTAAAGCAGGACTAACACTAGTCATAAGCAAATCATCAACATATATACATACAATGATAATATAAGAGCCTTCTTTCTTAATGAATATATCATTGTTAGAAGAACAATTAAGAAAACCTAATTGTTTAAATAAGGAATTAATTTTTACATACCAAGCTCTAGGAGCTTGCTTTAAACCATAAAAAGATTTTTCAACTTACAAACATAGTTTTCTTTACCAGTTTCTTCAAATCCTTTAGGTTGAGACATGTAAAGTTATTATTTTAAATCACCATTCAAAAAAACATTTTTCACATCCATTTGGTGGATTTCCCACCCAAACTGAGCAGAAATAGCAAACAAGGCCCTAACAATACTCATTTTAGCTACAAGAGAAAAAGTTTCAACATAGTCAATACCAAGTTTCTGAGTGAAACCTTTAGCAACAATCCTAGCTTTATGTTTGTCAATACTACCATCAAAATTATATTTTATTTTATATAACCATCTAGACCATTTATTACTTCTTTTCTTTGGAGGTTAAACAAACTTCCAGGTTTGATTTTGAAATAAGACATTATATCCAACATGCATTGCATTGATCCATATATCATCCCGAGAAGCCTCTTCAAAACTTTGTAGCTCGGGTTCATATAAGGTCATAAATGCATAGCACATATGATGACTTATGGTCATTTTATTAAGGTCAATAGGATTTGAACTTTCTAATAGAGATTGAGCCCATTTTGGTTTCTTAACTAGGGAGATAGGAGATTTAAAAACATCCATAACATCAACACAAGAAACATCATCATGACCATTTACCAAATTTTCACTATCGAATCGGAACCATCATTAGAAGTATTGACATGAATATCATTACCATTAGCAGATGAACAAAAATATTTTTCCAACACAACAACATTGCGATTTTCAGTTACTTCCCTTTTTACAGGGTTGTAAATCCCTAGACCTATAATATTAATACCATATCAAATGAACATACAAGAAAATGAAGTCATATCAAGTTTTTAGGAATATCAAGTTTTTTTAGGAATAAAGAAGCATGACTACCAAACATTTTTAAAAGAGAGACATCGGGTTTTGATTAGACCACTTCTCTAATGGGGTAAAAAGGTGAATAACTTTGGTAGGGACCCTATTTAGGATGTAGTTTTCTGTGTTCATTGCTTCTACCCACGAAAATTTAGGAGGACTAACAAAATGAAGAATATTGTGAGACATCTAAAATAGTCCTATTTTTCTTTCTGAAAACCATTAGATTGTGGAGAATGAGGAGAATTTAATTCCCTTTTAATACCACAATTAATACAAATTTTTCAAATGTCTTGCTAATATATTCACCCCCATTATCTGCATTACAAGTCTATTAATTTTATAATTTGATGAGTTTTCAATGGATGCTTTAAATTCCTTAAATTTTCCAAATAAATTAGATTTATTTTTAAGAAAATATGTCTAAATCATCCTGGTGAAATCATTAATAAAAGTCATAACATATAAAGAACAATTTAATAAAGCTATTTCAAGAGGTCCTTTAACATCACCATGAATAAGTTCTAGAGGAGAAGAAGAACTCTCCTCGGGATGTGAGTGAAAGGGTTTAACACTTTGTTTGGGGAGTAAACACCTTTCACATGCATCATGAGAAGAAGACAACACAAGTAAAAATTTAACTAGATTATAAGATTTGATAAGTAACATGTCTTGACCTTTCATGCCATAGTTTTGAATTATTCAAACTTTGAAATACAAAACATGATGTAGAAGAGAAATCATATAAAATATACAGACCATTTCTTTGAATTCCTTCAAAAAATTTATTATCATCACTATCCTTGATGTACCAAGTATTCTTCAAAATTTGAATAGATAAACCATCACGAGTTAGTTGTGAATATGATAACAAATTCTTTACAAGATTAGGAACAAATAAAACATTATTCAAAACATCGTTGAGTTATCACTAAGATATACACGTTCATTGATTTTCATAATATCAAATAGAGAATTGGAAATACCAATCATATGATTTGAAGCACCTAAATCTAGAATCCATTCAGAATTAGAGGAAGAGTATAAAGCAACATATAATGCAATAGTTTTAGGAGCATCATTAGAACTATCCTTTTTCCTTAAATTATATTTAGAAGAGACAATCTGTTTGGTTTTTATGGATAGGTTTCTTAGATTTATAATCTTCCTTTTTATGTCCAAATTTACCACATTTGTGACATTTACCATTAAAGCTTACACACAATTGTTCAGAAGAAAAACTTTTCTTATCAGCAAATGAAGATTTAGTTCTATGCTTCTGATCAAGGAAGGACTTGCGAGACTTGAACTTTAAATTTTGAGCGAGAAGTTCCTGAGAGGCATTCTCCTTAGAGTCAAAGTTCATCATCACTTTCTCTTCTTGTATCAGAAGAGCACTCAAAGTATTTAAATCACAATTCATCTTCATTCTAATATTTAAAATTTAAGATAGAAATTAAATTCCTAAACTTTTCATGAATATTTAACTGAATAATAAAGTAGATTAGTTTTTCACCAATTAAGTCACAATTGCATCCATCTAATTGTGCTTTAATATTTTTAATCTTGGCTAAGAAATTAACTACTTTTTCATCTCCTTTCATAGGAGTCGTAAGAAATTCTAAAACAAGCTTAATAATCTTAGATAAGCGTGTACCTTCATGCATGGATTCTAATTGTGTCCATACCTCTTTTGGATGTTCGATATTACTAATGTGTAGAAGATATTCATCATTCACATTGCGTAGAATCATGGAAAGGGCCTCCTGCATACACTATGAGAATGCATTCATATTATCTGCAGTCACTTGATGACTGGTGGATGCAAGCTCAGTTCTGAAACAATCATCCAGAGTTTCCTCACCATAAGTTCTGATTTAACCCTGATCTTCCAAATGTTGTAGTTGGCTCCATTTAGGATTTGAGATTTATCGAGTAGTTGGACACCATTGTTTTCTTGAACTTGTAAAACACACCCCATTATAATATACAATGCACCATAGAGTTAGATACATATTTATAAAAAAATGAACAATTTTAATAGAATCAGATCTAAATTTTATATATCTAAAGGAACTATTTGAATCTAACTAATTTTGTCATTAGAATGCATACTAATTAACTTCCCATGATCAAAATAATAACCCGCATGATATAAAGGTATCTACATTATACCCTTGACTTATATAAAAAAGCTCCGACCATATAAAAGTGAAGAAGAAACCCCTAAGAATGCATAAGAACTTTAAATTTCTGAAAAAGTTAATGTAGACAAAGAACCGGCCGAGGTTAAATTTGAATTCTAAATGATCGTCATTTTGCCTTATTTTTGGTCTGCATCGTGATGGTCATTTGACTGTCAAATTTAATGCGTCAAAAATTGCTTGGTATTTCCGAAATGTGAAATTTTAGAATTTCTTCTTTTGTATAGTATTAGAGAGGTTATATTTTAATACATTATAATAACCTATTAAACATTATAATGTATATATATATATAAACACATATAACCCTTATTACTGGGGGCCCTCATGATTTTTTTAAAAACATTTACTAGGCAAGGGAATTTAAAGTCTACATTAACTTTAGAATTTACTGAGGAGACATCATTTTCACGCTTCTAATGGAAAAAATGCTATTTTGATGGAGATTTGTCTCCTCCATTTACCATTGACAAAATTCAACCTACACATATTAAAACTATAGAGAAAAAAAATATTTTAAATATTTTACCCTTACCTATACACAAGTTTTCGCGAGAGGTAAGAAGTTTCTAAATTTTCCACTTGTGAATTCACCTCGGTTCTTCACAAAGAAAAACTTTTAGGTTGCACAAAAAAATGGAAATAAGGGCCCCAATTATTTTAAATACCCTTTTGGGTTGGTTGAAAAAACCCGTAAGAATTAAATAGAATAAATACAACATTATTAGATCTAAACTATTTAATTCAAACCATGCTCTAGTACCATGTTAGAATTTGAGGATTCAACAATTTATAGATTAATTCAACATTAATGCTAAACATTAATACATTATGTAATGTTACCATAAATATTTAAATAAACATTACATCATCACATAAGTAAATAAATAAATACTTACAGAAATAAATAACATAGGTGACACAATATTTATAGTGGAAAACCCCAATAGGGTAAAAACCACTTTGAAAATAACCTTTTACTTCAGAGAACTTATTTTACATCCAGTAAGATCACCTCCTTTTAAACCCTAATTACCAAGGGTAAAACTAAATCACTTGATTTGCACACCTTTGATATATTTCCCAAATATATCAAATGAGGACCTAAATTCCTTTTTATATAAGATGATTGGGTATGTCTCCACTGACCCACCTTTTCAACCTAAAATAGTTGAAATATATACCTAGTTTAGTGTATTTAATAAATAGAAACATAAATGATTCACATTATTAAATACTTACCTAAAGTATATTACCTAGGTATGAATATTTAATAATAATAAAATATTTCATATTATTAAATATTTAAGCTATATAATAGCGATGGAAACATATTAATTAAGGGGTGGTGGCCAAGCCACTTAATCATTATGTTCCAACAGAAACTTGTAATGGAAATCAAAGTTGCATAATATACTTACAAACATGAGAGAGGTAAAATAAAAGCAACCAAAATGATGCAAGGAGAAACAATTAGCCACAAAACATAATTTGATTATTCCAAACATTTTCACAATTACATCATTACAATAAGAAGAGGTAGAAGTTGCTTTGTTATCCAAAATTCACCTTGAAGGTAATTGTGATAACTTGCACAATTTCTTTAGGCTACAACAAAGTCCGTAGAAAATGCCGCAGAACAAAGTCTGCAGAAAAGAGCCGCAAAATAAAATTCCATAGAAAAAGCCACGGAAAGCCACAAAAACCAAATCCATGAGAATGTTGAAGAAAACTAGAATATCTCGCGGAATAAAAGAAAATACAGCTTTTTCGTGTGAAACTTCAAATGGGCATAACTTTTGATCCAGTGCTCGAAATTTGAAAAAAATTATATCATTGGAAAGGTATCAACATCCTCTATGCAATGGGAATCATATTTCTCAATTTTATTAAGGTTAGATGTGAGAAAAAGGAAAGAAACATATCCAAATCCAAAAATTTTAATTCCTAATCCCGTAAATGGCAAGAAATCTCTGGCAAACCCAAAATAACTACTCACACTTAGAAGATCATAACTTTTGCAATCCTCAACAGATTTTTACAAAATTAGTCTCATTGGAATCTCAATGCACACCTATCAATAAATGTAGAAATTGATAAAGAATCAATAATGATTTTAAGGAAAATGTGCTAGGTTCAAAACAATGATTTTATTGGTTGGGAGCGCAATTAAGAGGCATGGTCATCATTCTTTCTCTGTTGTAGCACATGGGATAACATGGGAACCTTTTACAAGCAACATACCATCAATTACACTCATTTATGACAACTTGCAAGTGGTTGAAAATACAAATTCAGGATTGTAATTCTCTCTCTCCTCAATTCTATAAATTGTAATCCTAGGCTCATTTGTAAAGGAGTTGGTCAGTTTTATCCCTTGGGTAAGTGCAGCAAGTTGGGGGACAAAAAAGGGGTCATAAGTGGACATCATATTGCAAATAACAACATAATATCAACTTGTAGGGATTATTAGCAATACATACGCTCAAAATTAGAAAAACTTATATTAATATGAATCGTAGCATCCGAATCTAGTTTCTAAAATACTAATTTTTTTAAAAAATGGACAAGATTATCTATATTAAACTCTCAAAATTCAATGACTTGGTATTTATTTTAAAAAACACCTATAAGATTATAGTCCGTTTGCCCACAATTTGGATGACCAAAAATTGATATATATTTTTCTCCTTTGGTGAGAAGTTAGATGCCACTATCTATCTTGGGATGAATTTTATTTTGTATTTTTTGAGCAATATTTTATTTTTTATGATTTTTTCCATGAAAGTGGTATGAAAACATAAAGAAAACAGAGCACTTTCCGTTTTCCCGCCATAACTTCATCAAAAAATATTGAAATCAAATAATTTTTTTTAACATCTATATAATTTCACCACGATTAGGATGGTATAAGTTTTATCACATTCGATAAGTGAAACAAAATTTGCGATCTTAAACGTAGACATAAACATTCATTTGGAAAAAGTGTCTTAAAGACCTACTATTAGTAAAAATTATAAAATGATATTTATCCTATTCTATTCACTTTAAAATCAGTATTTCTACAAAGCTAACAATCTCCCTACACAATGGTACCATTTCTATGACATATTTTTACTTTTCGGCATGGTTCAAGTCCTGGAAGACTAAATTTGATGTTTTTTGTTTTTAATGTAAAATTCAGGATTTGATGTCCACTTAATTGTCCCCCAACTTGGTGCACTAACCCCCTTGCCCCCTCTCTCTTTCTTCTCCACTAGGGGTGAATGTGGAGATTAAGCCTCCTCTATTTTCTTTGTAATGGAATTTTCTTTCCTCTTGCCCACTAAGGATGTACTTGTGTGAATTCATGGGGCAATTAAATCTATTTTGTGATGCATTTTGTCCATCGTTTGCATGTTTTATTGCCTCTTCTTTCCTCTCTTCATTGTAGGGTATACTGTGCATATCTCTTGATGTCTATTGTAGGTTTTGGGAGCTGTGTTTAATGGGAAACAAATGGTGTTCTGTGTGGATTCATCTTTGGTATGTGGTGCATCTTGTCCACCCTTTCTATTTCTCACCTCTCTCCATTTTAGGCAATTGGATTCTTGGATAACAACCTCCTTTTTTTGGTGTATCACCACTTTAGCGTAGGCTCTATTTTCATGCACTCTCTCTCCATGGTCCCTTGGAAGGTTATATTAGGATAAGTTAGTTTTTCCTACATTAGAGTAGATTGTGGGAGATGTGTTTAATGGGAAACAAATGGTGTTCTATGTGAATTCATCTCTGTCTGTGGTGTATTAGAGTAGGTTTTGGGAGCATGTTTAATGAGAAAAAATGGTGTTACGTGTGAATTCATCTACGATATGTGGTGTATCTTGTCCACCCTCTCCATTGCTCACCTCTCTCCATTTTAGGAAATTGGATTCTTGGCTAACAACCTCCTTTTGTGGTGTATCATTGCTTTAGCATAGGCTCTATTTTCATGCACTCTCTCTCCATGGTCCCTTGGAAGGTTAGATTAAGATAAGATAGTTTTTCCTGCATCAGAGTAGATTGTGGTAGGTAGTTTAGGAGCAAGAACCAACTTTCTCTAGAGGTTTATCTCAAGTAGGAAGTCCCACACCTTGATAGATGGTCCAATGTTACCCAGTCACACCGCGAGATCAAGCACACACACTTGTAAAAACTGGAGAGTGTTTTGATTTGGTGATAACAATTGCTATTATAATCTTTGGAAGAAAGGCTTGAAAGCCTATAAATTCACAATAGCTCAGCTTGTGAAGAGAGGGGAAACTTGGAAAAATTGTCGACTCCTTGAATTTTGCATTCCCTTTACATTTTATAACACTACTTGAGTGTCCGAGAGAAAGAAGGAGAGTCCCTAAAATCTAGGAAAAATTATAGCAGATAATGGAGGCCATCTTTGTTGCCCATGCTTTCTTTTAGCTCCCATGCTCGATTACATCATGCTTGTACTTGAAAAAAACTCCACCATCATGCTTCCATTAATATATTTGCTTTTCAAATTCATTAAAATAATATTTAAATATTTTGTAAAGGCCACTTGAATTCCCTGGTGGGCCCCATTGAGTTTATTTTACATAAAAAGGGTTTCGAGGATTGTGTGGGTGAATAACTCGGTAACCATCTTGCCCAGCTCACCAAGCTGATTGGCGAGCTATTCACTATGCATCATTATGTGTTCCGGATTCAATGTTTTACCGCCTTGAGCGAGTCATTTACTTTACATTTTGTTAACTTGGTATACATTTTAATTCCCCCTCACTTTTTGTGCTGAAATTTTACATGACCGAGCTACATGGAAAGTCTTGGATTTACATTGGGTAGGATTCTTTACAACTCCCCACACTTTCTTTGCATTAGTGATTGAATAGTCACCCAGGTTTTAACTACCTCCGAGAATAGCTCATTCGGGATTTTGCATTGTAATTGGGCACCCGAATCAACATCACCCCCTACATTGACATGGCAAGCCCTTCGCTTTAACCGGCCTCACCAATCCGTAAATGAGCCATTTATGACCCACTTGGCAAGTCACTCCACGTGTCATCGTTCAAACTTCGCAGCCCCCCTCAAAACTCCCACCAACAACCCCGGCATTTTCCCTGAATTATTCACCGAGTTCCTTGGGATCATCATGCCACGTTGTTGACTCAGCCCTACATGTTGAAATTAGCACCTCACCACGACCTAAAAAATGGATGAATTCCGAATGCCAAATTTAAGAGTTCAAAATTCGAAACTTTTCCTCTGTTTTAACCTACTCACTTGCATATACTCCAAAGTGCATCATCCCCAAAACCCGAAACGAGCTGACTCTAAAATTTGAAGTCTGAATTTCAGACTTCAGAGTTCGGAAGTCAAGCTCGCATTTCATTAACTTGTCACCTCAAATCTTCAAACTCTAATGAGTTTAAATCTTGAAATTTGAAATTCTTCTCCCGATCATCCTCCGATGAAAACTCGTGAATATTCTACACCGCAAACCACCTCCATGCCATCCTTCATCTTGACATGCACCCGTGATGCCAAGCCACATATCAAACTATGTTCTACGTGATTGTATTGGCTCAACGAGCCCCACTATCACACTACTTAGTCACGTAGAGTTGACCTCCAAATTCAAGCCTCCCTAAATTCTTCCACGAGCATTGCACCTTCCTATGTCTCTCTTCATTCCACTTAATTCTCTTCATTCGAACCCACCGAGTAACTCACCCGAATTCACTATCGAGATCACGTTCATATCTATGAAGCTTCACCCTCCATACGTTGACTCGATGAGTCACAATTCCGTCTCTGAATTTCTCCATTCGAAATCCGTGACCTTTGCTTTGGTTCCATGATGAGTGAGCTCATACTCGAGCTACTATGAACTCTTCCATCTATATTAAGCTTGTTTACCCATGCCATGCTAGAGTCAGCTATTCCAATGAATCCTCGAGCCCCTCTGCGAAGTGCCAATGCCGAAACCTCATGAGATCTCCTTTAAGCTATCCCTCTTGAGTTCCACCTTTAAGCCATTTTGTGTGCGATGTAAACATGCCTAAGCTCACCTATTATGATTCGAGCTTGCACGACCTCTATCTCCTTCAAGCTCATATGAATAAAGTGAGCGAACTCATTTTGAGATCCTCATGACTCCCATGATGTTGGCCGAGCTAATTAGACTCAATCACACCCGAGCCATGCATCAAACACTAGTTTAAATCCCTTGGGCATTTCATTCTATGTATAACTCGAACCCATAAGCTCCTCACATTCCTACAATCACGCCAAGTTGCTTTGCTTCAACAAATCACCCACATACTCGATCCACTGCTGTATAGCCCGACTAGCGTGCATGATCCATAGAACCTAATCAATGAATTCCTCACGTTGAGACTCAATCTTGATTGTAATTGAGCTACCCACTTGTAATGTGGCCTGTAACCGAGATCTTCCTTCACCTTGATGCGAGTAACTCACCCACATCCAAAACAATGCAATGCCACTCCATATTAGATACAATGAGCTATGCATTGACTGTTAAACCACCACGAGCTCACATACGAACACCTTAGGAAAATTTCTTGGGAAATAATAACCAAAATGAGATACCCAACTCTTATCATGATAAATCCTAGTCACTAATGTCCCCTTTAGCTCAATAAACTGATTCTTTGCCTTGATGTTGATTTCCTTGGGCCTTTTGTTGAAACCAGAGGGTAAAAAAAATTAACAAGACCCCTTAAACATTAATTATCAATTTTGATGTTTTTTTGCTCATGTAGGAAGAATGTGGGTCTTCCGAGGCCAATTTATCACTCGGAGAAAACCTTTAACCTCCAAGATTCAAAAAATGGGAGGGTAGCTCAAGATGATTATGAAACTTCCCGAAATGCCATAAACACTCCCGAAACACCAAAGTTTACCAAAAATGCCTTGGAATGCTTCATGAATCCCTCTTTTCAGTCTTAGAGCACAATAGGCCCTCGTTGTTCAATTTTACCCCAAGGGGAAAAATTGGATACCAAAAACAACAAGAAAAACATATGGACTAGGGAATGGGTCACCAATGAATAATTTTCTTACACAAGATCCATATATAAAACGACATACTTTGTGGTATAGTAAAAATACTAGGTGCATGTTTTTGTGTCTCGCACTTTCCACTTTAGTAGTTTCATCATATACATTTGCATGATACGATCTCCTTCCACTTTAGTAGTTTCAGCTTATAGATCATATAATTGAAGATGAAACTATTAAAGTGGAAAAACTTGAAAGAGTTTCAATCGTGCAACTTAGAAGAACCACCAAAAGCTCCATAATGTAGCAATAGATAATAAAGAAAAGGAAGTGGGTGTAAAATTAATAATAAATACGAGTTTTGAATGCATTATGACATTTAGAGTATTTAAAGTAAACCTTAAACAATAGTTGTAATACTAAAGTATTACAAAACTTTGACTACATCATGAAATTTACAGTAGTTATAGTAAACCTTAAACCGTATTTACAATATTAATAACATTACATAGCTTCCAGTGTAATACAACATTTAAAAATGACTAGAAAAATACAAAAACCACAATACAATATTATTTTTACGTTAACTTGTTGATTTTAACTCTTTCTCTCCGATATCAAAATACACTATTGATGTTGACTTACTGATGGTTGATTTTGGATCTTTCTCTGCTTGAACTTCAACTCCAAATCCTAACAATGTATTATGAAATGCAAAAATGTTGTAGTTGAGATGTTTTTGTAGATAATTGAATTGTGATATGTGCACTTGTATTCTATCAACTCTCATGTGTTGACATAGATTGAATTTTTCATAGAGTCGAGTCATTGGGAAAATTTAAATTCAAACTTTTCATTTATTATTCTTATTGATATGATAGTGAGGCTTATAAATTTTTGAAATTTTAAATTTCAGGTATAAATCCACGAAGTTTGGACTACAATTCAGAGCATATGGAGTAACTACACTTAATGTGACAGACGGTGCACTCCAATCATGGAGAATGATTTTTTATCTAAAAAACATCATGGAGTATTTTTGATTCGATGGATATTAAAAGTTGACATTTGTAACTTTTTAAAGAAGTTGGCAGATGAAAAGTGATTTTCTAAGAAAATTAAAAATATCAAGTGGACATAATATTTTAGACAAGTTGATTACTATACTAGCAATTGATATTGAGTGGTGCAATGGAGATGCTTTGAGGGTATGCACCAAAAATATCAAATTGGAAGGAGTGAAAGTGTAATGTTATAGGAAGAAAAGCTCGGTGATGAAGATGTAGGGAAACTAGGTAATGAAGGTGGAGGGAATGTAGGTGAACATATTTTTTCTTTTGGAAATTCACAAATGAACCACATATTTTATGAACACACATTTTAAGGGGCCACATCCCATTTCTCCACTTTGTCAAATTACACCCATGCATGCATACACCTATATAATCTTTTGAACAAGCTCATATTGAGCGAGATCCTTGTAACTATCTCATTTCATGGGACCACATTCCTTTAGGCATTTTATTAAACAATTCACGTGCCTCTTGTAATGTTCAACCTTCCAATAAATTTTATTTGTCCATTTTAAACTACAACATCACATAAAAATATGATTGAAATCACATTTCAATGCATCTCTATACAAACCTCCAAAATTCTCATTCGCACAAATTGAGGAAAACATTGGTAAAGGTTGTGGAAATAGGATTTACACCTACTAACAACATTTTCTCAAGTTTTAAGGCCTGTTTAACAACTCAATGCATAAACATCCTGCGCAAACATTATAGTCCACGTGCCCCCTGAATATCCCATTTTATCTACATGTTTACAAGGGCATTTGCAACTACACATCCGAAAAACCCCCTTTTTGTCATGCTTAATGGATCCATATCTTGCTATACTATACTATTATTTTGACATGGGTAAGGGATATTGGATTTACACCCGTTTATGGCTCATCCTCTCAATAAACATTCAACAAATGAATGTTTTTTTATCTAACCTCTTTTCGTGAAAAACATATAATTTCTACTATTAGAACCACCTTTATATTAAATTATAGACAAAATGATACAAAGTGTTACATAGTAAGGGGGTGGCTAGAAGTGTTCATAGCCTAAAAAAGAGCAGATGCCACGTGAGTAGAAAAACATAAGCCGCGAGGGAAAACAAAAGCATGCCACTTATGACTACAAACAATGACCAACAGTGAAAATAAGGCACAAAAATTATATCATAACATAGCATAATTAGGCATAAGGAGCCATGACACCTAGAGGAGGAGGTGGATCATCCCATGGTGGAAGAAAGCCGAGATAGTATGGCTCGTCGATAGTGGACTGAGCAGCTAGCCATCTTGGTCGGGCATTCGAACACTCAGTGGAACCATTATTCCCCACACAGGGGGTGGTGAGACCCCAAACTAGGAAGCCCCTCTAGGTGGTGATCCTAGTTGGAAGATCCATCCACCATATTGCCACACACCGATGGGCTCTAGCCAGATGCAAGAAGAGGGCCCCGAGTGAGCTAGAAGCGGAGATGGCCGAGTACTTTTGGAGTGACTACAAGAGCATTCACGATGTCTAAGAGGTGGATGGGGTGGCAGGGGGCACCGATCATCATCATATGGCAGCCCAACTCATGGTACAAGGCACACTTCCCTAGTTATAACATAATTTACGGAGATGAGAAAACTCCAGTGCCACCTTCTACGCTTGAGCCTAGATCTACTTATGAAAAAAACATAAGCCTTCCACTTTTTCATTAATGGTTAGCTCAAAAAAAAGAGTAAAATGCTAGAATGAGGAAGAATTTCTAGCTTTCTGGAGTTGAAACAAAATAACAAAATGAAAAAATGCTAAAGGGAAGCATTGTAGGAGGGCCAATTAGCATGGTAACCAAAAAAAGCAACTTTCCAATAAAAAAACTCAAGATGAAATGGCTGAAAAATGGAGTGAATCCAATTCCAATCATTTTGAGCACAAGGGAAAAACTAGAAGACATGTTTGAAAGAATTTGGGTGACTATAATAACTATAGACATGGTTAGGGATGCCAATATGACTTAATCTTTCCCCTAGAGGAAGCCCCTGATAAATCAGACACCAAAGAAAAAAATTGAGCTTCGGATCAAAGAGGGGGTTCCTTGTTGGAGACACTTTAACTAGGTGACATGAGAGGAATGCAATGACCATCTAGAATTGAGCTTATCTAAATCCGGTGAGGTAGGAGATAACAAGGAGTAGATAACTCCAGAATTATATTGTAACAACGGGATGTCCACATTCCATCGCCAATATTTCCACCAAGCCCGAGGTGGCTGAAGGCCCAATTTGTGTAACATAAAATTTGGAAAGAAATACTTGAATTGCTAAGATCGAGGGAAAATAAAAATTAGAAAGGTCATATTTTTGTTTTAGCGCCCAAATGGGAGCTAGTCCTAAGGAAACTAGATCTGGATAGTGGAGAAGCCTTTGTGAGATAACCACATTGCTTTAATGTGGGATTTTCTGCCTGTGGGAGATCATTTGGAGAAAAAATGGGCGACCACCATAAATTATGCTCGTTAAAAGAGAGACAAGTTCTGAATCCATTACCAACCCACCGCATTAAAGGTTTAACCATCTCAAAGGCTTTCCAAATGCTTTTTTTTTGATAAACGGTTTTGACCGGAGCTATGAACCGGAGGGGTAAGGGCCCCTACCCAACAGTAAGAGAAGGGAGAAGAAAGAGGAAGAGGAAAAGTAACAGAAAAGCATGCGAGTAGGAAGGAAGAAAGAAGACGGAGAGCAGAAGCTCTGCTCGAACTAGAAAGATGAAAAAAAAGGCCACGCTCGGGGACACCGAAAAGCACCGCATGGACAAATAGACTAATTGTGAGATGTTCCTACATGCACATTGGCTGCCTTGAGTAGTAGATTGAAGGAAACGCCCACACGGTCTTTTAATTCATTAAGATAGTCGATAGCCGAATGCACTGAAAAAAGTGAAGTGTTGATGTCTACCGCCAGGAGGAAACACCGATCCAACGAGGGATGAAAATTGCAGTGTAAAGTTACCAAGTCATGATAATGTCTGCAGAGCCACTGGATGCCGTGGCCAGAACCCAAAGCAAGTTCGTCGACTTCCTCCACCCATAGTAAAGGATCGGGAAGGGAGAAGTCAACCAGCTGTTCATGCAAACCTACCCTATGGACTGGGTAGATTTCATTCTCCACGACAAATTTGAACACAACAGAACATGATGCAAGAGGAGGCAAAAAGATACAAAAGCAGAAGCGATATCCGAATCCGTCCTGGGACATCGGGCACGAAACGAAATGAGTCACCCAGAATTGTTTCGATAGCTTCAGCTTCTTCAGGCGAGGAGTACTTGAAGATGATAGAAAGGCGACGATGATCTATGGCAGAAGAGTTTTCGGTTCCCTAAATTTTCCACAGAGGGCTATGAACGGGAAACCAACGAAGGCCATGGAAATCGAAAGTAACAAAAACAGAGGAACTAACAAGTCACAAAAAGGTAAAGAGAAAGAAGTTACTGAACGATACTTAAAGGATACATACCTCTTAGCACTTAGATCTATCTCTCAGTGGAAAGGATTGACATGAGTCCTTCCCAAGATGTAGCGTCACACCGGAGACAATTATCTGCGTGTGAGAAATCGATCACAAGATTAGCCAAAAGATCCGCTGATCGAATTGGATTCTTGGTAAATGTGACTAATGCTCCAAAATTTGAATTTACCAAGCCGAATAAAATGGATTGAATAAACGGATTGATACGCCAAGAAGAAGCAGAGCCCTTAGAGATGGCTAATGTAATTATTTGGGAGTCACCTTCGATAAGCAAAGAATCCCCACCCATATTGATGGCAAGTTTGACTCCTTCCAAGAGGGCTTGCACTTCCGCCAAATTGCATGAACAATTGCTCAGAGGAAAGGAGCCTCGCCGCAATGAGAGAGACTGCCACATCACGAGAGAATACAACCAGCCCCCGATAAACCTAGATTACCTCTGGAGGCTCCGTCAAAATTTAGTTTCCACAAGCCTTTGGGGGAGGTCTCCAAAAATCCTGTTTCCTGCGAATGAGCTTCTCCACTTGGGAAAGGCCTCGTTTGACAATGGAGTGGGATTTGGAATTTTGATAAGAGTCTAGACCTTGGAGATTTGAGCATCCACAGAGGAAAACGTAGGATTATTCATGCTATTCTTGGAGACAAATTCAGAAATAACAACTTCCAATTTGCTCAGAAAGGCTGGTAGAAGGCTCTGTTGATTACAGAAAAGATGCAAGTTTCTCTCCCACCAGATATGCCATAAAAGAAAATAAGGGGCCACCTGCCAGATTGAGCTCAAGGAACTTTTGTACCTCATAGATGGCCAGGATAGGAGAGAGTCTCTGATATTGTTACAGTGCACCAAGAGAGGTTTAGTTTTCCCAATAGCCATTGCCATACATGATCCGCGAAAGAGCAATGGAGAAAGAGGTGATCGAGATCTTCTTCTCGCATGACCGCACATAACACATTTGGAAGGGACGACATAGCCCCAGGATCTTCTGCATAGCTGTGTTAGGACTTTATTTTTAAGAATGAGCTAGCTAAAGATCGCCACTTTTGGGAGAAGAGAGTGGTGCCAACAACCAAGCTTAGGGAGATCAATAAAACCAGATTGAGAGAGGAGCGAGCGATAGCCATCTTTGACTGTGTAAGTGCTAGAGATGGAGCCAAGCCAGAGAAAATGATCCTCGCAATCCTTGTAAGCCACTCTTCTTGAGAGTATCTCCTTTGACAAGATAGAGCATTCTGAAGCTGAAACTTCCACGAAAGAGGGGTCTTTCCATAGCCACGTTGGAGACTTGTCGAGATGATGGAAGCCATAATTAGCAACGTAAGAACCCCAGGACACGCTAGTTATGTTCATTACATTGTTGAGAGGGGGAACCAGGTTAAGTGGAGAACACCCGTTCCAACTGTCCTCTCAAAATTTACCCGAGTACCATTGTTGACAAACCAAGAGGCTGAATTAGCAATTAGAGATTTCCAAATGCTTTTAACCATTAAGGTGCCATGTATTTTAATTGGAACTTTAGTAATAAACAAAGTATGGAAACCTATATTTTTCTAGCATTTTTTACCATATGGTGGTCCCGAAGAAATAAAATTCCGTAATAAAATCTGCCAAGATTGATTATCCTTGATATAATGAACATCCCATTTAGAAAATAGAGAAACATTCTACCCGTAGACATCAACAACACCCATACTACCCTATTCCCTAGGAAGGGTGTAAACCTCCCAGGAAACTCTGTGAAAACTACCCTATTTACATCTAGACTAAAGAGAATCCCATAAGAGATTAGCCAAATTATCAAAGGAATCCCGAGAAGAACACTAACAAGCTACATAGTAGACCGGTTAACACGAAATCATAGCACCCCCAAATGAGTTATGGATCTACTTTTCTAAGGTAGAATCATCTGGTGTGATTTGCATAACATTGGACCATCTCTCAAGTTATGGGACTTACGGACTTGAGATGGCCCTCCTGGAG
The DNA here is from genome assembly GCA_018340775.1 of Taxus wallichiana var. yunnanensis. NCBI lineage: Eukaryota > Viridiplantae > Streptophyta > Pinopsida > Cupressales > Taxaceae > Taxus > Taxus wallichiana. The sequence continues at coordinate 934,229,519 of CM031242.1, forward strand.
AAAGCTGGCTTCTTCTTCCTAATCCTAATGCTAAACTACTTCTAAGGAAGGAAATGTGACTATCTACTCCTAATCTAACAATTCCAAGGGACCAAGGAGAGAGAGAGAGCATGAAAATAAAGAAATCCTACACTACAAAGGTGATAGCACCAAGAAAAGGGAAGTGCTGGTCACAATCTCAGCTGCTTGAAGTGGAGAGAGGTGAGTAGAGGAGAGGGTGGACTAGATGCACCACAGACTAGAGATTGATTTCACACAGAACACCACTTCAAAACTCATTAAACACGGCTCCCAGGGACCTACAACAAACATCGAATATGCACAAGATACCCTTAATGATGAGAGGTAAGGAGAGACAATATAATAAGCAAAGGATGGATAGAATGCATCACGAAAATAGATTTTATTGCTCCAAAAGTTCACACAGTACATCATTAGCACGCAAGAGGTAAGAAAATGCCATTACAAAGCCAAGGGAGGAGGCTGAAACTCCATTTTCGACCTTGGGGAAGAAAAGAAGAGGGGAGACAGAGAAGAAGAATGAAAAACAACTTTTACAATGAATCTTGCCATTGTATTTATAGATTTTATTAGAGAGAAGAAAGAGAGAGAGAAGTGGGAAAAGCGGTCAAACTCAACCACCGTTGTTAATGCCTCTAATAAAATCTACCCCCAAATTTGTCTTTACTGCATCGATCCTTGGTTCGATGCCTTGAAGGAAGAGGAAAAAGTGAAACAAATCGTATCTGATCTGGTTGTTGATGTGAGAAGATCCCGCATTGAAGGCCTCGAAGACGTTACCTCCATTTTCCTTCACCTAACCTCCTTAAAATAAAGTTTCGAGACTCTGTGGCATTGGCGAGGATGAGATCTTTTCTACGACGTCGATTTGTAATATTTTGAGCCCCGAGCTTAAATAGACGCCCCTTCAAAGTTTGTATCAGGTCTATACAGGAGGGTAGGAAAACAACTTGAAAAATGGGTCCCCTTTTGATATCGAACACGTGACAGCCATATTGGAACAAAAATCGGGCCTACGGGTCCACAGTTTATCTTTTGCCCTTTTTCCGCGAGAATCACAAAATCTAGAAAACTTCCGTGGCCCCACTTGGACACTTGGACATGTGGCACCCTTTTTTTGGTTGGGGAGGTGCACTCCAATCTTTTCCTTTGTGCCATTTTGTCAAAAGGAAATTTTTCACCTTTTCCTCTCGACTCCCCGCTTTGGTTTGACTCGGGCTCAAACGCTAACTTTTTCCCTTTTTTTAATTTTACCCGAGTCTATCAAATAGATTTAAGACACAAGTTCACGTGACAGAGCCCTTTCTTCTCTTTCTTCTCACACAGGGTCGTGGCCGATCCAATATTTTTCCGGGGTGAAATATGGATAACAAGATCCGAGTAGCAGCAATAATTTTAGTGCAAGCTTGGAATTTCTGGCCAAAGACAATGGGCAAGAGATCCATTTCTGCACTTTCTGCTCAACTCGGTCAACCAAAAATTGCCACAAGGTGGAAGACTCACTATAAAAAGAAAAAGGGATTCACGAGAAGTGGAGTCATTCTCCTCTCTAAATCCATTTCCAGGATGGATAGGCACTAATAGTTGGGAACAAGCTAGGGAATTCGCAAAAGCCCAACGACTTGGCAAACTAAACTTTGGAGCTGAATGCTTTACAAAAATGTCTAAACAAGAAAGTGCCTTCGGGCATTTTGTTCGATTTAGAAAGAGTGACAAAAGAGTCATCCACAAAGTGGCCATTGATAATCAAGCGGGAGATTCCTATTAATTGACCTTACACAACTCTTTTAGAAAGGAGGTAACCAAAATCATCCATAGCCAACATAAATAGAGCCGGAGCCAAGGGGAAACCCTGCCGTATCGATCAAAACAACCCAATAGTAGAAGATTGGTGTCCATTAATGGTAAGACAAGATGAAGCATAAAAAGAAGTGCACACCACATTCAGGAAAAATTCTCCAAAACCTAGGGCTTTAAGCATGGAAAGAATGAAAGGCCACTCAATATGGTCGTAGGATTTTTGAAATCAATTTTGAGAAAAACCACCTTCTAAAGAGAGGAGTGAGCCCATTCTAACCCTTCCCAAATAACAATAAGATTGTCCAAAATGAAATGACCTTTGACAAAACTAGATTGTTCAAGTCGACAATTTTTGGGAGCAAAGAAGCCACTGAAGAGCAAGAGCCTTCGCCAAAATTTTATAAGAAACATTAAGAAGTGTAATGGGCTACCAGTTGGTTATGAGCTCTAGGTTACCAACCTTGGGGATGAATTTGATATTACCTTTATTAATACAGTTCCTAAGAGACTATGATTACAAGGCTTCCTAATAAACTCCGTAAAAGATCCGCCCAAGAATGTGCCACATTGCTTTGTAAAATTCACATAGAAACCCATCCGAGCTTTGGCAATTTGTCATTTGCAAGACAAAGAAGGGCATTATGAAGCTCTTCTAGAGAAAGAGAAGCATCAAAATGCTTTTGATCCTGCGGGCTAAGTTTAGAGGAACCACTTTGATGTACTAGCATAAAGTCATTGCACTTTTAACGAAGGATCATATGCTTGAAAGACCAGGTATAATGGTCCACAAAAGTAGAAGAAATTTATGATAATATAGTGATACAAGAGTGAGCCAGCTGGACAACTTTGATTTTCTCCTTGACATTCTGAGCTCTGAGAATTTTGAAGAAACCTTTTGAGGCCCTGTCACTAGTGCAAGTGAGCCCGAATCTGAGATCCTTTGGCTCTATGTTGTTCAATAACCTTGAGTTGATGTCTAATATTAGCAGCTCGAGACTTGAACAATGGTGTCAAATGGTTGGGACTAGAGAAATTACATTATACACTAGAACTCATATTAGAGAGCCTCGTCAAGGGTGTGCTTGTAGACCCTTGCCACTTGCTTGTTAAAGTGGCAAAGAAACTTGGTAGTGCGTTGAATAGATTCATTCCACCATGAAATCCAACTGATAGCATAGGGAGGATGTGGTGCCATATTCCAGACTTGGGCAATGTATGCCAAAACCCCCGGATGACTCAACAAAGAGACATTCATATAAAATTGCATGTTTGGCATTTTAATAGAGGCACCATCCCAAGTAAGCGTGAAAGAAATCAAACGTGATTCGAAAAAAAAGTATATTAGGCCACATGGTGATAGGAGAGTGATCATTGGAAGCCAACTCAAAACCTGGGTGTTGAGATAACATGACACGATCAAGCCATTTGAGGACACACATTGAGCCTTCTCAAAAATTGGACCAAGTAAACCAATTTTGAGAAGTAAAGTCCCGCCGCCTTTTAAAAAGAGGGTCTTTAATACCCCACCTGCTTTTGAAATAAAACCATGCTTCACGCTCTCCAACACACCATCGCATTGGCATGAAGACCCAATTTATCATCGGGATGTTCCACCATATTAAATTCACCACAAAATAACTAATAAGAAAAAGGTAGATTATCTCCTAACCATCGCCATAACGCCGTCCTTTCCAGGCCATTATTAGAGGCATAAATATTAACAATACCAAGAGAAGCCATTATCATTAAAAAGCACCCAAACCACCTGTTTTCAGGATCATAACCCATGGCAGAGATCATGGTAGAAAATCTAGGTGACACAGAAATAGAAACACCACCTTTGCCTTCTAAATGAGAAGAAAAAAATGTAGAAAATTTGGAGCAATACACGATAAGGAAGTTTGAAGCAAAAAACTAGTAATCTTAACCTCTTGTAAACAAACAATATCAATATTACCAATAATTTGACAAGCATGTTTCATAGAATATTTTCGAGAGGATTCTATGAGACCTCTAACATTCCAAGAGAGACAATTCATGAAAAGATAGACATGGAATGTTCTTCCTCCTTGTCCATCCTGCAACATATCCTCTGAATTTAAAATTCCAAATTTATTTTGAGAAAACCGTACTAGTTTGAAGTAAGTGGCTCATGTTGAGTTAGAATGACACTTATACTTGTTTGGTCCATGTTCCCGTAGAATCCCGAGAGGGACTTTGAGAGAGACATTGTGAGGACGAAGAGACAACCATCTTCCCAGCATTCTGTTGAACCAAAGTGATTTAGCTTTGCATGGCAGGGGTAGCTTGAAAAAGCTTAGTAGGTGCAAAAGTGGATGGTTGAGGAGCCAAAGGCTACTTAGGAGGAGGTGAAGTAGCCACCAAAGTAGGATTACTCACCACCTTCTTGTTAGAAACCTTGGTCTAACCTTTAGCATTATCAACCTGTGAAATAGACACATTTTGCACATTAGAAGGCTTAACACGTTGGGTTAGCAGAAAATCACGAATACGATGATCAGACGCTTGACAAAGAAAGCAGGTGTTGGGTAAGTTAAAATAGACAACCTTTTGTACAATACATATGGAACCAACTTGTATGTTAATGTGGTCCCAGTAGGTAAGAATCTAAATCAACCACAACAAAAACTTGTTTATGTGAACGAGAATCAAAGAAACAATCGAGGCTCATGGCAAATCACACGACCGAGCGGGTGGAAAATATCATTAAAAAAGGTCAGAGTTATAATGGAAGACCTGGAAATTTCAACCCAAACCGGAACTCGAAGAGAGACTTGGTTAGCTAGGTTGAAATCAAGGCTCCATCATGAAAAAACAAGCAAGGTGTTTCGTATGTACCAATAAGAAAAACTCTTTAGAAGCAAATTTGTACTTGTGATGGCTCACGGAAAGTAAAAAATAAAACCCCTTAGTGAGATTTCGAACACCAGTAACCTAGATGCCAGAGGACTCTAATGGGATTTAATCTAGTTCTAGAAATAAGACTAAGAGGGAATACGCCCCACGTAAATAGGCTACTAAAAGTTGTTATGGTAAAACTACACAACATGATCAACAAAAGAAAGCTCAATAGTAACATCTAGGGAGAATCAAAAACATTACCTCGTCGTACACTTTCGGGACAAATTTCCTCATGCGCTTGGGAGCCATCTTCACCACCATGTGTAATGATGTCAGAATTGGATGGTTTGAGGCCATTTAAAGGGCTGGTGCCGCCCAAAATGGGTGGAATAAATGCCCAAAGTGCTGTGAAAAATGGAAATAATAACAAGAAAAAGCTTGAAAAGACCAGAGCAAAAATTCAATTTTTCAAAACATATAATTTCTCAATTTATGTCCACAAAATTACATAGAACCATGAAATAGATGCTTACATAATTGTCACCCTCCTCATAGAGCCCACATCTTAGAGAAATATGTAAAAAAATTTACCAAATCTTAGCAAGACAATTTTTAAAACATTATATTCAATCCTTATGTGGTTTTAGAAACAATCAACTTGTAACTTGTTCTTTGGCTTCTCCACAAACTTGGAATTTCCTAAACCGACCACCTCTCTTAGTGCCATCTATTGCATAAGCCCAATGAGAAACAAAATAAGAAGTTCATCAAAATCCCACCACCCAAAAACATACTTCTAGTTAAAATAATTAAAAACTAATATAATTAAATGAGCATATAAAAAGCTGTAAAGAGAAGATATGATTGAGAATTCAAACCATTGTGAGTTTCTTGTAGGCATTTTTGAGCTATATGATAATGTTTTTCTATCCAAAACAAAGGAAAGCGCTAATTATTCTTTGAACAATTTTTTTAATAACTTTTATTTACAAAATAAAGTGTTAATAGTGGCATTGTTTGAGTCAATTTTACATTAAAAATCATCATTTAAAGGATTTTTGAGATGTCTTTGTTGAAAATTCACATTGAAAACAATGGTGCAAATGTAATGCAAGTTCGACTGACTATAAATTTTCAAATGCATCAATTTTGTGCCAGTTTTTATGCCACCATAGCACCATTTTTGTGTAAAAATTGCACCACTTATTTTGTGGCGCAAATATGACACAAACCTCGACCAACATTTTCTTTAAAATGACATAATTAATTTACTAATTATTATATTGTATTGCTTTTATAGGTTTTTATTTGTTTTAATGTGAGTATATTATTTGAAATTGAATTAATTTTATTATTAAGCTGTATTTTTTGATATACATAATTATCTATATTATCCATATTAAATAAATAAACATATTCTTTTTTCTATGATCGAAATATTGGAATATATTTATGAGATCCGATTAGATCCTATTCATAAAATCTTGTTGTTTTGAATATAGAAATAAAGAAAAAGCATTGTAATTTCTAGAAAAAACAAGCCCACTAAAGGCACAAAAACAGAGGGTAAGTTGAGATTTATCATAAAATAAATATTGAAATATTTTTCTCTATTAACAACAATAGATTATAAGGCCAAATGAGTGATATGAACAATTACACACACACTGTGTGTGTGTGTGTGTGTGTGTGTGTGTGTGTGTGTGTGTGTGTGTGTGTGTGTGTGTGTGTGTGTGTGTGTGTGTGTGTGTAACATTATTGTATATTGTGCTCAAGATTTGTAATATAAAACGAAATGAGTTTATTCAAAACTTAGAAAAATAGCATAATATGGTTTGCATATGAAAAGTACCATAAACACATATTGCACATAATAAAAAAACACAATATTTATATTGTAATTTTTCATATACAATAATGTATAGTACATTACATTTGGGAATTACAAAAAGATAACAATTTTTTTGTAGATTACAAAACTAATCAATATGTTATTAGACGCTAATCCTCCTCTTCATCATTGTTCTCATCTTTGTCCTCCTCCTCATCCTAATTTGTGCGATCCTCTTCATAATTATTGTATGACTTATTTTGTCCCCCTTCTTCCTCTTCCAACTCCCATTGGCCACCGTTGCATCAACCTACAAATATATAATGATAAAAATTACAATTGTTTGAATTTAAAATTTATGTAACTCACAACTAATTAAACAACATGTCTTACCGACATAAAGCCATTCTCATTGGCCCAATTGATGAATTTAGTTGACTCCCAACCCATTGATTTTAATGTTGCTTGTACCTCTTTTATTGCGCAAGTATATATTATAGCAGAGTTTCTCGCCAAAACAATGAAATGAAAAATATGTGCATACATAATTTATGTAAGATAATTTCTATAATGAAATAAAATTGTAGAATAACTTAAATTGAACTTACAAATTTATTTATGAACTCCACTAAACTGTGTTGTTCCATTTGATGGGTCACCCATCCTCTTTTCTTGTTGTTCCTTGTAACCTAATAGATGGTTAACTTTTCACCTTGCTTTAATTATAATATTTGTCAAATATTTAATTAATAAAAAAATAAAATTTTAGATATCATAAATTGAGTTAACTAACATGTGGCCTTATTATTATCTACTCGATCCATTTGTCGTAGAGGCCATTCCAAGCTTCTTCAAGTACATTAAGTGGTCGAATAAGTTTCCTAATCCACATCAATGTTTCCTTCGTATTTTAGCTTTATAGTATAGATATAAATGATTAGTAAAAGAGTATGATTTTTTTATTTTACATAATAAAATTATCTTGATATGCCTCTTAATTATCCTAAACTCCTATGCTGTAATTTTTTATTAATCATGTTACATAGTGTGAACTCCCAAACCGTGTTGAGTTAAATCAATTAGCACCTTTGCAATTTTATTTTCGGATTTCATTCCTCTATCTATGAAAACATGAATTAAATATGTTGCACACTCGATCAACAATTATTTTCTTGAAATACCTGAAACCCAAAAATTAAAAAGATTAAAAATATCATATTTGTTTCAATATTAATAAAATAAAAAATGAATAAGTTGACATTAATAGACACCGGTAAAAAGTCAAGTGGGCCAAAAACTAATTAAGACAAATAAAATATATATATTAAAATACATACTTTCCCTAAACATTATCTAGTATGTTGCCAAAATTATTTACATAGAGAGTCATTTCCAAGAACCCTCTCACTCTGTGTTGATACCTATCATGGATAAGGTGAGAGGGTCTCTCATCATTTGAAGTTGGTAGGGCTAGCATGTCCTCCTCCTTGTCATACTCCCTTAGTGAATTAGAGAGCATATCATTAAGGATAGATGGGGGATATTATGTAGTCTACGTTTTCTTGTTTTTGTTGGAGTAGGCAAAGAGGGTCTTGCACTTGAAGTGAATCCACAATAAAACTATAAGTTGTCTTTATTGAATCAAATAAAATTAATTTGATAAAAAACAAAAGAATTATACCTCTAAGGTGGTGGCTCCCATGTTGCATCCAAAGAGCGTGTACTCCTATCTCCTTTAGCCTCCTCCAAGTCTATAAATGAAGTAGACATGTCATAATGAAGTGTTATTATTTTTGAATGACAACAACTAGTTATAAAATATTGTGAATTTAATCAATCAAATAAAATAAAATTTTATTTAGAAAATTGTAAAATATTACCTTCGTGCTTGGTCCCTAGATGTTGAGGGATGAACACTTCTACTAAGACAATCTTGAATGCTAGTAGACACATCATTATAAAGTTGTATGATTGAAATGTGTAAATATGAAAAAATACTCTTTAATTATAAAATAAAATGTAAACCAATACAACCATGGTGTGTGCATGGAGGTCGATGGATGTGGAAGGCCATCATGTTTGGTTATCATCCAACTCCTCCTCCATGTCATGGTATGTTGAAGCATGAACACTAGAGCCTCAACACATAAATGTGTCAATAAAATGGACCATAACTCCATGTCATCTTGAATATCAATAAAACATGAAAATAAATCAAAATAAGACCAATGAGATTGAAAATATACATCACTTCTAATACAATTATAAGGTTTTAGAAAATTTAAAATTATACAACACTTATATTAAAAATTTGGCGTAAAACATAAATTTTGACCACCTCCAAGTTGAGCCACTCTTTAATCTGCTTTGGTACAAAATTTTTTTCATGAAAATTTGTTGGGATGAGAAAATGACTAAGTATAAAAGAAAGTAGGAATGTGCATGCACACATGGAAGCAAGGGTACCACGTGGGAGGATGTGTGTAGAGGTTGAGAAAGTCGGTGCACAAGAATGCACATACAAGCATAATGAGTAAGGACTTATCCATTTTCTAGAAGTAGGCTAAAAATAGACTTTTAGTGCTCATCATGTAAAGTTACCTTGACAAGAAAGTATTGGCTATTTTTTGAGAAAGCACATGCAAACTGAATATTAAAACACATGCATGAGTTTAGATATTAATAGGATTAAAGCAAAAATTATCGAGCAATCTCTTATTAGCAAATGTTTTATAAAACATGCATGTAAGTACGCATGGCTATTTTGCGCACGCCTATTATTAGGAAGCGGGATAATTTTAGTGGCGAATATTCGTAATATGGCGAAAATTTCATTTTAGGAAAATTTGAAAAGGCGAATTATTCGGAGTGGGTCGGTGTCTGTTACCTAAAATAAATAGTATATTTTTTTTTTGGGGGTCGGCTTCGCCTTCATTTGAAAACATCTCCTATAAAAACGTAGCTGATTCGCTAGGTAGTATACCTCAAGTAGCTTAACAAATTACCAATACTGTGAAATTTGAACTTGTATACCCTTAAGCACTAGAGATTGATTCTTTGTTGCTTTGTGATTGTTGATGCGCGACAAATGCAGTGTTGACGCACGACAAGGGCATTGTTGATGCGTGACAACAGCATGCTTGTTTATCTTGACGCGTGATGAGGAAGTGTTGAAGCGCGACTTGGGTGAAGAAGTTGACGCGCGACAAGGCGGTGTTGGCCAGCGACGGCGATATACGAGGCAGTGGGCGCGTGCGAGAAAAAGGGTTGTTGACACGCGACAAGTGCAGAGTTGACACATGACAAAGACCTCAGACAGGGGATGCGCGACAAGACCTCAGACATTGGACAGAGTCGCTACTTGGACTCTTTTTAGAATAATGGAAGGTGCCAGCTCAAAGAATACGAATAACCTAAAAGTAAGTAAGAAATCTCAGAAATCACTCTTCAAGTATTTTGGAAACTCTGCGGATATAGATATTGTAAATACCAATCATATAGATGCCACCACAAAGAATCAGAATACTGATTGTGTGGAAGGTATTATTGAGGTGGACATGCATTCTGCACAGTATCAAAGTCAAACAAATGAAACCTACGATAATATGCCAGATCTTGAAGATATTGTTCCTGTTGGGGTGCAACCAGAAGTGCAGCTAGATATCACAGATACAAACACTCAGAAAAATGGAAGATAGAAATCAAAATCAAACTCCGGTCCAAGAAAGAGGAAACCAGGTGATTGTGATATTGCTCAAAATTCTACTAAAAAAGTAAAGCATTGAAAATGAACAAGAATATGTGGACCATTGGTAGGACATACAAGTTTGATTGGGCAACTAAATTTCCGTTTATTGAACCTGTACAATCATCTAATTATGAAGAAATCCCATCTGAATGTACATGTACAATATGTACGTGGAAATTGGGAAAGCAACAAAAAATGCAACTGAAGCTGGACACTATAGAAAAACATTGTGGAAAACAATATTTAACTGTAACGGGGGCGGATGGCCAGAAAATCAAAACACATAGGTGGAAAAGCGAAAAGAATGCATGCATGTTAGATACGCAAAGGAATATGAGGCGGAGCGGAAAAAACACAGACATTTGTTGGAAAAGGGAGGAATGATCACATCGCATATTGGTAAGATGAAAGAAGCAAATCTACATGTAAAATTCATACAATTCTCTACTCTTTTTCAAATACTAAAAAAAGGAAGAGCGATTTCGGATTTCCTTGATTTCAAAGTTTTGTATCAATTTAACGGAATGCTGAATGTACCTCAGTCTCATTGGTCTAAAAGTAGTGGATGGGAAATGGCAAAATGCCTCTTGATGATAGAGAAGGAAGATTTGAAAGAGAATGTAAAAAAGCAAACTTTATCTCTCTTTCAATTGATGAAGTGACAACAGTCGACAACACCGCATGGGTATGTATCCACATCTATACTTTAGAAAATCATATAAGGACACCTCATCTGTTGGGTGTTATGAAAATGGTTGAAAACTGCAATGCCGAAAACCTATATAAAATAGTTGTTTCTCATTTGAAAGATGTTGCTGGAATGACTGATTATGAAATTGCTACGAAGTTGGTATGCGTTGGAGCAGATGGTGCATCTGTCATGCAGGGTCACCGAACAGGGCTCTGTGTTAGATTACAAACAACAGTGGCCCCATATATGCTACCAATTCACTGTATGGCTCACAGAATGAATTTAGCGTATAAAATGGTAAGCAACCACGAAAATGTTGCTAAATTAGAAGACCTTATAAGAGAACTTCATGCCTATATGTCAAGCAGCCCAAAGCATTTTCTCGAGTTCCAAAAATTTGCAATTGGAATTACAGATGGCAAAAAACTTCTGAAGGATGTGGAGACTAGATGGATCTCTTTGTATGAACCTGCTTGCAGAGTTCGTGAGGAGTATCCTTCTTTGGTTGGTTTCATGCACAAATACCGTCATGAAGTTGATAGGGCAAGGGACTTGTTGTTTCATTTAACTGATTTGGAGACATTGCTTACATTGGTTGGTATTCTTCCAATGTTAAAGGAGATCAATACACTGATGAAGCATGCACAGGGTAGATTAATCTATATTGTGGATTTTATACGGATGAGGAAAATGGTATGTCAAAGTCTTGATATATTGTATTGTTCCCAGGATAGTTTTGATGCACCTGTTTTTGAAAATTGGAAAGATTTATTAGATCTTAAAAATCCTAACACCTTTTTGAGATTTAATATCCATGATCACCTATGCATCACTGTTAATGGGAGGGAAATACCAATGCACATTTTGCAAAAACGTCAAGATATTACAGGATCGGAACGAGAAGATGTTCCCGTGACACGTAATTTGTTTGAGTCTGTTATAGTTGAAACAAGAATAAAGCTTAAAAAATTTTCAGAAACCTTGTCATCAAAAATTAGGGAACATTTCTGTAAAGATAAAATTCTGGAAGCCATGGGTGTGATGAATCCTAATTTTTGGAATACTGAAGGTGGCCGTGCAGACTTTGTCAGAAAGCATTTCCATAAATCAATGGGTACAATAATGGAACAATTTACAAAGACGTCAGAGCTCAAGGGTATGGAAATCAAAGGTATACTGAATGCCGATTTATTAAAGTTTCAGTCAACAAATTTTGCAACAACAATGAGGAACCAATATAAGAATTTAGATCAACCTTCTAAAAGTGGTGCTATTACAAGGCTGTGGCGAGGAATCTATCAAAGTTCTATCTTACAAGAAGATATCAGTGAATATTTCAAATTATATGAGTTATGCCAAACAATGATTTTGGGAGTGCATGGAGGATGAAAGGGTTTTCAGTGCATTGTCATTTATAAAATCAAAACTGAGAAACAGGTTGGATAAAAATCTGGAAAGTTGCATGAGGTGTTATGTTTCTCGATACTCCATCAAAACCTTTCCGTTCGACAGAGCAATTGCGCACTGGAATTCCCTTTGCGAAAGAAGAGGTGTGAATAATACAGCTACAAGTACAAATATTCCCAACCTTGAGAGTGTAATTGGCTCTTCGTCACATTCTACAGAAGACAACATCGAGTTTGATGAAGCTATTGATAATGGATTGTTTCAAATTTAAATAGGTATCTTCTTTATCTATCTTTTATCTTTATCATTAAAGATGTTACAGTCTATATACTAAAAATGTCAGGCAATTCACCCATCTATCTACTAATCCATTTCTCGTGTTGGGTTTTTTTAAAACACAGATCTAGCTCATTACCAGTGGCAGTGATGATTTCAACTTTAAGGAGGTATCTTTTTCCCCTTAATCTTATTGTTTGTTACTATTCATTTTTTTCAGCTCTGGTTATCATTAAAGATGTTACAGGTCTATGTATTTACATTTAGTTAAATACAATCTTTTTATTTTTGAAAACGTGGGTTGACATCCGTCTGAGGAAGCTGTTACTTCTCGGGACTGACAATGTCAGGCAACTCACCCATCTATCTACTAATCCATTTTTTGTGTTGAATTTTTTTAAGACAAAGATCTAGCACATTACCGGTGATGATTTCAATTTTAAATAGGTATCTTCTTCAACATAATCTTATTGTTTATTACTTTACATTTTTTCAGCTCTTGTTATCATTAAAGATGTTACAGGTCTAATTCTATATATTTACATTTATTTAAAGATATTGTTGGTCTATATATTTAAAGATGTTGCTGGCACTTCTCAGGACTGACAATGTTAGGCAACTCACCCCTCTATCTACAATGTCAGGTAAAACAAAGATCTAGCACGTTACCCTTGATGATTTCACAGCAATCTAATACGCAAGAGGTAAGCTAAACCCTATCATATTTGCAATTATGTTTAATTTCTTACCAGTGATGATTCTTTCTTGATTTCTTAGAATTATATTTAATTTATTTTTTATATGTGCAAAATCCTTTGATATATTTTTTTAACTGTGGGATAAACAATACATTATACAATTTTAAATATAAGTCCACATAAAATTCCTCATCATCCATATATATCATATCATCACCATATCATTATCATATCCACGACTCGACACTACAATTATTATTAACACAATTATTTATCTAATTTAAATTTATTAAAACAATTCAGTTTTTTTAAAATAATTCATTATCATATCATTACAATTCTATTCGTTCTAATGTCATCTATATCCATTCTAATCATTAATGTCATCTATATCCATTATAACACATTCCATTTATTTATCATCTATATCCATTCTAATGACATTATGCTCATATCGTTACAAGTATAGAGAATAATTATCTTAAAACAAGTACAAAAGTCTAGAGAAGAACAATTATTGTGCTTGATGATAAATCTACGTCCACATTAAATTGATCATCGTCCATATATATCATATCATTATCGTCATTCATCGTCTTTCAGCATCATCTATCATTAATTATCAATTATCATCATTCATCATCTACGTCCACATACAATTCATGACAATGCAAGTAAACAAGAAACATACATATAATTCATGATAATCACCATCTAATGCAATTAAAATTAAAGATTGTATATAAATCCATATAATTAAATTCAAATACCATAGTACATACTCAATAGTAAAAGTTTTCAAATTCAATATTTAAAGTTTCCTCAATAATAAAAGTTTCTAGTTTTCAAAACCCTCTTTTTCTTTATCCAATTCTACTCCTCTGCTCTCTTCCCCAACGGCTTCTTCCACTGTGGCTGTACCTCTTTCCCCAACACCAGAAATAACCCCTGAACTTATAAGATCTTCTGCAACACTATCCAAATTTTTAAAATTCTTTCTTCTTGATTTGTCGCATCTCCATGCGACAACAAATTTGGATCAGCTGTTGCTTTAGCTTTGAATAATATGTCAAGGTCGAAACCATGCTCTTTAATTATCCACTTTAGTGTATTGTTTTGTTTGTTAACCAAAACAATATTTTGCTTCAAATTTTTTGCTACGGATAAGTTGTTCTTTGCTTGTTTCCAAGTGAACTTGCAAAACCTTTGCCTGACTCTTCAAATTTTCATATTTCAACTGCACAAAAAGAGTAATGTCAATTCAAAATATTACTAAAAAATGAAAATTTCAAATTAACAAGAATGATTGTTTGAATGTAATAGTACTTACAACCGCTCTATCTCTTTCGGCATTTGCGATTGCTACCAAATCCTTGTCCTTGGACCATTTGTTAAAATATGCCTGGGCCTCGGCACTAATATTTTCCAATTTGTTTAATGCCTTATCTAAAATGTCATCTTTATAGTTGTTGTTATACGTGACAGTCCCACTTCTTACTTGGGTAAGTAAGGAATCCATCTTCGCAGGTTGATTCTGGACTGCAGCGTATAAACTATCCCGTTGCCAATAATTTTCATAACGACTAATAATCTCATTGATAAGAACTTTAGCCCTTCTCTCCCATTCTATAAGCTGATTGATATGAGGAAGAATAAACTCACTGACATGGGATTGACAATCATAACCAATTAAGTTCTCTAAAGGAAAAGGTGGCAACTGTTCACTATCTGAATCTGATGAAGACGATCTTGCTGGAGAAGTATGGGGGCTTTCAGAAAGATCAACTGCTACTTGTTTCTGCCTTTGGGTGGGCTGATCCTGTTTGTGAAAAAATTAATCAAGATTTAGATAAATAAATTTAAATCGAAATGTAATTCAAAATTGTAAAGCATATTTAAATTGAAATTTGAAGTATACCTGCTGGCCTTGAATCATCTCGCGGGTATCGAAAAAACCAGTTGGGTCATTGCTATCAATGCCCAAATAATCTTCATCTAAATTTATATTGTTCAAAACAGATATGCCCGTTGCACTGGGCAAGCCACCAAGTGAGAGAGTTGGAATTCGAAAGGAGGAGGCAATGTTTAGTGTCCCACTAGGGGCCGGAGCAAAAGGCATGCGTTTACCAATGTTCTTTTTCACTGTTCCTCTGGTTGGCATTTTAAAAATTATTGGTTGAGTGGGTGTCGGTGCCGCGGTTTGATCAGGACTGACATGTGCTGAAAAGTACAAGAAAAAAATGAAAAAATAGGAAAACAATTCATAAAGTCAAAAATTTCGAAATTAAACGTACTATCGAAGAGTTGTACCTTGTTGTCGAGGGGTTGTTTTTCTCGGTGCTACGGGTGGCCTTGTAGGAGTTGTACTCGGTGTCTGTTCAGAAGATATGAATGCATGTGACTGTATGGAGTGAGTTGGGGAAGAAGGTTGAGTTTGTGAAATAGGTGTATGTTCCAAAGTCCCTGCAATTCATCAATATTAAATGTTGTCAATTCATTTGGTTAAAATTTAAATTGAAAAATAAATATGCAACTTTGGAATTTGTAAATAATATATGAGAAGGTATTACTTCTCTGGCGTTTAACGAGTTCAAACTGTTGAGGGTTTGGAGAGGAGTGAGCTTCCATTTCAGATTGGGAGTCCCCCGAAGCCTCAGCGTGTTGTTGGCCTCTTCCTCTCGATAACACCTTTTTCCGGGGAAGGGCTTCAAGATATCTTCTCTGCAAAACATTAAAATTTAAGTTTTAATAACTGTGCACTGTAATGTCGAAAATTGAAATACAATTACAAACTAAATAGTTTATACCTGTTGTTCTTCAAACGGAATTGACAACTTCATCAACTCCTCATCAGTGCAAGTAGGAATTTTTTTATCTTTTAAATTTAAAAGTGCCTCATAATAAAGGCCGAGGAGATAGTTTGTTGAATAAATGAAAGGTTTTTCTGAAAGTTTTGAATTTGTTATGTCAGTTCTTATTTTTTTGGATAGATATGTGCACCAATCAAATTTTTGTTTTGAGATAGTGGCAACAATGTATGCAATGGCCCAATTTGGTATATCAGTTTGGCGACCCTGCAAAACAATTCTGGATTGAAAAAATGAAATAAGTGCAGCAAGAAAGTGGTGTGCAATTGATTGTGTATCCACACCACGCCTGGATTTATTGACATGGGCTGCAAATGCGAAACAGTGAAAATTACTATAAATTTATAACAACAAATTGTATCAGAATAAAAAACAGAATAAAAAATATGAATTAAAACGAATTATACTTACAATCAACATGGAAACCGAACGTTGATTCGAGAAATTTCTTGTCTTCTTCCAGGAGTGTTGCCTTGGTTGTAACAATTGGTAAATTTTTGAATGGAAGGCCCGTAAACCGATGGATGTCATTTGCTTCGATACTGAATTGGAACATTTGGCCATCGTTCAGAGTCACATAAAAATTCCGTCCTCTGAATTGTAGGATGACAGAAGGTAATTCAAAATATCTGGATCTGTTTCGAAATGGGGCATATTAACGAGCCCTGTAAATTCACACGCATCCATCAAATCTTTATATTCTGAAGACATCTTTAAAACAATATGGATGTGAGGGCATAAGGGATTCCTGTAGTTGATCTTGGAAATCGATTGAATTGGATTCTCTTGATTTTTTTGCTGAACTTGCAGTTGGGAAGCATGTGAAGTCGACATTATAGTTGTACTTGTGTCTTTGACAACGATTGAGACCTGCAAAAATTCAAGAGCGGGAGGGTGAAAACGAGAAAATGACCAGTTGAAGGGTATTTATAGGCTAAATCAGGCGTCAATGGCTTCATGCGTCATTGACATGCGTCAATATCAGCCCGATGCGACGCACGCCAATTAGAGCCGATGGCGCGCGTCGTCAGAGCCAGCGAGGCAGCACGCAATTGGAGCTAGTGACGCGCATCAATTGGATCCATGGACGTCGCGCGTGCAATGGAGCGATGTGATGTGCATCAATCGAGATGCCGCGACACGTGTCAATGGAGCCGATGTGACGCGTGTCAATGGAGCGATGATACATGTCAATCGGAGCGAGCGATGCGCGTCAATGGAGCCGATGAAGTCGTCAATGGAGCCGATGCGACGCCAATCGGTGGATCCGATGGCGCGCTTGTCGATTGGAGCCCGATGTGACACACGTCGGTCCGAGACCATTGACGTTCCATTGACGCGTGTCAGGAGTGATTATTGACGTCTTGTTGTCGCACGTCAATGATGGAGCCATGAAAAACCAGGTGAAATTTTTGTTTTGGAATACTGTCAAATTCACCTTTCGCTGAAACTGGTTCCGGGGATATTCGCCAGGTATTTTCCACCTACAATTTTATAGAGGTGTCTTAAAATGAACCTGTTAGGAAGTGCATGTGCGGTGAAGGGCAAGTCCCTAACCCTATAAATAATTGGTTAGGAGTAGTTATGTGTAACATTTTATCACCATTCTCGTTAGTGTTATGTTGCTTTGTTATATTTACACACATGACTCGTATCTTGGATGTTATATATCTCGCTTCTTAATATGTAGTTGTTTATGATGTTTAATGGATAATTGTGGCTAGATTATGATCATTAATGTATCTGAGTATGGAGATGTTTTTATGTAATTGATCTTATTTATGATTCATTTATAATCATTGTTTCTTTATTACATGTGTTTCTAAAGCGAGTTCATGTAATGGTTTAAGTATGTTTGAATGAGTGCTTGTTGAATGCCATTATGGATATGTATGCTAACATATTGACAAGAAAATAAAAAGGAGGGATATGGTTATTATGTGTACTTTGGGTGAACATATAGATAGAATGGATGAGGTGCCAACATGCACATAACATTTGAGTGGATAAACAAAGAATAAATTTTGGTTCCATTTTTAGGACCTCTTTTCAAACTGTCTTCCAGGATGTTGCATATAGATGGCGTATCGATTAACTTTGGAAAGCATTGAAAGTTGGGTAGAAGATGGACAAGATAAGTTTGCACAACGTATAACACTAAAATTGATTTCAATGCACATCATTGGTGGAAGATAATATTTATCATGAGCTCTATGAGACGTTCTTTAGATTCTTTCTAGTAGAATTATATGAGTGGTTAGGTGCCATACGCATCGTGAAGCGTTGGGATCCTATGCCAAAGATTTGGACACAAGAAGATTACTAGAATATTTTTTGATGCAGATGTGGAGTGGAATAGAGATGTAGATCATTGGTGGGCTAGAGTGTTGCACAATTATACATTAGAGTACACTATTTCTACTTATTTGTGTCCAGAGGAAGTTGATTTTAATTCTTGCATGAACCCATAGGATCTTATCTGCACGCTATACCTTTAGTAATCAAGATATTGATCATAGAACTAGATTTAGAGAGCCTCCCTATGGCTAGCTAAACCCCCACCACACACAGGGGCAGGAGAAGGTGTGGAGAAGGATGGTGGAAGACTGGACTGGTGGTAGAATGAAAGAGAGAGAAAGATGACTCAGGTTTAATGAAGTGCGAGAGAGGGACATGACACGTGTGCATGACATTGAGGAGTCACTTAGGTTGAGGGGAATGATGGCTCACAAGGTTTTGAAGCTCTTATGGAAGATGAGGAGCCACAACATCAGGTCCTCTCAACTTTGGGAAAGCACAATAGAGAATCCCCTTCGCTTTGGATGAGAGTGTGTGTAGAAGAGAAAAATGAGGACCATGCAGCAGCACATCTATGATCCCACCTAGCCACCTAGCCCTTTGTGCATGGTGTTCTAGATCCAGAGGTAGTTATTGAGAAGCAGGCTAGTGTGGTAAGAAAACAAGAGATGAGTAGATATCATTTTGTGTTAAATTCAAAAGTGCATCAAACTATAAATATACCTATGGCAAATGCAAAAATGCACAATGTTTGGGAGTACGCTTGGAGGATTGTTTCTAGAGCATCATCGGGATAGAGTATTGGCATGTAGACCATTGAGAGGAACTTCGATGGATGTTGTGACCATGAAGATCATGGGTGTCTAGTTTAGTACTACAACTGGGACATAAGGAGTTCATCAACTAGTCCATAACCCATAACGAGGGGCATGGGAGGCTTAGGAGGATCAGGTCAACCACCACCTAGGAGGAAATACTAGGTGGAGTTCTAGTTTTGGATCTGGTGGACAAGGTCCACATCCACAACAACCACCTCAACAACCTCTACAACCTTAACAATTAGAGACACCTCAAGTTTACTATGAGATGTCTCTCCACTTGCCAGTATAAAGGTATTGAAGATGTAGCAGAGCATGTGCATAAGTGTGAATTATTATGGTGTGCTAAAGGAATTATACTTCGATAGGAAGGAAAGTCAATTTTCCACTACTCTTCAAGGGCACACACATAGTTGGTATAGAAGTATGATCCACATCAATGTAGGTGGATTATAATGCTTTGCACACTACATTTTTAGTTGAGTTTCACATTCCAAAGTTTGAGCAACAGAGCATCAACACTCAAGGATATCAAACAAGGGATTATTTGAAAGTGTGAGGGAGTATGACACACATTTTAAGACTCTGTTGTCTAAATTATCTTATGATATTCATCCAAGTCAGCATGCATAGTGGTTCATTGGAGGATTATTAACTCTATTTCATAGAGATTTATCTCATAAGACATATATGATCCATGAGGCCTTGGAAGAAGCTCTGCATGCATTGAGGTAGTTGGAAGTGTTGATACTGGAGTGAGCCCATTCTTAGAGGTGATTACAGCCATGGAAAAAATAATTGAGAATCTTTCTACTAACTCAACACATGAGACATGCAGTGGTATATGGTGCACAAATTGTGAGGTTGAAGGACATACTAAGGATAGTTTCCCATGCAAGTCATGTACATGCATTGTTATTAGATTGTGAATTTTGTCATCACCTTGGACCATGATGTCTAAAATTTCCTCTTTTGTATGCATGATTCAGAAGAATGTGTCCATGTATTGTAATATTTTCCATGCTCATACCCACTGACACCATTGATTGATATTGATTATAGATTGATTGATCATATCCATGAATCCATTGAGACAGAGTGTGCACTAGACTAGTGTGGTGAGTAAATCAAAGGAACAAGAAGGAAAAAATAATGAAGGGCATAACAATGGGGATAAACATAGGAATGGAGGATTCTGAGGAGGATATCGAGGTCGAGGTCATGGTGGTGGTAGAGGTAGGTTCACTTGAGGAACTTGTTATACTTGTGGGTCCCTAATCATTATCAGAGAGATTTTCCTCAGAATATAGTTTTCTCATGGTGTGGGAAGTAACATAAGTTAGAAGATTTCCCAGACCTATATGAGCACATGAGTAAAAATAAGAAGAAGGAAAAGGGCACAGGGGATGATCAAGGTACAACATGTGAAATGTTGATCAATGGATGCCTAAGAAGATGTTTGATCTTGATTTATAACCTATATTGGTTACCACACACGTGGTCACACACACGTGAGCCTCTTAAGGCTAATCCACTCATCATAAAGAAGATGTGATACATGCTAAGTATCCAGATGTGGTACACATCAAAAGGAAGTCTATCAAGAGACTATGGGAGTCATTAGGGAGTTATAGGGTGAAATAAATGTCTAAAGGAGTAGGTGCACATGAGAGAGAACATGTAAATAATGTTGAGCTCCCAAAAAGGATGTGGATGACTTAAAGGAGGTGTGTAAGATGTTGTGCTAGAGAATATCATCCCACTACTAGGGGAATGGCTACGTGAAAAGGTATTATGCATGCACTTGGAGTTGAGCAGCATGAGAGGAAAATACTTCATGCAAATCTACCACCTCATAATCATGAATTTGACAAGGAGATCACACTTGATGCAGTGATTGATGGTGGTTAGGTTAGAAGTAATATTTTTGATAGACATAGGTGCTAAAGTAAATGTGTTAACTATTGGATGCATGGAATCAGATGGGTAGACCAACATTACAACCATATTCAAATGTGTTGTATATGGAAAAAAAACTAGGGCTATGCCTATTGGGGTATTGAAAGGATGCATCCATTACCATTCAGGAGCCAAGTTTACTAGAGACTTTGAGGTATTGGAGCTTGCTAAAGTAGAAAACTTTCTAACATTACTTGGATGACCCTGGTGTTATGCAAACAATGTTGATCTATGTTTTAACAAGAGATACATAAGTTTTGAGAATAAATATGATGATGTGTGATCATACCTCTGTATGATAAGAAGGAATAGAGCCTTATGTTGAGCCCTTGAGTGAAGAAGAGCTTAATCAAATTTATGCATATGCACAGATGTGCACATGATCCAAAATGTGAACCATCAAGGAAGGTGTACTTTCAATGGGGGAAGATGCATGTCTATTTGTAAGTGACACTACTAGTGTTTCTTGTGATAACTAGGCTCATGGAACATACGAGATGGTTAGGCATGAAGTTAAAGGATGAGTCACACAGGATGATTAGGCCACGCATGGTGAGGCATTTAGGTTCAACTCAGTACCAAGAGTATACTGGTGAAGGGAATCCGATACATTCTTACACACCATGGAGACTTAGTGGTAAAATGAAGGGGATATAAAGAAACATGTTGGTCTATACCTTTGTGGATAACAACAATGCATTGGTGGGAAACACATAGAGATAACCTTTTGGAATGGAAGAAGTGAGAATCACCTTTTCCACTAGGTTTACTCAGAGCAATGTACCTACACACATATGTGAATATCATGGGAAGACTCTGCCTTTTCACATCCATAATTGTGAGAGACTATGGGCATAAGGCTAGGAGGCTTTACCACCATCACTTTGGGTACATAAGTTCTATTCCACACTACGTGGATGCATGTGCACATGGTATGTCCATGCAGAGCTAAAAAGGGAGACTACATGAATTGGCATGAGATGACTACATGTATGATTCAAACTTTTGATTACTTTTCTACTAAGCCTCTAGTCCATGAAGCATTACAGATCATGAAGCACATCACATTGGGGGATAACAGTGAAAAGGATGAAGAGCTCATGCTAGAATTTTTTGGTGAAATTGATTCCAAGGCATGCCTAGATCTTGAGGAGAAAAGAGTATACATATGGGTCATGCCTGGAAAAAAAAAAGAAAAATGTAAATTGGTATACATGATTGATGATGAAGAAGTTGAAAACTTGGATGTTAGCCACATAAAGGTGTGCACGTGAGGTGATGGATTCATTAGATGAAAAGGCATGTGTACCATGCTCCCATGAAAATAAAGAAGGTTAACATTGGCATAAAGGATGAGCCCTAAGGAGGCCATTATTGGTGATTACTTGTCGAGAAAAGAAGTAGAAAGATTATTGAGCTCTTTTGAACTTTCCAGATCTATTTCCAGGGTATCATGAGTTAAAAAGGGTACACACCTTCTTTAGGTGAAGATGAAGATAAATTTGAAAGAAGGTGCACTGTGCACACCGTTAGGAAGAGGCCTTATAGATGAATCCTAACTTACATGAAAGTGAAGGAGGAGATTGATAAAATGCTCAAGTCTGGAATTATTGAGCCTATTGAAGAATCTGAGTGGGTTAGCCCCATGGTTATAAGCATTAAGAAGGATGGGAGGATAAGGATTTGTGTGGACTATAGAGAACTCAATGCTTCATGTGTTATAGATCCTTTTCCCACCCCATTTACAAAAGAAATCCTTGAAGGAGTTATTGGGCATGAGATATATTCTTTTACAGATGGGTTTTCAGGTTATCACCAGGTGCACATCGTGAAAGAAGATCAGGAGAAGACCAATTTCACCACTAAATGGGGAAGTTTTTGCATATATAATTATGCCTTTTGGATTGAAAAATGTGTTGACAGTATTCTCACATTGTTGTGCAAGCATTTCAAGATTTTATTCACAAATTCTTGCAAGTGTATTTGGATGATTGGACTATATATGGGTTTAGTTAAAGATCATTGTGATAATATGAGGCTCATGTTTGAGAGGTGTAAGAAGTTGAAGCATCTCTCTTAACATTAAAAAGTGTATATTTTGCTACACCCTTTGGAACTTTACTTGGGCACATCATTTGTAAAGAAGGATTATTGGTAGACCCAACCAAGATAGTTGTGATCTTGGGTTTAGAAGAACCTACCAATCAAAGTGAAGTGTGTGGATTTTTGGGGCATACTGGTTACTATAAAGAAGTTTATCAAGGGATATGAAAATATTTCCATGCCCTTGGAAGATTTTTCAAAGCTAAAGGGAAATTTTATTGGGGAGACACACAATAACAACAGCATTTGAAACATTGAAGGAGAGATTACCACTACACCTATTTTGTGCTTTCCTTCATGGGACAAACCATTTTTCATGTACATGTTGATGCCTCTTGGCATGGTGATTGGTGTAGTGTTGGTGCAACCAAGGAAGGAATTGTGGATCATCCCATTTTCTTTGTAAGTAGGAAGTTGACACCCACGAGAGAAAATTATACTACTACTAAGTGCAAAGCTTTTCTATGATCTACATGCTTCATAAGTTTAGACAATACTTGTTGGCTACTCCCATTTATCTTCTATATAGATCATATGGCATTGAAATACTTAGTCAACAAGCCTATTTTTACAAGGGCACATCTACAGGTGGATACTTTTTTTCAGAGTTTGACTTCACAGTTGTTGTCAAACCAGGGAAGAGAAATTCAGGGCTGATCACTTATCAAGAATCAATTCTAGGAAGGGACACATAGAGCATTTGAAGATACTATGCCTAGATGCATATTTTTTAGTTAAACCACACCCTCATATTTGGAAGATATAGTTATTTTTACACACTAGATTAGTGCTTGAAGGAATGAAGACATTGAGAAAAAAATACTTTCTATATACATGTGCACCTTATCAATTGATTGGTGGAGATTTTACAAAATGGGAAGAGATGAGTCTTGTGCACCATTGTGTTTTGGAACATGAGCATGAAGCCATTATGGAGGAGGCTCATGGTGGAATAACAGGAGGACATTATGCATGTGATGCTACATGCACAAATCTTATGGTTGGAATTTGGTGGGAGACATTGTACAAGGATACCAAGGAATATGTGAAAGCATGTGATCATTTTCAACACCTTAGGAAAATCCTAGACATAGAGATGAGATGTCACTTAGACCTATAGCAAGTGCAAAACCTTTTGAAAAGTGGGATATTGAATTTTTAGGACCTATTTCACCACCCACACGTAGGACTGATGTGTGCTACATTATTACTTGTACATAATTATCTAAAAAGGTGGGAAGAGGAAACACCTACAAAGGATTGTACAGCATCCACAACAACAAGGTTTTATGGGAAAAAAACATTATTAGTAGGTATGGTTGTCATTAATCTTGACAAGTGATAGAGGAACTCATTTCTTGAATGAGACAATCAAATTTTATATTAGTAGAGTTTATGGTGGCACACCATAAAACTACCCTTATCACCCTCAAGCTAATGGTACTACAAGGCTTTCAACAAGATCTTGGGACAAACATTGACAAAAATATGTGATGTTGGAAGAAAATATTGGGATGATAAAGTGTCAGCTATACTTTGGGCTTACAAGACCACTTATAAAAGGTTGAATAAGGCCACACCTTTTTAGTTGGTGTTTGGAAAAAAGCTATACTACCAATTGAATTCATGTTACCATCCCTATGTATTGCATGCGCACAGTGGATTAGATGATGAACAAGTTATTGAAGAGCGACATTGAAAAACTAATGCAATTAGATGAGTGGTGTGCACAATTGCATTGGAGCCAGAAGACTAAGAAGGAAAAAAAAAAGGCATGACATGATAGGCACATTAAGAACAAGACATTTGTAGTTGGCAAGATGGTCCTTCTCTATGACTCCAAGTTTGCACGCCACCTAGGAAAATTGAAGGTGCATTGGTTGGGACCTTTTGTAGTAACCAAGATACTTGAATTAGGTGCATGTCAATTATAGGTGCTGGATGACACCATGTTTCCTAGTTACTTTAATGGGAGTAGGTTGAAGCCCTACTATAAATAAAGCTTCTTGGTGTTTGTAATAAGGTAGTATTTCCACTTAGATTAGGTTTCCCTTTCATGTTTTTCTTTCCAATTTTTTTTTTGTTTTTTTTTTTTTTTTTTTTTTGTAATAAGCACATGCTTGCATGTGGAAGATGATTACTATATTTGATTTCATGCACAGAGGACCACACATACTTTTAGTGTGGGGTGAACTAGGTGTATATGCATGAAAAAGAGACCTTTGATTAGGGTGGTGTTGGGTTTTAAGTTGAAGTGATGAAGATGTGCACAATGTATAAGAAGATGATGGTTTACTAGTTGTAGAGGTGTGTGAAAGGATGGGAAAATAGGAAAAAGGTGTCATAAGAAATGAGAAGGATGGTGATAATAAGGAAATTTCTCATGATGAAGACCACACATGAAAAGGATCACACAATGTAACATGAGGTAGGAAATGATATGATGAACTACTTGGTATATGGCATAGAGGATTATGTACTTGTGGTAGAAAGGACGTGTGTACACGGAGGTATGTGGCAGGGAAGTAGTAAGTGCACACCAAAGGTTACGACTATAAAATGCATGGAAAAAGCAAAAAAAAGAAAAAAAAAGAAAAAAAGATTTAAAGCTGTTGTACGGTGGTAGGTGGTGAGCATTTAATGTGGTAAAAATTTGAAAATCTATAAAAGGCATCGGGGTAAATTCATTTTTACCTTACCTTGTGAAGAACTTTGTGCATTTTCAAGAGAATTCATGTGATTTCTTGTGAAATTGCATGTGAAAACTAAAAATTGATTAAACCAAGATCAAAGTAAGGACACAACCAAGTAGAAGAGCTCCTTTAGAAGGAAATTTTGAATTTTGAGGCTTAGGGGTGGCATGGAAGCTTTTTTGTTTAATTTGAGAAAGGCTTTGTAAAGTTAGGGTTTTAGTTAGGGTTTGAAGAATTAGGGCACAAAATTGAAAAAGAAAGGAAAAGAATATTTGGCATGGGTAGATTAAAGCAAGAAATTAAAGGCACTAAGGCATAAGGAAAGAGTAATAGTTAAAGTTTTTTTGCATGTGACATGGCACCCCAGAAGGTAGAAAACCACATCACCTAAGGGAAAGGAAAAGGAAAGGGAAGGAAAATCCCATGGTTGAAGATATATATAAAGAAGAATGGTACTCGAAATGTAATTACCCCAATGGAGTGCTTATGGGGAAAGATTGGGTTTCACATGTGTGCAAGATGACAATTAGTGATTATAACCATCATTTGAGACTGAATGGGCAAGAGATAGAGAGTGAGATTTATGTGATGAAAAGGAAAAGGAATTTCTGATGATGATAAGCCCATCTATGATGACGAAAGGGCATCAAATTTGTAGAATCTTAGAGTTATTTAGTTATATGAACTCCCCTACTTTGGAAAACCTAAGCTAATTATATATCAATGGCTCATGTCACGCATCCATGAAGATTTCTTTTCTATTTTTTTCAAGGAGGATGCACCTTTGACATCATTAATTGGAAAATTTATTCTTTTAAAATAGGGAAAAAATTTCAATGGACTTAAGATGATGATGATGAAGTAAAGAAGACTGCCAAAGACATGAACTATCAATGAGGAGGATGCACATGGATATCACTAAGCTCGATGATCTATGTGATCGTAGAATGGCCATGGTTGTTTTAAAATTTGAATGAATAAAAATATGGGGCCAAGTGAATAAGTGATGGCTTCATGTCAAAGAAAATATCTAAAGGCATATATTCGATCTATAACCTTGTTAGGATTCATATATGCAAAGGAGATCATTGAGGAAGAAGCACGCATGGGGGACAAGATTACTTTTGAAATGTCCTCCTGTTATTGATTGTTTTCTCAAGAACTTGGGGTGTAATGGGCTAATGATAAAATATGGGAGTTCCCCAAAGAAAACACATCCCCTACAAAAAATTTTTTACTACACTTGTGATACCATCACTAATGCATATAAGTCATAGGGAGGAGGATAGATGGTACATAAAAATGTGAGGCATTTGGAGTAGAATGGCACATTCCAAGTGAACTACCTCCTACGTATTGGAAGGGAAGGCAAGATTTTTGTCTATCAACACTTCTGCATTGGCCATTTTTATTTGAAGGATGGGATGAAGAGTCCTTGGTGCAAAATTTTGTTTTCCTTCACAACATGTATTTTTAGATTGAGTGAAATAGGTTTTCAAGGCATGCAAAACTAAGGTTTGACACTGATAAGATAGACTATGAGTATCACACCTTGCGTAAAACATATATGTTTATCCCAAGAAGAGCACATATGAAGAGACATTGATATCAGATGATATCAATATGTCCAAGTCTATTACTTTGGAAATTGCTAATATAGCGGCAACAAAAAGATTTATATCTATCTAAAGCCCTAGAAGAGTTGATGGAAAGTATGTGGAGGATGACTTGACAATCCCAAAAGATCCTATAGGGAAGAAGACATGGGAAAAAAATAATGCACAAGGATACTCCCCTTGTCAGTGAGGAGGAAGAAGGAGTGAAGATACCTCTCATTTCAAAGCACAACTACAAAGAAGAAAACAATGCATAAGGAGTCGGAAACCAAGTGTGAGCAAAAAGAAGCCACCAACAAGAAGAAGTCTCTAGTCAAGAAGAAGCTAAAGGTAGTGTCTAGTGAAAGACACAAAGAGAGTCAAGAGAGATGATGAGAGAGACTGAGACATGAGGAGGAGGTTGGAAGGAATGAAGAAGAGGAAGTATTGTAAAAGGATCCCTTGGTTCATGATGTTGAGGATTCATATACAAAAGAGAGAACATGCATCATGAGAGATCCCAGTCATGGAGCCAGAGGTGGAAGGGCTTGAGGTACCTATCACTCAGATTTTGGAGGAGAAATAAGAGCCTACCAAGGAGCATGGAGTTGAGAAGGAAATTGAGCACAATATTGAAGCAAGAGGTAGAGTGCATTGTAGAGCACATTTTTGAGCATGAAAAAGTGAGGTAGGAAAATAAGAAAAGAATGATGGTAAAGTAGAATGAAGGTCCATAGAGAACACCCTTACACTTAGTTTTCCAAAAAGGACCCATGGGAAGAACAAGAAGCCAAGACACACACCCCAGGGCCCTATGATGTAATATGATGATGATCCTAATAAAGTTTTGTGTGTAAGATATCAAAGTACAATGGCCACAGAAGATCTCTTTTGTTGGTCATTCTTTAAGAAGGAAGAAGCCTTTTCACACACAAAGGAAAGATGCTCTCTAGGAATTTCAATCACACATGAAGATCCATAGTTTGAGGTTAGTGTGCAATCAATAACTGAGACCCAAATTAAGTCTACACTAGGGAGGCTTATCCGATAGTCGATGCACATATGCTAATGGATGAACAAGTGTGTAATGCACTTAACAAACTATCAGTGGATGTAGGGGTGAGAATTTTTTATAAGGACACCACATAAGGAATATGCGCAAGGAGATAGAAGAGAAGGATAAGGAAATAAGAGAGAGGGATAAAGAGATCAAGGAGAAAGATAAGATCATCACACAACTAAAGTAGGAAGTAAGGGAAGAGAAGGGATAGACACACAACATACAAGAAGGTAGAAATGCATTGCAAATGTTATTACACTCACATGCCTAGATCTTCTTGATCAAGTCCAACCTTCATATGAGACCACATTACATTTTCTAGAGGACTTGGCACATGATTACACATGAGAAGAAGGTTCTCACATAGAGTCTATAGAAGAAGTAATGGCATGAAAAAAGAGTGACATGGAACAGATCAAAGAACACCTCACATAGTATGATGCATTGGTAGTGGAGGCTAAAGAGGTTGTGTAAGTGAGAGTTTGTATATGATAACTTCCAGGAATTTGATCATGTTGTGGGTTTTCTTGTTGTTTAGGATGAAGCATAAATTGAAGGAGTTCTAGGACAAGAACAAGAATAATAGGGTGGAACATGGGAAAGGTATTGGCCAGGTGGAATAGAAGAGGGAAATAATAAACATGTTGAAGACCTCACTCAAGGAAAAAATAAAGGAACTCTTCCCACATATCACGCACAAGATGGATGCATTAGATGATGATGCAAAACAAGTTTGGAAGTTTTGATTGAAAAATGAAGGGGAAGATTTATGAATTGACTCCTGTAGGTCCCGGAATTGTTGATAATGCGCGGTGCAGGTAGTAAGGAACTTAGAGGGTGGAAGGAGATAGAGAAAATATTGATTAAGGAATTTCCTATACTCCTTCCCCCTAAGGAAAATTGATTCTTTGATTCTTTGGCACAAGTATATTTATTTATTTTCATTCTTTGATCTAAAGAGGATGTTATACTATTCTTTTACACGACACTCTCTAGTGTTGTTAGATAGAAACAACATACCTAGTGTGGGGTAATGTTGGGATGATAAAATGACTAAGTATCAGAATAGGAAGGAACATATGCACATGGAAGAAGAGGTAGCACGTGGGAGGATGCATACAAAGGTTGAGAAAGGTGGCACACGGGAATGGTACATAGAAGAATTAAGGACTTAGCCATTTTTTGGAAATAGGCTAAAAATAGACTTGGAGTGCTCATCACACAAAGGTTACCTTGGAAAGCAAGTATTGGCTATTTTTGGAGAAAACACATGTAAAACAAAGATTAAGCACATGCATGAGTTTAGCTATTAATAGGATTAAAAAAATATTATTAGGAAATCTATTATTATAAAATGTTTTGTAAAGCATGCATGTAAGTACATGGTTATTTTGAGCATGCCTATTATTAGGAAGTGCATGGAAGTGAAGGGTAAGTCCCCACCCCTATAAATACTTAGTTAGGACTAGGAATGGTTATGCATAACAATATATCACCATTGTGTTAGTGTTATGATTTATATTATAGTTGCGAGCATGACTTTTTATTTTTGGATGTTATGTATCAAATTTCTTAATTATGTAGTTGTTTCTATGATTAATGGATAATTGTGGTTGGATTATGATCATTGATGTATCTGAGTATGGAGATGTGTTTATGAAATTGATCTTAGTTATGGTTTATCTATAATCATTGTTTCCTTATTACATGTAAACAAATCCAAATTGTGTATGCTTACAATGTTAGAGGTGCTAAGATAAAAGATATATTACATTGGCTTAAGGTGGGAGATAAGGTTTTCAAATAATTTTTGCATTCTCTCAAATCTAAACATGCACACTAACAAATCAAAGCCATATGCAATGGCTTGCAAATTCTATTTGAAGAGTCATATATGGTGAAGGCTTTTGTCCACCATTATCAATAAGTTTTCAAAGCAATTCTCATGAGTGAAAAATGACACTTGAGAAATGCATATTGTAGTCCCTTGTAAGATTTATCAAGCACAAAGGATTTATTGTGATAGAATGTTGTCTCCTACAGATCTTTATGAGGAAATTTATCCAATGGCTAATGAAAAATCCTTGGGGCATAACAACATGCCTTGTGATTTCTATAAAACCCTTTAGGATGTGGTTAGTAATGACCTCTTCCATGTTTATTTAGAATATTTTCATTCCAATTCACTTGGTAATTTCATTAACTAGGTCCCCATTGAATTCATTCCAAGGATGGGGGATCCAGAGCTTATTTGTAATTAGCATTCAATTAACTTTCTCATAGTCTCATCCAAAATATTTTCCAAAGTCTTATCTTTGTGCATTCGCCACTCGTTACCTACAATTATTAGTTTAGAAAAAATGAGTTTATTAGAAGTAGATACATTTTGGAAAATATTATTGTAGTATGAGAAGGTATGGAATGGGTTTGACAATCTCACTAGAAATCCCTTTTTGTTAAAATTGACTTGGAGAAATCCGATGATAGGATTGAATGGAACTTCATTTTATACATGGTGTGTTTGGTTTTTTTCCTACCTTCATCAACTCAATGTCCATGATTTTTATTGATGCATTTTCTTGTCTTTCCATCAATGATATTCACTTTAAACCATTTGGGGTTTTTCGCTCTATTAATCAAGGCTTCCCTTTATGTCTTTCTCTGTACATGTTAGTGATCGAAGAATTTACCTATCTTTTCACCAATTCCAATCAACATGGTTTGGTGAAATTCATTTCACTACTGAGGTTTCCCCCACTCAAATGGTCAATGGCCACTTTATGAATGGCTATTTTCTCACCTTAAATGAAGATGAGACTAATGTTTAACATGCCTTGCATTTCTTTGATATTTTTTGCCACACCTTGGGATTGAGCATCCAGTCACAAAAGCTGTAGTGCTATAGAAAATCCATTTCGTATCCACCCCCATGGTTAGTTATATTCTAATGAAAGTGGATTCAACATGGAGCAACCCCCTCTTGGCTATAGAAGTATGTGATGGATATATTTGAGAAGAAGTTATCATAGTGGATCACGAAGCCTCTCTTGTTAGTAAGATTTCAGATTTGTTCCAAATTCCTTGTAGCCATGCATGTGTACTATTCTTCATGATAGGCCCCTTCTCAATATTCTCATTAAATACTAGAAATTTCTCTAATACTTTATATGGGCTAGCTCAAATCTTGGAAAGGGTTTTCATCAATTTTTTTGGGAATTATGTTGCATGCCCAAAGAATCTAGGGGTATGGACTTGTTAGATGTTGGTTGATAAGGAAACAACATCTGTTCTAAAGATGGTTCATGTTATTGATAGCTAGGAGAAATGGAAAATTATTTTATGTAATTAAATTTCGGAGGGTACCCCACAATGACACAAGACTTGTAAGGGTTTAGATTTTCCAAACTTTACTATTTATTAAAGATCCAATGAAAGTGGCGAGGTCTTTTGTTATTAAAAGTATTTGGAAATCTTGGGAGAAAATCAAGCCCTAACTGATATGGAACAAAGATGAATTCAGAAGCTGGGGTGTTCATCGGTTCTCATTCGGTGTAGTAGCCACCGATCATACCTTTTACAATGCACCTATTGCAAAGGTTCCCTAGGTGCATACCCTCAATATTGTGAGATGAGGGATTATCATGTTGCGAGAAATTTATAGTTGATAACCCATATGAAATATTCTTTGGTTAGAAGCTAATGTTAAATTATCATTAACTACTAGCAACCGAGAATCCTATCAAGCCATTCTTGAAGCTATTTCGAATGATATGCCATAGAAAATTGAGGTTATATCCTCTTAGCCACGATGGAAGGAATAATAATGGTTTCTAGATACACCTTTTTTATAATTATTCACCCAACAAAGGTTATGAATTGTTGTCTCCCAAGCTTCCAATGGTGGATAAACTCAATTCTTGTTGGTTGTTACACTCTTACGCTTTGTTTGTGCAACACAAATTCTCTTTTATCTAGTCTATCATTCTTGAACCCAAGCTTGCTCATTTTTCATAGTGTATTATTTACTAGGGGTTACTTTGGGCTTATTCAATTAGGTGTTTTGGATCCTTATTTCCCATACTATGGGTGAATTGAAACCCTTATGCACCTTTCTGGTTTCGTCACAAAGCTCAAATTATATGGGTTTGGATTCATGAATTATTTCATTCTTTTTGGTTTGAACCATTTCTCTAAAAACGTATTCTATTAGGAGATTAGATGGGATTAGCCATGAATTTTACCCAAGTATGACATGATTTCAAAGTGGAAATAATTTTTGTTAATTTGGAAAGAGAGAAATTCAAATCTCTTTTTATTCTACTTCGATTGCAATCTTTTCAATTCTAGTAAATTGATGATTGCATCTAAATATTTTTCTACAAATTAAAGTGCAAGCACAAAAGGTGGAATTAGAAGTGGAACACATCTAGAATATGCTTGATTACTATGGAAATTCCCTATTCATTGTTTCTCGTGTTCTTCCGCCCCTTCTTATTAGGGATTTCTCTCTAAGGGGTAGAGGCCATTTGTGCAATCACTCTTACCATCATCACTCATGCATCCATTACAGCTGAGACTCTCCACCTCTCTAACACTCTCCCCCACTACCTTAACAAGAGGGGTGGGGCTCTCTTATACCTTTCCATCACAACTCACTTATGCATCTAACTACCAACAATTTCCCTCAAGTGACATTGGCCATTTCACCTCCTCATGGGTGGGCGAATACATCTAAATAACATAAAAAGATAACTAAAGAAATTTCCAATAGCAGAGCTCATTCCTAATAGGCATGACCTTCCTAGGGAAGGTGGGGTAAGCTTGATAATAGATATCCTCTGCATCCGACTCTCTTTGTTGTTGTGGCCTGATTATTCTTATTTTTAGTGTGATCTTATAGTTGGTTTGCTCCTGCAAGCTCATAATTTTTAATTTTCTGTTCCTTTTGGCGGGTTTGGACTTGAGGCATGCTTCTATACCACCTACTTATTGTTGTGAATAGTTGTAATTTTTAAAAATTATTAGTAACATAGAAAATATTTCATAAAAAGGTTAATAATTAATTATTATTTTCTTACTTTTTACTTGAATATATTTCATAAATTATACCTTTCCATCACAACTCACTTATGCATCTAACTACCAGCAATTTCCCTCAAGTGACATTGGCCATTTCACCTCCTCATTGGTGGGCGAATACATCTAAATAACATAAAAAGATAACTAAAGCCATTTCCAATAGCAGAGAGCTCATTCCTAATAGGCATGACCTTCTAGGGAAGGTGGGGTAAGCATGATAATAGATATCCTCTGCATCGACTCTCTTTTTGTTGTTGTGGCTTTGATTATTCTTATTTTTAGTGTGATCTTATAGTTGTTTTGCTTCTGCAGGAGCTCATAATTTTTAATTTTATGTTCCTTTCGGCGGGTTTGGACTTGAGGCATGCTTCTACACCACCTACTTATTGTTGTGAATAGTTGTAGTTTTTAAAAATTATTAGTAACATATAAACTATTTCATAAAAAGGTTAATAATTAATTATTATTATTTTACTTTTTACTTGAATATATTTCATAAATTATACCTTTCCATCACAACTCGCTTATGCATCTAACTACCAACAATTTCCCTCAAGTGACATTGGCCATTTCACCTCCTCATGGGTGGGTGAATACATCTAAATAACATAAAAAGATAACTAAAGCCATTTCCAATAAAGAGAGAGCTCATTCACGATAGGCACGACCTTCCTGGGGAAGGTAGGGTAAGCGATAATAGATATCCTCTGCATCGACTCTCTTTGTTGTTGTGGCTGATTATTCTTATTTTTAGTGTGATCTTATAGTTGGTTTGCTTCCTGCAGCTCATAATTTTTAATTTTATGTTCCTTTCGGCGGGTTTGGACTTGAGGCATGCTTCTACACCACCTACTTATTGTTGTGAATAGTTGTAGTTTTTAAAAATTATTAGTAACATATAAACTATTTCATGAAAAAGACCTTAATAATTAATTATTATTTTTACTTTTTACTTGAATATATTTCATAAATTATACCTTTCCATCACAACTCGCTTATGCATCTAACTACCAACAATTTCCCTCAAGTGACATTGGCCATTTCACCTCCTCATGGGTGGGCGAATACATCTAAATAACATAAAAAGATAACTAAAGCCATTTCCAATAGCGAGAGAGCTCATTCTGATAGGCCACGACCTTCTGGGGAAGGTAGGGTAAGCTTGATAATAGATATCCTCTGCATCTGACTCTCTTTGTTGTTGTGGCCTGATTATTCTTATTTTTTAGTGTGATCTTATAGTTGGTTTGCTTCCTGCAGCTCATAATTTTTAATTTTATGTTCCTTTAATGGGTTTGGACTTAAGGCATGCTTCTACACCACCTACTTATTGTTGTGAATAGTTGTAATTTTTAAAAATTATTAGTAACATATAAACTATTTCATAAAAAAGGTTAATAATTAATTATTAATTTTTACTTTTTACTTGAATATATTTCATAAATTATACCTTTCCATCACAACTCGCTTATGCATCTAACTACCAAAGAATTTATCTCAAGTGACATTGGCCATTTCACCTCCTCATGGGTGGGTGAATACA
Organism: Taxus wallichiana var. yunnanensis; assembly: GCA_018340775.1. Lineage (NCBI taxonomy): Eukaryota > Viridiplantae > Streptophyta > Pinopsida > Cupressales > Taxaceae > Taxus > Taxus wallichiana. The sequence continues at coordinate 934,264,868 of CM031242.1, forward strand.
TCTAAATAACATAAAAAGATAACTAAATCCATTTCCAATAGTAGAGAGCTCATTCCTAATAGGCATGACCTTCCCGGGGAGAAGGTGGGGTAAGTCGATAATAGATATCCTCTGCATTCGACTCTCTTTGTTGTTGTGGCCTGATTACTCTTATTTTTAGTGTGATCTTATAGTTGGTTTGCTTCTGCAGGCTCATAATTTTTAATTTTCTGTTCCTTTCGGCGGGTTTGGACTTGAGGCATGCTTCTACACCACCTACTTATTATTGTTGTGAATAGTTGTAATTTTTAAAAATTATTAGTAACATAGAAACTATTTCATAAAAAGGTTAATAATTAATTATTATTTTTTTACTTTTTACTTGAATATATTTCATATTTTTATTTTAATAATTAATTATTGATTTTTATTTTAATCCATTCATACTAAAATTCACATTTAATTTATATGATTTTGAATCTCGTGCATGTACTTTAGGTTTGTTTCAAGTCATGATTGATTTTGTAAGTAACATTCTATGTTGATTTAGCAAATAAGTTCCCATTTTATTTTTCGTATTTCACTCCTAACTACATATTAGGAGAAAATTTGGGGAAATGGTCCCATAATACTTTATTAGATTGGTCTTGGGGGATTGTAAGTTTGTAGATTAAAAAAAAATCAAATGATGAAGTTGATATTTAGTAAAAAGAATTCCTACAATAATATGTAATAAAGTTATTCACTAAAAATAACAAATGGACAACCAATAGAAACCTTGTAAAGTTTTTCTAAACTGTTCTTAAATTTTAAGAATTGTAATCTTATAATTTTCTTAATAGGTAATATTATAAAGGTGTAAGAAAATTGCAAATAAAAAAAAAACAAATAATCAATTACATTTTAAAAAATGAATCCTATAAATAATCAACAAATAATTGTTGTTCCATAATTGGGTTGATATCTTGTATTTAAGGTATAATTTTCATTTATATTTTTGATTAGTAACCTTTACTTTAAAGCCTTATGTAAAAATAGCAAGGGTTTTGACATGTCTGACTTCTTAATGATTTTTCATAAAGCTTTGACATTTAAATGAATTATTTCTTCTTACAAAAGCTTCTAGGTTCCATGAAAAATATCCTTGAAAGTCTCATCCTCCCATGCAAATCTCACACATGTGGGTGAGCAAATGAAATTCACCTATTGAGCTGGTTTTTGCATTCTTAAGGACTTAGTAGAGCCAAAAATAATTTTCCTTGCAATTTCTTCACTTCCTTGACCTACAATTTTTCTGAAAGCACTGTAACAATCTCATCCATGATTTTCAATGATCATTCACACTTTTCCATTCTTGAAACTCTCCACACACCAACACTTACCTGTGTCTTCATACCTTGTTCTCAAGAGCTTACTTCCAAAAGAACTTCATCATGCCTCATACATCTAAAGTATGACATGATACACCTCTTACACATGTTATTTCACCTCTAACTACATTAATCATTCTTCATACTTGACCTGCTCTACCTCATACTTTGCATGATACTACATCATCGATTGCACTAGGTCAAAAACAAGCCCGAGAATGACTTGACTCAACACTTGACTCTCATGATTTGACCTTGCCGACCTCTTACAAACTCATTAACACCTATGAAACACCATAGTAAGCATGTTAGACCTCATGAGAACCTCTGAACAAATTTTGATCTTCATACCATGACCATGCATGCGACCAAGACATTATGAATAGACACCAAGATTGGACACTACCAATCAACCTTCAAGATTAACCTTGATTGACACCTCATAGAGACACCTATGACACCTAAAATCCCTTTTCCATCAATGAAATTTGACATCAATGAAAACTACATAGACACAATTACCAAAACTAATGAAAGGAGATGAAATAAGACTCAAACTTGAATTCACATGAGAGGGTTTTGTATTATAAGGGAGCTTTATTTTGTGCACTAATTTTGTGAGAGTATCTTTACATGTTGGGTGACATTGAATTAAATGATATAAGGAGACTTGATAAATAGTGGCATGGGCCATGATGGTAGAAAAAAATTAGAGAGATAAACCCAACTAGATAGAAAAATATGAGGATATGTATATAAAAGGTGACATTTAAGAGACCAAGGGGATAAGACACAAAATGTGATGTTTAAGCAAAAAGTGATTGTCTTCAAATGAATAAAATGACCATATCTCAAAATAGAATTTGAATTTGAAAAAAAAAAAAGAGGTATTTTTGAATCTAATTATGTGAAATAAAAACCTTTGAGGGATTTTCCCAAAAGAGTGTAGTTTTTATTATGCCGTAATTGCTAAAAATATTACATTTGAATTTTGGAAAATTGTGCTAAAATTTAGGGAAAGCAAAAAGAGGTTTTTGTTAAATATGTAAACCAAAATAAAATCAAAGGATTTTGAGAATAGATTCATTATTCTTGATATACTAAATAAAAGGTGGTTTGGCAATTAAGAACCCTCGAAAGTGATCTAAAAAGGAATACCTACCATGAGATCTTTGGAATATATTTGAAAATTAGTTTGAGGTTAAGAAACATGATGAAATCAGAATGGAATCCAAATAAAAATCCTAGAAAAATTTGATATATCTCAAACTAAGTAAAAGGAATAAGCCCTAGGGAAGCGATGGTTTGATCAAGAGTTGGGTTAACTAAATGATTTAAACTAAATGGTTAAATTTATTGGGGTTAGTAACTAATGGTAGATTATCGTAATTAGTTAGTTTTTGAAGCTAATTAAAAAAATAAAGATAATACATGAATGAAGATAAATAATAATAGAAAATGAAATAAAGTACTAGTAATAGGAAATAGAGAGCGATTTAGTTGATATTCGGATTGTGTGTTGATCGGATCAGCTTGATAAGCGATAGGGGCTAGAACTGATATGATAAATCTTTATCTTTGAAATTATTTCTTGCAAATATTCCTAGAACAAAGTGTATGGCATAGAAAAAAGTGTATGAGAATTATATCCCTTACGTATGCTTGTCCTTTATGCTTTTAGCTCCTAATTTTTTTTTTGATATGTATGTTGCTTTGTAATATTTTCCTTATGCAATTTAGACCTTTGACACAATGCGATGCTCACCGTGTAGCTGATTGAATCTTTCAAAAATATAACCATGGATGAATTCACGTAAAATAAAAATTAGTTGGGTTGTGGGTAACCACATTGCACCGAAGAAATCATTCTTTCATAGCATGTCATATTTTTAATGTATACAACCAAATAATAATCATGAGCTTGCAACAATGTGATTGTACTTGATATTTTCCCTAGCTTGACTTGATATGATGTGCTCTTTGTGCTTGCAAATATGAGTAGAGGACTACCCTAAATGAATATGCAAAGTATATGACAACTCAAGGGAGTCTTGGAGTATATTTTCTTGTGATTGCTCTTAGTATTTTCTCATTAGAATGTTAGGTGCTAAGTAGATAAATGCCCTCTTTTCCCCTTTTCTCCCTCCATAATAAGAGATGAAGAACTTGCTTATATATGCATTTTGGAGCTGGAAAACTCTAGTAAAGCTAAATAAGATTGTAAGAAAACAATTTAAATTGAGAAAAGTGCTTTTGGAGGGAAAGGGATAAAATCATCTAGGTCATACCATAGTGTAAAAATGCTATGACCATTTTAGGGTGCTATGGTCCCAAATGCATGTGTGAGTAATTTGGAAATTGGAATTGTTATATGTGAGGGTATAGTTTGATTTGATGAATTAATATGATTTATTATGAAAAAAATAGGCCATGTGTGCATGAAAGAATGAGTGAGATATATCTAGGGATAACATAATTAGAAAAAGTGAATGTGGGCTGGTGTAAAAGTATCATAAAATTTGTATTGTTGTAAGAAATGAATTACTAAAAGGAGTGTTTGCAACTTTCATTTACTTGTTTTCTTGCAAAAGATTTAATATAAATGTATTGTTATTCTATGATGTCTTATTCTTATTGGTGATGAAAGGTACATGTAGGATATTTCATTATTTTTTTGGATTAATGGTGTATTTATTGTAGTGTAAATTGTTTCTCTTTGGTTATCACTAGCTCACTTGATTTGAATTCAAGTAACTCCTTGCCCAATGGATTCAATCATTGATCATAATTCATCTGATCATGTTTTTATGTTAGTAATTTTATTCACCTCCATGTTTTATTGAAGCCTCACTTTGAATCTAAAAATCAACCATTAAAATTATGGATTCATGTTTATAATCTTTCATTTGAAACATTTTTTTGGTCTTGAGAGTAATTAGCTTATAAATTATGGATATCTTCATTATTTCCATCTCTTTGAATGTAACCGTTTTTCATTCTTAGGTAGCTTTGTGAATATGCTACTAGTGATAATAAATCGGGTGGGAACTCATAGTGGTTAGGCTACTTGGTTGAGTTTATTGAACTATATTTGTCTAATATATGTTATTTGACATATTTTAGGTTATTCCAGGGTCTCTCCACTAGATATTATAGAATCGAGAAGAGTAGGAGGTTAACCACCCTGCCATTTGTTCATCTCAAATTTTCCATTCCGGATGAAGAATCACCTCACTAAAATGACATATCTTACTGAATTCACCTCTTTTAACTATGTTATAGATTTGGGAGAAAAAACTACCCATTAAATCTCACTCAAACATTTTCCATATCCTCTTTACCATGAGTCTAGAATTTGAAAGTTTATTCATCATGATTTTATTTTATTTTTCGTCACTATTTTACCATTGGTGATGGTAATTTTGATCATATGAAATTCAAAATCATAAATACATGAATGACCAATGAAAATAAGAGTCCTATTAGAGAAATAATCCACCATAGTGGATAGTAATGAGTGGAGGAATCTACCTTTCAATAAAACACGCCATTTTTTTCTTGATTTTGTGTTGATGATTTTGGATCCTACAAACTCATGGATGGATTCAATGGGAAACACTCTCATCCCCAAGGAGAAGAATATATATGAGACTATTTTAGGGTCTAGGTTTCATTTGTTAAAGGTGAAAGTACACGAGTGGATTAAGTAAGGAACCTCCGTAGCTAGAATTATATATTTTTATCTTCCTCCATTCAAGTGATTATTTATATTTTTTTGTTGAGAGGTTACCTACTATAAAGTAACTTAAGTTATTCAAGTGATTATTTATATTTCTCCATCGGGAAAGTGTTTTTGACATAAAGTCACTTAAATTTTGACTTAAGTGAAAAGTGAATTGCAAAAAGATCATTTAGTTACCTAGAGGTGGTTACAAGGTATTTATGGGATAAAAGTATAAATAGGGGTGGAATTTTCCATTATAAAGGTTATATCTTTTCTCTCTCAAATATGATAAGAGTTTGTTGTAATTTGTGCGTACATACAATTTTTAGTCTTCATGAATAAAAGAATGTAAGAAAGTGGAATAATAATCATATTGTGGTGTTGGTGTCCTCCAATCATGAAACCATTATTTGGTATTTATGGTTGAATGATTTAATTTATACTTCCATTTATGTTTTGTGGTGGATACTATATTTGTAAGCTTTGTATTTCATATCTACGTAGGTGGACTTTGTGTCATGCACAAAATATCTAGAAATGGTGAATATTTTGTGCTTTCAGGTGATTTTTATCCTCTATGTTATTGTTTCCTAAATTCTTTTCCTCATATGAGAAATACGGTTTCACTCATTTATGTTTATCTCGAATTTATCCAAACACATGTTTGTGTTTATTTTGTTGTGGATTTATCCATTCTATATCCTTTTATTTCCATATTTTCCCATTCTCGCATTCTATTTTTGTGCTTTTCGGTCAAAATTTCTCAAAAATACAAATACCCCCATCATACAAGGGAGTTTCCCCTCTTAAATCCAAAGGAAGATCACCTTATCAATAGGTGATCTCTCCCATGTTGTAAGAATTTTGTTGTTGCCCATTGGATAATATATGAAAATCTACAAAGTGACACAAAATCTTTCCAATAAAAATATATGGTAGAATAGCTAGATTGGATCATTTTTTGGAAAATCCTTCACTTATTCATCATAAAAAATTATTGGGTGTTAAAAATGGAATTAATACCCATGATTAAAAACAATGAAGCATATAACCCATATGATAAGGTGAATTTGAATATTTTTTATTCTTTGTTAGTAAAAAATGTTAAAGGGCACTAGCTTAGGAAGATGTGAATCATCTTGTGCAAACAAAATATGTTGTGATTTTATTTCCAAAATTCAATATACAAAGGTGAGTTAAAAAATATTATGTGACTTCTTATGAGGACCCATTAATGACACCTCTAATTTATCCTCATTGGATAGCTTCCCATTATATATAGCTGAGTAAGATATAGTGCCATTGTATTTTATTAAACAACTATATGAAAAGTTATATTTAGGGAAGTCAGTTGATTATAATACTATACTTTATAATTATGAAGGTCTTGGAAAGGGCCAGCTTAGCTAATAGACTTTAACCATTGATAAGTCGTATTGTAAAAAATGGAAATTAATGGGTTCAAATTTGGAGGTTTTTACACTTGGTTTTGAGAAGTTGGATAAGTCTACGATTGATGAGATTAATGTGATTTTGTTGGAGAGTATGGATAATGTGTCTATGCATGTGGAATAAAACCCTTCAAATAATTTGCGGAAATTTTTAGGGGACTTATTTTTCCACTTAATAGACCACTCCCCTTGGCATGTTAGGTGATATGATGCAACAATATATAGGTGAAGGATCTATACACTTTGAGGATGTATATTCAATTAAGGATGGATCAATTTTGTGCGGTGTTTCTCATTAACTCTTTTTATTACATAAAAGTAAAATATTTTAGTAATGTTGAATATTTCATCTCTATCACTCAGTGCCATAATTTACATATCATAGTATTGGACTGATACATGGGCATGGGTTGAGGCAACCTTCATCTAGTCATTATGTATATTTTGCAGAGGGATGTATTAGGGAGCTACCTAGTTATACTCTTGGGGGATTTGAGGTATGTTTAATTTCTCATTAACAAGAATATTAAATTTTGTTGAAAATATTAAATTAAAATTGTCAATTGGTATTAATTTTTATGATTTGTGATGTTATCTTTTCTACTAGGATATTACTCATATTGTTGGATAATCTACTACGATAGTACCACATACTCAATAAACCTTTATAGAACCATGACAGGACCCAATTCATCATGCCTACACTTATTTTTGGCCCATATATGAGAATGTTTCAATATGATTTGGCTTATGTGTCTCTTGTAAGTACATTTAATATATTAAAATATTGTTTAAATTAAAATTATTTATATGAATTATATTTAAAATTTTATTTTATTTTGTTGTTGTAATATAGCCTAGAATATCCACATATTTACATGTGTCTTATAGAATGTTACATGTGTTGAGGAATTTACACATGCCTTCTCGGCTCATTAGGCGATAACATACCAATGGTGCAAATTAACTTGTAATAATTAGTATGTTATTTATCAATATACAATCATTTAATTATCGACCAAGGGTATATAATTTCAAAAGTGCCATCTTTGTATGCATAATTACAAATATTTGGGAAGCATAAAGGTAAATTTTTGTCACTACAATTAAGAAATAACAATGCTTGGAAATTAACTAGATTCTGACTAGAAGCAAATAATATGGCTAAAACAAAGCATGTAAAAATAGAACACAGATAAAGGAATGAACTGTTGCTAATCTAATCATGCAATGAATCAAATCAAAAACAAAGGAGAGGGTTACCAAACCAAAAGTGGGCCCTGCCTTGGGTACTAATCCCTCATATGGCTTGTGACTATAGCAAATGGACAAAACTCAGAATTTTATTTCTTTGGCATGAAGATCATAGTTGGAAAATACAACAAATCCTCTATTTATTGATCATTCCTTATTCTATGTTTCTATCCCCCTTATGTCACATCATTAACCTTTCCCTTTTATACATCTCATTACAGTAAAAGCGTGAAGAGATAGAGTTCTACTAGGATTTCCAATTAGATCAAGTAAAAATCTCAACACATAATCCAGAGATCCGATCCATGCAAAAAAATATTCAACAATTGTTTATATATCAATTACATAACTTAAGTAACCGATCAGTTTGATCAACTAGTTATTAAATCATGAATTAAATCAGCTAGTTCTTTGTTAAGTTACAACACATAATCAGATGATGGCATTGCTACCTTTCCTAGTTCTCATAATTGCTTTTTCCATCGACACGTGAAAAATTAGGTGTGATGTCCATGTCCCATCATATCTTTAGGATCACAAATTTATTCATGTGTGTGACCTCCTTTGGCTGTAGGCGCTTTGCTTATAGACGAGTTCCTTTGGCTACATGTCAGTTGCTACATATACAAGTTGCTTACAATAAGAGGCATCACATGCATCATCAATCAAACATATTATTGTAATCAAGAGAATAAATGTGTACTCACAATACCACAAAATAAAGTAAACTAGTAATAACTATATTAATTAATATCCATGCCATGAGTTCAAGTTATAATGAAAATGTCTAGCAATATCATAGGGAAATACAAGTTTAGGGCTATAAATGGCTCAACAAAATACAAAAGATGAGGTGTTTTTAGAAAGGAAATTAAATGACTCATCACACCCCAGACTTAACATCTTGAATGTCCTCATTCAAGATTCTTTAGGTTCCTCTCTTTGGCTTAGGGTCCACTTTGAATGATGCTACATAAGCATCTAAAATCCACTGGTGTAGATGTTCCTTTAGGCTCCGTGAAGAAGTAACCTCCATTCCTTCTATATCTGTCCATGAATTTATCCTGTATGTCATCATCCAGTTGCTTGTCACCAGACCAATGTGGTATATGATAGTGGAATATTGGGGGATGATAACCAATGGGAAACCAATTTTTTCCACATCCTTTAGAAACTTCAATGTATGCATTTACCCTCCTTAAAGTTGGAATGATATTATGATAAGAGTGCATTTCTTTTCTTTGCATCTTAGGGGACATCTCTTTCCAATGCATCCTGTAGGCATATGCTATCTCTCATGCATTGAATTTAATGTGGTCCCTGGCTTCTTCATGAGCTTTGTTTCTCATCTGGTATACTCACTTTGTCTAATTTCCCTATGTTCCATGTATTTTCCATACTCTTCAATAATTTCCTTTGTGTTCCCAGACTTGAGACTTGCTCATTAATGACTACACTTTTGACAAGTGCATGTATTCTTCCATTTGTTTTTCTTTGTACAATTCATTATTAAAATAAGAACACAATGCCCTAATTGGAACATCTCCAATATAAAGTATTGGGATCTAGTCCCTATCATATTCAAGGGCATAATTGTACATATACAATTCACATAACAACAACTTAATCTCATGAGACATTTTCAGGTATATTCTAAAGAAACTTCTATTTGCACTAATATCAAATGGAATATCTGAGTTGATACATGTGATCTTTAACTGTAACATATTTTCTTTTAAGAAAATGGCATAAATGTTATAAGTAGGATTACATTTAAATATGTCATTGGCCACCTGAAATGTATCTTCCTAATTTTTCTTTACCCTTTCAATGTACTTATCTTTGGCCTTAAGCTCATTGTCCTTGACATCTATTTCCTATTGATGTTAGAAGATTAGTTATTCCTTGTAAGCTATTAACATATGGTTTCAAACTGATGTACCTAGTAGTCTAGCAATGTCATTTGTGTTGCCATGTTCCTGCAAACTGGTTTTGTAGGCTCTTTGAAAACTTCTCTAATGACAATATGTGGTTACATGTTATCATGTGGAAACAATGGTGGAGCAGGCTCCAGTATGGTCTCAACTATCTCCTTAGTAATTGTAGGAACATTCCTATATACCCTCTCAATCTACTCATATGGCTATTATGTTTCAACTCTGTGAACAATATTTTCAATAATTTCTTCAACAACATGGGGCATATCATCCCCAATTTCTATCTCATCAGTTTATATCTCAAGCACTGTGTGGTCATGTCCTTCCTCTATCCTTTCTTCACCATTTGTGGCTACATGAGATGTGTCTTCAATTTCCTTTGCAACTCCTTCTCCTTCATGCCTTTCATAGGTTTTTCCAGCATGAACCACCTCGACTTATCCTTTTCATCTATTTCTTGTTGGTGCTGGAAGATTAGTTCTTCCTTTTCCCATTCCAATTTTCCTTGCAGCCTCTACTAACATAGGTTTAAAACTTATGTACCTAGTAGTCTAGAAATGTCATTTGTGTTGCTAGGTTCCTGCAAACTAGTTTTGCGAGGCTCTTTGAAAGATTTTGTAATGAAAATCTATGGCTGCATGTTATCATGTGGAAAAAATGGTGGAGCAGGCTCCAGTATGGTCTCAACTATCTCCTCAGTAACTGTAGGAACATTCCCATGTACCCTCTCAATCTGCTCATATCGCTTATTTTATTTCAACTCTGTGAACAATATTTTCAATAATTTATTCAACAACATGGGGCATTTCATCCCCAATTTCTATCTTATCAGTTTGTGTCTCAAGTACTTTGTGGTCATGTCCTTCCTCTATCCTTTCTTCACCATATGTGGTTACATTAGACGTGTCTTCAATTTCCTTTACAACTCCTTCTCCTTCACACCTTTCATGGGTTTCGCCAGCATGAACCACCTCTACCTTATCCTTTTCATCTATTTCCCGTTGGTTCTGGAAGATTCATTCTTCATTTTCCCATTCCCATTTTCCTTGCAACCTACTAACATAGGTTTCAAACTGATGTACCTAGTAGTCTAACAATGTCGTTTGTGTTGCTATGTTCTTGGAAACTGGTTTTGCGAGCTCTTTGAAAGCTTCGTAATGAAAATCTATGGCTGTATGTTATCATGTGGTAAAAATGGTGGATCATGATCTAATATGGTCTCAACTATCTCCTCAGTAACTAGAGGAACATTCCCATGTACCCTCTCAATTTTCTCATATGGATATTCTGTTTCAACTTTGTGAATAATATTTTCAATAATTTATTCAACAACATAAGGCATTTCATCCCCAATTTCTATCTCATCAGTTTATGTCTCAAGAACTTTGTGGTCATGTCCTTCCTCCATCCTTTCTTCACCATATGTGGCTACATGAGACGTGTCTTCAATTTCCTTTGTAACTCCTTCTCCTTCATGCATTTCATGGGTTTTGCCATAATGAACCACCTCTACTTGTTCTTCCATCCATGTTCAACAGGGGCCTTCTTGAACTATTTTCTCACCACTTTCTTCTCCCCTCTTCTCTTCCATACCCTCCATGGGATCCCTAAGACCCTATTGCTCATGAATTTCAACATCAACACCTCCCTGCTCTATGTCCATTGATGTGGCCTCAATATTCTCTTCTGCATCTTCTTTATCACTATCAAGTAATATGGTTTGGGGTTTTGGTGTCTTAGAGATTCTTGGCCTTTTAGTTTTTAGTCTATTCAAGCACCTAGGTGGTGTAGGAGTGGATTTGGAAGATGTAGGGGTAGACTTGGAAGATTTAGAAGTGGGTCTGGAATATTTTATCTTACTCCTTGAGGTGGATGATTCAGGAGTTGAAAATCCAAGTAGGGTTTCAACAATGAGAATCCTCTCAGGGGATATAGGAATGAGGTTCTCTTTAGTAGGTGGTGTATTTTTAGAAACATGGGTTTTTGTGGGCTGAGAAGTGGAAGCTGTGGGTTTAGGCTGAGAAGTGGAAGCTATGGGTTCAACTGTATGGGTGGAAGAAATACCAGTACTTCTTCTTCTCTTCCTTCTATGCCCCAATAATTCATCAATATTCTTGACCCTTGAAAAATATCCCCAATTCAGTTCAGGATGTTCTCTCTCCAATGTGTGTTTGATAATGAGGGTAATAAGAAAATGGTGTGAAAGTGTTGACCTCCCTCTCTATGATTCTCTACTCATCTTTTTCAATCTCTCATTTAAGAAATTTGGTACATTAACATGCCTATCATTCTTCAAGTGATTGAGTAACTTGAAATGGACTATATTTAGTCAAGAATATCTACCCTCACAAGTAAAATATTTGATAATATAATTGGCAATATCATCCCAGAGTGGTTTGAGAGAGGTTCTATATGTACCTTGGTGGTCAGTTATGAAGGCATCATATTCATCAACCAAGTATTGTCGAGTTTCTTATGGATTGGATTTCTCAAGGAAATTTTTTCCTTCTACAGGAAGCCTGGTAATTGATTTCAAAATATCATCGTTCACCTTCACTTTGTTAAAACTTTTACCCTAGCTTCTCCATCCTTAAATGTAGTAGAAAATTCCTTGACCATAGATTCATTAAAACCCTGAAATTGCTGATGTAGTCCATCCATCCACTGTTATGAAAATATTGAAATATTTTTGGTTGGTTGCATGGATTTGAGAATGTTCAGTTGGCTCATGAAGAATTGAATCTCCCCCTTATTTGAATTCTCGCATATCATTTTAGCTATGATAGGGAAATCACATGGTTTGGAAGAATGATACAAGAATTTGATTATGGGAGACTATTTGAGTGCTCTATTTTTAAATCCAAGACTCAATCAAACGCAATGTAGAAAGTAAATAAATTTAATTGATTTGATTACAACAAGCATGTGAGGTAAAGTGGTGTGATAGAGTGGAGTGATGTGGAGTGAAAACTCATAGGTTACAGGGAGGTAGTGTATAATTTCTATTTAAATACATTTATGACATGGCATAAATACTAATTAAAAATAATCATACTAACGATACTTTAATAAAGTGGAATGAGTGCACTTATCTCAAGGTATGCTTAGGATGATGATTGCATTTGCATTGTTGTAATTATTCCCTTGTTGCATGTTGATTTGTTATGATGCTACGGATGCTATTATAATATTGCAAGTGTATACAACGTCATGTTGAAGGCTACTTAATCAATCGATAATTCTTGGAGAGGGAATGTTGACTTGTTTTGGTACCAATCATATTTGTCACCACTCACACATGCAGATTGTTCCTTATTTTTTCATGTAATCATAAGTTATGTAAAACATGAAAATAAAGCGAGCTTTGCTGCATGTTGCTGCAAGTGGAACATTTAGTTTTAAATTATCTCCATATGTTAGAGACTATGCACTTCTTGCACATATACACTAAATATTGCAAAATAGAAATTCTAAGAAAATAAAATATGTTAGTTGAGTGTTGCTGATCACCAAGATGGCTGATCAAAACACTTTTATTCACCCTTAGAGTATTCAAAAGTTGAATACCAAGGCCATTAATTATCTCACTCCTCCAAAATCTCGAGAAGATGAACAAATAGGCTCGATTCATATCTCATCTCTGATGTCCTCATCTCCATCCTATTTTGGCTTCTTCGAACTCGATGCATGAAGGTGCTTTTTGTCGATTAGATTTTTATAACCTTAACCTATGACCATTGACCAATAGCTTAAACCTCATAGGATCTATGGTGGTGAGTTTTACAGCTCCATTGGGAAATATTTTCTCAATCTCATATGGACCTAGCCACCTTGTCCTAATTTTTCCCATGTGGTCTTTGTACTTTGAGTCAAACAAGAGTTCCCAATCACCTTCTTCATTTTTGTCTTGATGAACCTATCATGCCATTTGATTCTTTTCTTCTACACTACCTTTGTATTATGCACAACTTGTCTCCTCATTTCATCCAACTCATTGAGTTGGAGAATCCTCTACCTTTGAGCTTCAGAAAAATCTATGCCTAGTTCAAGTGTAGTCCTTAGTGTCTTGTGCTCAAATTCAATAGGGAGAACAACAGTCTTACCATACAAAATTTTGAATGGTGTGAAGCCAGTTGTTGTCTTCCACATTGTGTTGAATGCCCAAACTACCTCTGGAAGTCTATCTAGCCCAATATCTCCTGTGGAGTGAAATAGTTTTTGTCAAGATGGCTTATATTTCCTGTTTTTTACCTCAACCTAGCCATTAGATTGGGGTTGATAAGGTGTAGATTTCCTACTTTTGATTTCATATTCCTTAACTAGATCAGAAATAACTTCAACAGTAAACTATGTACCTTGATTAGTAACAATTTCTCTTGGTACTCCATACCTTGTGAAGATGTGGTCATATAAGAATTTGGAAAATTTCTCACTCTTTTGATTTGATAATTATTTCACTTCTTTCCATTTAGTGAGGTAATCTATGCACACCAAAATGCATTCCTTCTGCTGAGATTTAGGACCAATGAAGTCTAAACCCCATTTTTCAAATGACTGCAATACTAACTAAGGCTGCAATGGCATCTCATCTAACTTGGTAGGCTTACCCATTCTTTGGCATCTATCACACCTCCTAGTATATAATGTTGCATCCTTATGTAGTGTTGGCCAATAATAACTGTTTTCAACACCTTTTGTGTTATTCTTTTTGTAGAAAAGTGTCCTTTACATGGTTCATTGTGGTAGGATTTGAGGACATCATATATTTCCTCATCATCTATACATATTCTCATAACATTATCCTACCATGTGTGAAATAGAAATCTAGCTATCCAAGAAAAATTCACACTTTTCTCAACTATGTATTTCTTTTCAGAATATAAGTAGTGTGGAGGTGTCTTACTTGAGACCAAATAATTGGCTATATTAGCATACCAAGGTGTTCTGGTGGAAATGGAAAATAGGTGCTCATCTGGGAAAGATTCATCCACTACCTGTTCTTCATTATTATTCTCCATTATTGAAATAAAGTATGCTACAACGTTGTCCTTACCAGGTTTATCCATAATGGTGACATCAAAATCTTGCAAGAGTAGCAACCATATAATTATTCTACTACTTACAACTAGTTTGTTGATCAAGTATTTAATTACAACATGATCAGTGTGAATAAACACAAAGTAACCTGTTATATAGTGCCTAAACTTATTGATAGCATACACAACTAACTCTTTCTCTGTGATCAGTATAGTTAAGTTCAACATGCTGCAAGTTCTTTCTTACATAATAAATTACGTAGTTTAGAACTCCATCCTTATGTCCCAAAACATATCCAATGACATGGTCTGATGCATCAATATGGATGTGAAATGGAAATTTCTAATCAGGTCCTCTTAACACAGGTGTAGTGGTCAACATTTGCTTCAAATTTTGGAATGCGGCTCACATTTTTCAGTCCACTCAAAGGAAACATCCTTTCCCAGTAGTACAAATAATGGTGCTGCAATCTTACTGAAATCCTGTATAAATATTCTATAATAACCAACATGGCCTAGGAATCTCCTCACATCCTTCTATTTATTTGGTGTTGGTAGATTTATAATTATAGATAATTTTATTGGATCAACCTAAATTCCATCAGATGATAGATAGTGCCCCAAGACTATTCCTTCAGACATCATCATGTAGCATTTTTCATTTCTTAAGGATAGATTATGATCTTTGCATATCTTCACAACTTTGTTAAGATTCTTAATAGATTTATCAAAAGTACTGCCATGTACTGTAAAATCATCCATGTATTCATTTGTTAGATATGAAAAGATGCTCTAGACTGCCTATGGAATGTAAAGGTGCATTTCACATACCAAAGAGAAGAATAAAATATGAAAATGTTCCCCATGGGCATGTGAATGTGGTATTGTCTTAGTCTCCAACACAATATGATTTTGATTATAACCACTTTGTATCCATCAAGAATTTTTTTTTTTTCTTACCAACTAGAGTGTCAAGTACCTAATCAATGAAAGGGAGTGGAAAATGATCATTCTTTATTACCGCATTCGATCTCTATAATCTAGACGTGAATTCTCCATTTTCCATTCTTCTTAGGTACAATGACAAGGGGTGACACCCATTGATTGTATGAAATTGGATATATGAATCCAACATCCAATAATTTTTTAATTCTTCTTTCATGATGTCTCTCCTGCTAGGGTTCATTCTTCTTTGTGGCTACCTTATTGGCTTGCAATTGTCTTATATATATATATATTGTGTGTACAAAGCTTAGGATGGATCCCATGCATGTCACCATAGTCCCATGCAAATTATGTTTTCTGTTTTTCAAAATATCAATCAACATCTGCTCTTTCTCGCATGCTCAACATTTTGTTAACATTAAGTGGCTTTCCTAGAGTGATTTCCACTTTCTTAGAGAGATCAATCATGGAACATACATTGTTGCTTACAGAATTCAGTATGTAATCATGTGGGAGAAGTTGGTGAAGGATGTAATTATTACCTGGAATGTTCATAGTTCTTTCTGTGGTAGAATTTGGTTCACAGGATAACTTAGACACCATAATCTACCATCTACTTCTTCACTCCTTCCATAGTTATTTTGCAGGACGTTGGAAAGAACAACATCTTCTTCTTGTCCTTCAATTGTGCATGACTTCTCCAACATCATGAGCTACTGCACAGAGATTTGGTATTCTTTTGGATCCTCAACCCAAATGGTTTGATCTTCTTCATTGAACAGGTTGTGCAGGAGGATAAAACATGATATTTTTAGTACCACTTCCATTAGAAATAATCATATTACTAGATCTGCATCCTATGAATGCATCAACAGTGGCCAACCATGGTCTTCCTAGGATGATATGATATCCTCCTAAGCTTGATTTTGGCTGAAGAACAATAAAATTAGTAGGGTATTCCCAAGAGTCTACCACTACCACTACATCCTCAAGGACTCCTTCAAGTTTCACTGTTGATCTATCTCAAGCTACAAGACTATGGCTATTGGTCTTAGTCCTTCTAACTTTAAATCATCCATGATTTTATTTTTCATGACATTAATTTCTTCCCCCAAGTCAATCAGAGTGTTTTTATTACTATGTCATTAATTGTAACATTTACCAAAGGACTTCCTGGATCTATGTACTTGGGCAAGATTGAATTTCCAAGCATAATATCAGCTAGCTATCTAATAAATTGTATAGTAGATGGATCCTTTCTCTTCCTGTCTGGTTTCTTTATGCATAGGTCCTTAACCAACTTGTTATAAATTGGCACATCCTTAATGGCTTGAATCAATGGAATTTTGACACAAATATCCTTTAGTTGGTTGAAAAATCAAAATCAGATTTTGATTTGAGGTCAGTCTTCTTTTCTTGTAATATTTCAAGAAATGGTGGCTCATTAGCCTACATTTTACCCTTGTTGGAATTTTTCTCGAGTTACCATGGATCAATATGTAACGTCTTTTTGATTTTTTGCAGATCGGTATGTAACAACTATGGTTCATCCATAATTTTAGTAATGATGGGTCCAGGTGGAGGAAGTTCTCTTCCTGAGTGGAGGTGGATATTGTTGACATCAATAGAATAGATAGGGTATTGAGTTGGTTCAGTGTTGTAGGCTGGCTGAGCAACTTTATTATTGGGGTTAGGCATTGGTTGAGTGGCCTTCAGTTGGGAGTTTTCTTGGGGATTTGGCATCAGAGCTTGTTCTTTGAGGGTAAGGAGGTTTATTGTAGGATTTTTGGTAATTAGGAGGTGGGTTATTCCACTACTTCCCTCCTCTCCAAGGATGCTGCCATGATTGAGGGGGTTTTTCCACTACTGTTGGCCTTGAAACTGAGGTTGCCACTATTGTTGATATTGGTTAGGATATGGAGCCCAACCTTGAGGATTAGCCCAAGGTGGGGTTACATATATGGATTATTATACCAATTTTGAAATGATGGCATAGGGTCTTGTGACATACCTCCTTGCCTTGGCAGCCATGGATTCCTTTGAGAAACATAGAACACTTGTCCATCCTCTGTTTCTATCATCCTAAATTTAGGTGAAGCCTCATTTTCTTCTGTAATGCTAGATAATCCTCTGCATCTTGCAGTCATATTTCTTTCTTCTACATGCATGGAAAAACTCTGTGAGTGTTACTTCTGCATCTTCCTTTTTATTTTTGGCATGCAGAGCATCTAACTGATTATCCATATCATTGACAATATCTTACTTCATGTTCTTGAACATGTTGACAATCTCTAACTTGGATATGTCCCTAATTGTTTTGGTAGTTGATCCACCTCTTGATCTTACATTTCTTATCCTCTTCATAGTAGCTCTTGAGTAATTCCTACAGGATTCACATATTTATGCAAATGTAGCTTTTGAAATGTCTCCTGCTCCAATCAGATCCATAGCATCCATGTCCTCCTCACTGAGTCCCTTCAAAAGAGTAATTTGAGAGATTTAAGAGGTAGTCTTGTGTGCCTTGTCTTTTGAGTGTAAAACAAGAATCTTTCTAGATAGTCTTCTAATGGTTCATCCTCCTTCTGTGCCATTTTATAGATTTCATCACCTCCTCTGCTACTCGGCCTGTAGTAGTCCTGATACTTATTGAGGAACTTCTCCTTCATCTGTGCCCAAGTGGTTACTACATTTCTTCCTAAACCCATGAACCATCTCAAGGCTACATCCTTGAGTGTAGCAAGAAATAGCTTCAATTTGTGTGCATATATGGTATAATCATAGCTCCTGCATAAAACATCAAACTCAAATAGAAAATTTTTGGGTCTTCAATTATGGATCCATGAAAGTTAGGAAAAGATGAGGGAGAAATATTCTTCATAGCAGTAGCTTCATCATTTTCAGTAATGGGAAACTCAAAAGTAGTTTCCCCATTTTGAGAATTTTGATCTACTTCTTCTTCCATCTCTAGTTGCTCAGAGCAGCTTCAGAACTTTCACTTGGGAAGTGATCTTCTAACAATAAACCTTGTATAGAGGAAATTATGTCTTCTTCAAAATCCTCATAATTATATGAAGAGATATGTGTTACTTGTGGATTAGGTAAAAATATACCATGGGCATCCTTGGACGGTGCATGCATCAACTAGTTCAACTCAATCAATGAAAATTAGTGGGGGTATGGAGGTGAATTTCCTAAAACCTAACTAAGAAATGAAAAACCTCTCAAAACCTTATAACTTGGCACTATCCTCGAAACGATGCCAAAAATGGTGGCACAAATTAACTTACAACAATTAGTATGTTATTTATCAATCTACAATCATTTAATTATCAAACCAAGGGATATATAATTTCAATAGTGCCATTGTTGTATGCATAGTTACAAATATTTGGGAGGTATAAAGATAAATTGTTGTCATTACAATTAAAAATAAAAATGTTTGGAAATTAACTAGATTATGACTGGAAGAAATACTATGTCTAAAAAAAAGAATATAAAATAGAACACAGATAAAGGAATGAACCATTGCTAATCTAATCATACAATGAATCAAATTGTCCAACAAAGGAGAGGGTTAGAAAACCGCAAGTGGGCCCTGTCTTGGGTGCTAATCTCTCCTAAGGCTTGTGACTATGACAAATGGATAGAACTCAGAATTTTATTTCATTAGCATGAAGATTACAGTTAGAAAATAAAAAAACCCTCTATTTACTTGATTGATCCTTACTCGATGTTTCTATCCCATTGATATCACAACATTAACCTTTCCTTTTTATACATCTCATTATAGCAAAAGTGTGAAGAAACATAGTTCTAATAGGAGTTCTAATTATATCAAGTAAAAGATCTCAACTCATAATTTGGAGATCTAATGCATGTAACATAAATAATCAATAGTTGTTTACATATCAATCACATAACTTAAGTAATCGATCAGTTTGATCAACTAGTTATTAAATCATGAATTAAATCAGCTAGTTCTTTGTTAAGTTGCAACACATAATCAAATGATGGCGTTGAGTCCTCTCCTAGTTCTCATAATTGCTTCTTCCATCAACACATGCAAACTTAGGTGTGATGTCCACATCCCCCAAGCTCCTTAGGATCACAAATTTATTCATGTGTGTGACCTCCTTTGGCTGTGAACACTTTGCTATAGATGAGTTCCTTTGGCTGCATGTCAATTGCTGCATATACAAGTTGCTTACAATAAGAAGCATCACATGCATCATAAATCAAAGATATTATTGTAAGAAAGAGAATAAATGCATACTCACAATACCACAAAATAAAGTAAACTAGTAATAACTATATTAATTAATATCCATGTCATGAGTTCAAGTTATAATGAAAATTTCTAGCGAGATATTTGCAAAATTAAAGTTCAAGGCTACAAATGGTGAACAAAATATTGGATATGAAGTGTTTTTAGAAAGGAAATTAAATAAGTCATCACATGCCCACATTTAATGCTTACAAGACATTGAGGTAGGTGTTTGAGCATACAAACATAACATTTTAAATTCTATTAATTTGTTTAGCATAATTAATTTTTAATATAAAATGTAATATTAATATATGAAATTATCTTTCACAAGTTGCATTGATGTCGTTGGGTGAGAGGAGGGTGACCTATGTCGAGTAGGTGGAGTTGGTAGTCCTTTAGGATCAGATGGAAAATATTTAGGTAGTACTAGACATTTTTTTGCTCTATATTGAGACATATACTAGTTATGTATTTATTGGTAAAGGTAGTTTTTGTACTCATTTGAGATTGTATATTTTTGTACTCATTCAAGACTGTATATTATTGTACTCATTTGAGATTTTATATTTTTATAATCCTTTGTGATGTTTTATTTTTGTGCTCGTTTAAAATGGTGTATTTTTTTACTTATTCAAGATGTACGTTTTTGTACTTATTCAAGTCATAATTTTTACTCATTTTAGATGGATATTTTTGCACTTATTCAAGATTGATATTTTTGTACTTATTTGATATGGTAATTTTTTTGATCCATAATATTAATTATGATTTGTTTCTAGTATATTTTGGTGTTTTTGTACACTTAATATCTATCAAATTTTCTACAAAAATGTTGTCTTAAAAACTCAAGAATACAAATATTAAGAGAAATACCATTCTTTAAAAACATGAAGAACTACCAATCTTTACAAAAAACATCCATTTGAGAGAAGATGCCTTGACAAACATCTTGGTTGGTGTGTTGGCATGACATTACTAAGTAAGTTTAACCTCACACATTAAGCCTCATAAATAAAGTTTGTAAGTGTCTCTTGAATAAGGAATTTTAATGATTTGTTTAGGCCCACTTCAAATTTGAGGCTTTGTAAATGAATATTATAAGTGCCTAGCAAATAAAGTGGTTTGATGCTTTGGTTTAGGTAAACTCCAAAAGTAATTTTTTAAGAATGACTTGAAGCTTATTAAGTTTCTCAATATTTTCCACATGTTGTAATCTCATTCTCTTGCCCCTTCAAAAGTTTTGTTAAATTGTGTTCAATATCTAAACGAGACTCCATTCTATCGATGGATGACTATACATACCCAAAATTGTAAAGGTACCGCTGCCGTAAACAATGTTACACATGCCCTAATGATGATACAGGTCTCCTCGTAAGGTGTTCAAGATCTAGAAAAGCTCTCCAAGTGTACGCTAATATCTCGCATACCCCGCTTAGCCTCCGCATGATTTATTTTGCTCTTTTCCTTTTTCCTTTGCATTTTATCTTCAATGATGAAACCACCACCTTGCACAGGCGGGGGTCTCATGACCGCCACCTAGGTAGGGCACCGTCCCTATAACCACCCCCTTGCTCGGGGTAGTGGTCCTTCATGCATTTTCTAGCACGTTTCTTTGAACGCGACTCGCGTAAATTTTCAACTTTTACTAGCTTTCTCATCCATTTTTGCTTGTATTTATGATTTTGGTTCCCTGTAATAGTGTTTCTCCATTGTTTAATGGTAAAAGAGTCCTAGTTGGAGTTACCTTTGGGTGAATGGGAATTCTATAAATAGCTGGTTTGATTACAAGTAAATGGCCCCTCAAAACTGCCCTCATCCTCTCATTTCAATAGTTTAGTCTTTCAGTTCTTGCTTAGGAATTCAATAGTTTTCATTTGTTGCATGCATGGTTAGTTTTATTTTGTTGTTTAGAAGCCACATGATCTTCTTGTTCTAGTGTTACCACTATTTCATACAATCAAATAAGGTAGGATAGTTTCATTTTCAGTCTGAAGCCATTAGAGTTGTAGGTTTTGTTCGTCAAGAAGGATAGTTTTAGGTTCTGGATGTTTTGTGTTGTATGACTCACAATAAATCCCACTAGGAATTACATAAGCCAAGCTCTATTCTCTTGCGCTATCCCTCTCCTACTCACATTGTATTCATTCTACATCCAAAGCTGCCATTGTTCCAATACCTACTCTTGTTGATGCTAGCATTACACACTTTTCTGGATTCACGTAAGCAGGAAGGAATGAGGAGACCACACTGAGGGGACAAAGCCACACACTACTAGATTCGCCACTGTTATGCAAAATCCAGGTTCAAGCTTTCAAAGTTCTAGTTAAAATATACCAAATAGAGTAGTGAATTACTTCATTTTAGTTACGTTCATTTTCGATATTACCGGGGAAGCCGTGGGGATCGATAGTTTATGAGAAACTATGATTCGTTCCTCACTTCTGAGGTAGGATCGAAAATATTTCAATTAAATTAGATCAGTTATTTAGTTATTTAGAATAGACTCACAATCGCATTGCAGACAAGTAGATATACACGACTACTTTGTTTGTTTTTAATTACATTATTAGGTTAATTGTCATTTTCTAGATGTATTAAATAGTTGTTATTTTAATTCTATTAAATATTCAGTCAAAAATATAAAATAGAGAATTTAGATATACGTGTGGATATACTTTGCATAATTAGTTTACTTTGCTTTAGTTATATTTATATTGTTTCTTTTGTATGACAATCACGGGACCTAGGGAGCCTAGAGAATACATATTTGAGCCAATCGTGCCTCAACCCAATATTGTTGTAGCAATAACTGACATAGACCATAATCTTAGAATTCAGGTGTTCTGAACAACAACGAGACCTATAAGAAATTAGCTCACATTTAATAGGATTAAACATAGAAGATGACAAAGCACATATGTTTTGGTCAAACCAAATGACCAAACTACTGATTTCCTAATAAATATCTGCATGACTATAGAATGGCTTGAAAGAGAGCAAAAATTTAGTTGTGATCCTTTGGTCCCATAGCCAAACGTAGGAGACATCCTCATTGACATAGACACTAGCTTAAGAATTCAAGTTGCTGAACGCCTGTAAGGTACTCGAGAAGATTGTGCAACTTTTAGTTCTAAACATAGAGGCCAAAAAGGCATACGACTCTTTGGATATTAGGGATTAGGGATTGATTCTACACATGACCATAGGAGGCCCGCAACAACCATGAACCTAAAATTGTGATCCACAGGTCCCACAACCCAATGGGCCCATAGGTCAATCAGACGTTGATGCTGATTTACACACATTAGTATTCAGATTCTCTCCACTTCCACCAATCATTATCGTACAACTATCCTCACTAGACATAGCAGCTAATCAAGCTAAGGATTTCTGGACTAGACCAGAGAATCACCCATAGAATCCACCATACATCCATCATCCATTTTTCATGACCCTGTCGGGAATATCTACGAAGCACCCACAAGTTATCTTCCACGTATCCCACAACCTATAGATCGGATCACGCCAGAGCTCGATATTGATTGATCCTTTGAGCAGTCATCCTCGCCGAATGATCTATCACGCCAATTCAGGTTAGGAGGGCCTTCTTTGCCTTAGATTCGTAGATTCCATTAGTGCACGTCGAAGACATAAGATTGCCTAACTAGTTTGTTTGTGCCCCACATATATTCCATCCCCACCGGCTATCTCGGCATGACCTCGGGAGGTCAGGTGCGAGGAAGAGTTACTTGTAGATTCCCATGCTTGCTTGTCACTTTTCCATCATACAATGACACATGTCATCATCTAGAAATTTTGAGAAAACATCATCAAGAAACATAAAAAAATTACTAGCTACCTTGCGTCTATGGGTGTAATAGGTCTCCTACAAAAATTATGCACCACTTTATCTCATTTTATCCAACTACATATACTACATCTAGGTATATTTTTAATTCCTCTATATGTTATCAATCACTTACCATTTTAATCTCACCCCATATTGTTTACTACTACATATATGTTTTAAAGTAGAACATAAGTTGCAACCTCATGCCATTTAAGTATTTAAAACCCTCATCCACTAAACCTCCATGGCTACATGCTAATAAAACAAAAATGAATCTTACATGGTTAATGCTTGTTCCATGAGACCACATATCTTTGAGTTGTCTATTCAAACATTTGAATTACCTTGTGCATGCTTCCAAAATTTACATACATGTCTATTAGGTCATTCAAAACTATGACATCTAAATAATATCCAATTTTTATTATGTTTTTATGGATGTCCATAACCTTTTCTAAAACTCCGTGTTTGGTATACATTGGGAGGACATTGGGAACAATTTATGGGTTTAGTTTTAAACTTTCTAATTGTATTTCCATAAAATTTTCCAATACCTTTTCAAATAACATTATTTTAAATAGCTTGCATCCATGTCATTCCATGAGATGAAATTATATCAAGGTATTTATTTGAAAATCCTTAAATCCCATGAACACCATTTTGTGCCTATCCTACAATCATGGTAATACATGATACCACATTTCCTCTAGGAATTTATTTGAATTGTCACATACTAGATGCATACCCCAATAATCTACATACATCCCTTCGAAAGCATATGTAACTATAACATCTAACAAAATCCCCATCCAAAGGCACTTCCATAATGATTCATTACATTAAAGGGTTTGAGAGAATCCTTACAAAATCCATTGTATATATATATATATATATATATATATATATATATATATATATATATATATATATATATATATATATATATATATATATATATATATTCTTGCAATCATGGTAATCCATGAGACCACATATGTTTAAGACATATTTTTAATAGTAAAAATTCATTGTGTATTCCTCCACAATTCAATAAGAAAATTACAATCTTCATATAGCATGAAAAACTATCGATCTTTAAAAAATCTCTCGGTAATGTGGAAGACCAAGTGAAAGATTTAGAATTATTTTTCATAGGTATTAGTACTAAACAACTTTCTGATCAATGTAATCAATGTATAATTAATAAAACATAAACAAATTTAAATTTATTTGAATCTCCTTTATCAAATTTACAAGTTCATTTTCTCTTTTTAAGGGATCATAATGAGAAGAAGGTTATTCATAAATGTTATTTTATTATTATTGAATGGATACATATGAACATATGTTTGTTAATTACATAAGAAGTCATAATGGAGTCCCAAGTATGTATAGAATCATCACTAACAAATTTTTCAAATCATAAAAAGAAGCTAAGCAAAAATATTGTAATATCATACTTAGAAACATCTTAAATAAATCATTGAAAAAACCAATATATATTAATATGAATCCATCAATTTCTTCACTATTAATGTGTTTAAGATGATTCCCTAAAACATCCAAAGTGATCATAGAGTCATTATAGTCAATCAAAAAGGATATTTATCTTAAAATAAAAAAAAATAATGATGGGAATCAAGGTCTTGTTTTTCCTTCCTAGCATACTCTAATGGTCATCCACATGTAGGTTCCATTTTTGTTTCTCACCACGGGTTAGAATTGGATTCAAGTGAATACATGTCATAATGACAAGGTGATTGTATTAGAAACCCTTCATATGTAGTATATAATCAGTAAAAAATATTTAACCATTTCTCTTACATTTAATTGCTTCAAGTGCCCTCAATCACAAGTGACCCAATAGGATATAATTTTCCATCATCATATCTAATAATGGTAAGTAGCATGGAATTCACTTTTTTACATCTTAGTAAATATATTCAACTTTTCCTTCATTATCTACCTCTGCAATAACAATAAGAATATGTCCCATACAAACACAATACATCAAAAATAACTACACCATTGCATGTAAAATGAAATAAAAATATTGCATCATACAAATGTTTTGTACCATTTAAAATAAAAAAATCCAGCTACGGGAGTTTCTCCAATAAATCTAGATAAATGATCATAATCAAAAGAAAAATAGGATCCTGTCAATCAATCTCATAATATTAAAAATAATGTTAATTCAATTGATTTGTGACTCCAATCGTATACATATTTGCTAGTAATGTTTTTTCATACACTTGAATTTTCATCTCCATGTATGTAATGATCACAAAAACATGAATAACCTCTCACTTAAAATATTTACAGAGTATTTTGAGTTGCAGTCATCACTTGATGAAATTCCCTCATGCCACTAGTACTTCTACACTTGTATTCCCATGAGTGGTCAACATTTCTTTAAAGAACACTTGAGAATGTTTTTATAATATTGAAAAAAATAGGTAACAAGTAACAAATCTTTTGGTAGAATGAAATAATTTTCACTTCCCAAAAGAATCTTATAGGATATTTTGGAGCTATTGTTATTTTAACAACACCAAAATGTGACTTGCACCAATTGACAACTTCATAGGCATTACGAAGTGGAACTCCATAATGTTTGAGTTGTTGTCATATAATTTCACACTTGATACAAGCACTTACACAGATATGCTCCACCTTTACATGTATAATCTAAAAAAAAGTCAACAAATGTCATACATTACGCTTACGATACATATAACATAACCAATTTAATGCTTTTGATGACTTGGAATAGCCTACACATCCATCTGACCACACCCATTTTTCATTGAAGTTGATATGGCACTCTTGAAGAAACTTGAAGAAAATTTCAAAATAATGAGTTAAATACAATCTATCATATCTTATGTCATCATTAATATAAGTATGGAACTCTTTTATAATCACTCGGTTTTCAATTTTACTTTGAATAATGCCATCAACATCTTGTTATGCATGAATATAATAAACATGCACTATCGTGGCAATATGATATGAATGATAGTACATATAAGATACAACCACCAGGGAAATAAATCTTAGATTTACGAAATTCTAAATCTTGCCACCTTGAACCATGGTTATGTTTTACATGTGGATATCATTTTTCTAAAACTTGGCCATGAATCAAAACCAAAATGTCAAATTCTATTAGGGAGATATTCCTTGATTATTTTCCCAAATTTGTAGTATAAATTTTATACTAAAACCTCTTCCACACAATGTTATGGTCTGTTGATTGATAATACATGCCTTCCGTATCTTTAATAAATTTCTAAAATATGTACAATCCACTTTGATTCAATCAACATTAAAGTCACTGTATCATCCCTTTTCTAACAAAAATAGAGCTAACAAATTGAATTGTACATGGAGGGTGCATATTGTCTACTACCATTAGCTCTCTAATTTTTTAAATATGAAAAGATATAAATCAAAATCTATATTCATACAATAATAAAAAATTGTATTTATCCATACATATGGTGGCTTAAAATTCTCAAATGCATATTTCCTGATGTTTATGTCTAAATGATCTTCTTGGAAATTTCTATAAAATTCACTTTATGTTATATTTAAAAAAATGTTTTGGATGTTCTTTCTTTAAACCACCTAGACCAACCATAATCCTTAAACTATCATTGGAATCGAAATAAACACGACCACAATTTTTCCCATAATTAATGAAAATATATTTTACATCATTAAAGATTTTTTTCTTCGAGGATCCCTATATATCAATGCTCAATTCCCTTCCACATTATCATCCAATTTAACCTTATTTTTCACATATCTTGTTATAGTTATTCTACCTTTACTAAGAACATTATCTATTGTTTTGACATGTTGCTTTTTGGTTGTTTTCGGACCCAATAAGAAAGTAAAAACAGATCTACATGTTGTAGAAAGGTTTTTACTACAAGGAAAAATAACAATAACATTGAGACAATTATGTAAATTTTGTACCTTGGAATCTTTAATGTCATTGGGTTTTCCAAATCAACTCCTAATAACTAAACACTAGGGCCCATATCTCTACATACATAAAGTTACTACTAACTAAGCTCTACCAATAAGAGAGTTATAGGAAAAATATTTATATATATATATATCTCCATTGATTGGGACTTGATTGTATTTATAGACATGATCTCACTTTCTTCAATGTTAGTGACATAAATAATCTTTTTCCATATCCTTTAGATAATGCAAGTTTGGTAACCCTTTAGGTAGAGACAATTCGTATTCTTCTTCCTCTTTTACCTCCCTTTTTCTTCTTCCTCCTCTACTAGCTCTAGTTCTTCTTCTTCATCCTCTTCCTCCCTATCTTCTTCATCTTCCTTTATTCTTATTTTTCATTGTCTATTACAACTTCTTGAGCTTGGAGAGCTTTAAGAACTGTTTGTTCTCTTTTTAAATTTCTTGTTTTACATATTTTTTCATTGTATTGTTTCTCTTTTATATGATTTCTTTTATGATTATATTTATTTTATCTTTCACATTTCTAACCCATCATATGAAATTCTCTATTTTCTCTAAGTTGGATAAATATATATATAATCACCCCACTTTCCTAACTTACCTAAAAAATATGGAAATTGATTTAAGGTAGATCATAAAATTGATCAGAATGTACTATTTATGTTATCAATATATTTCTCAAAATATCATTTTTCTAATCTATTTATCTCAATTTGTACTACTTTTCTTAATCAGATTCAAGAGCCCAATTTGTATATCAATGTCAAATGTTTATTTTACACCATTGTTTCTATCTTTGAATATATTAACACCCTTGATCTTTATTACTCTATTTGGAATTTTTTTCTTTGATTTAGGATGTGGATCATTAATCCCATTTTGGATTAACTCATGCTTGAGTTCATATTGAATTTTATGTTCCACACTATCATAAACTAAGCCAAAGCCTCTAGAGTGTGTTCCAATGATTTTGAACTAAGAAAGAAATACTGTGTGAGGATCATTGACTTTGAATATTTTCATAATTTTTTCCTTTATCTTAGGGACATTGAGATTTGGACATCTATGGTGGAAAATGTGAATGAAAAACTATTTTATAAAAAAATACTCTTCACATTGTATTTGTTTCATAGAAAGTGTCCACATAGGAGTTTCAAGTGCTATTGGGATACATCCAACTCCTATTCGTCATACTAATATATAGCTATAAAAAAACACACCACAATGAGAAAAATTACGAATCAATTATAGTTTCCCTTTCAAAAGAAGCACACAAGTCCTGATTTTTGATATTTTTGTTCAAGTAACAAATATTACAATTGTGAAATCATATAACTATGTCAAACTTATTAGAAATTTTGAGCAACAAAAAATATGCCCAACAAAAATAACAATTTGTGATTTTTAGTCGGTCATTTTTTGAGGTACAAATCATAGTAAAAAGTGGTACATAGTTATATATTGGGGGCCCCGATTAGGATACTTAAAAATTTTTTTGTATGCATAGTCTAACGTCCAACTTGGGTTTTTCTAGGAAAGTTTCTTAAGGAAATAATCCCATCGAAAAATCATATCTCTTTTCACCAACAAGACACTTGAAACCCTTTCAACCGAGTTGTATAAATATATTAATATGCCCCCAATGAAATTATACGATAACGTTATGTTTTTGAACAATTGAATAATGTTTGAAACTTTTAACTCATCTTATTACAAAAATAATTTACATAAAAAATAATATAAGAGTGTTTATTTTTAATTTATATGCAATAAACAACTTTTAAGTAATCTAAAAGTATTTAATTTTAATTTATAAAAGAAAGTTCATTTCACTAATCAATCTTTCATTATAGAGTGATTCCTAGTAATTCCTCTCTTATGACTCTTAGTGGTTATTAGTCTTCAACCAATAAATAACATCCATACCTTGTATTTCTAAATATAAGCGTATACTAGGAATTAAAAAAATCCTTGCACAAACATTGTTTTACCATGCTAAATCACACATCTAACATAAAGAAATATGAATAATTTTAGCACCCAAATAAGTGAAAGAAAATAGCAAATTTCTAGTTGAACATACCATAAAAATTCACTATTGACATTAACATTAGTTATTGGTGCAATGCATTTGAAACATATATGAACATATTTTTTAGATCTAGTAATATAACTAAAAGTATTTCATATCGACACAAAATATTATTTTCAAATCATAGCTAAACTTTCATTAGTGGACATCTAATCTTATTTGAAGGTATTTAAACCATGAAGGTGTAAAATGAAATAACTTTGAACTAGTAGAAAATTATTAGATGTTATCTCTAGAATATGGATTCTTGAGACATAGAAGTAACTCTAAGATGCAATAAATACACATATCCCATGAGATTACTCTACAAGGATTAAAAAAAAAACATGTGTAAATAAACAAGGTTACACTCCAACAATGATTTATGAAGCTCCAAGTAATCAACAAGTGTAATCGAACAAATAAAAATCATGCATAGAATAAACATGTCTACTCATTCTCATAGATCAAAAGAAGGGTACATAATAGGATTTTTATAACTCCTATACTGGAAAATCATTCCCTCAATGAGGGAAAGAAGAGTTGCAATTCCCAAGACAAAATGTAACTCTTATGATGCATATGACAATGAAAGATTCTATGACGGAATTTTTCATATGTCATATAACTCCTATGACCTATGATCTCACCTAAGTGAGATGACTCACCATGTGAGGTAGAAAATAACCTGAGTGATGACAAGGAAAGTCACACACACTAACACACCCCTTCATCAAAGTTGAGGTAGAGGGCATGATAAGTCATAAAAGAAAGAGAACTCCCTAGACAACTAAAAAAGATGCGTCAAATGGGTCCCGAAAACTAAAGGCTTGATAAGGTACCCATGTAAAAACTGTAATATTTCTAGAAAAGAAGAAGAGGACTAGAAATCCTGAATAATTTTGGCAGCTACATAAGACCTCACCCTAATAAGAGAGAGATGAATTTGGCTTCAGGTGAAGAGCTTGGTAAATATATCTAACCTAATCAAAAGTCTGATAATAATATAAGTTAATTATGTCTCCATGAATTATCTCCCATATGAAGTGCATGTGGATCTCAATGTGCTTCATCCATTGATGTTGAAACAAATTTTAGAAAATCAAGATGGTGCTCATGTTGTCACAATAAATGATAGTAGGCTGTCAAAAGTGAATACCAAACTCTTTTAGAATCCTTTGTAACCAAATAAATTTTTTGGTAGCATTGAATGCTCCCC
Organism: Taxus wallichiana var. yunnanensis; assembly: GCA_018340775.1. Taxonomy (NCBI): domain Eukaryota; kingdom Viridiplantae; phylum Streptophyta; class Pinopsida; order Cupressales; family Taxaceae; genus Taxus; species Taxus wallichiana. The sequence goes on from CM031242.1 coordinate 934,295,973, forward strand.
TTTATTCTGCCTCTGTAAAATATATCACAATCACATTGTGTTACTTACTCAAACAACTGATAGGACCCGAACAAGGATAAAAACTATAGCCTAAGGTATACTTCCGATGATCAAGATCACCAACCCAATAAAAATATGTAAATCCAACTAGATCAATCTTTGTCCCTCTTAAGTAGTGAATACCATTGGTATGATTTCCAAAAAAATAGTGAAGGATCCACTTCACTTCTTTCCAATGAAACTCATGAGGCTCCTACATAAATATGGACATGATCCAAATAGCATATGAAATATTTGGCCAAGTGTGAGTCAAGTAGATTAAGATGCCCACTAACGGCGAAAAATGACACCATCAACCATGGGAGTAGAGTAATCATCAACTAACTAAACTATGGAAATTAAAGGAGTAGGAGAAGGATTGCAATTAGTCATGTGAAATTTGGATAGAAAATCAAGGGCATACTTAGGTTACAAAATTATAATTCCTAAGTCAGATTGTGAAATTTGTATCCCAAGAAAGTAATGAAGCAAACCCAAGTCGGTCATGGAGAAATTGTTGGATAAGGAAATATTCACAAAATAAATGATTGAGGAAGAGTTTCCCGTAATCAACAAGTCATCAACATACATAACAAGGATGAGCATGGAGTCATCCTACCATAAAATGTAAACATTAGGGTTCACCAAGTGAACCCTAATGCAAGTAGAAAGGAGTCCATCTTGGCATACCAATCCCAAGGGGATTGTTTAAGGTGTAGAGATACTTTTTTGACTTGTAAATGAGAGAATTATCATAGACATAACCCAGGGTTTTTCCATATAGATCTATTCTTATAGGTCCCAATGAAGGAAGGCACTCTAAACATCCATCTAGTCGACTTCCCATTTGTTTTCAGATAATAATGGTGAGGGTCAGTTGAATGGAATTCATCCTCATAATGGGAGAAAATTTCTCTGAATAATAAAAATAACTATTTAGGAGAAACCCATAGCTACAAGTCATGCTTTAAACTTCTCGACATATCCAATAGAACCATAATTTGTTTGGTAAAACCACTTACACTTTGAATGATTTTAATTCCTTTTAGAAGAGGGCGAGATCCCAAGTATCATTCTTCATGAGTGGGGATACTCCTCATTCATTGCAGAATCCCGAAGCCTCCTAGAAAGACAAAGGGTTGGAAGTAGAGGAGAAGAAGGAATGGGCCCAATGAACTCTAAACAAGTCTATCTCTCATTTGGAGGATCCCTTATCCATTCTCCAACACTCTGTAAAGTATTCCTAGATCAACAAGGACTAGGAGGAGAGTAAGGATAAAAATATATAGATTATTCACTTGAGTGAGAAGGGATAAAGTCCTCATCATCAACACTATCACAATCAAAAGAATACAAATCATGAGAAGCAGGAGGATCAAGAGGAGGAGGAGGAGGCTCAACAACTTCATCATTAGAAGAATTAGAATTAGAGAGTGGGATAAGGACCTCAATAAGTGGAGAAGTAGAAGTTGAAGATGACTCATCAAACTTCACACTTCTCTCAATATAAATACAATGATTAGTAGGGTTCAAAAATTTATATCCCTTTACACCATTAGGATAGCCTACAAAGATACAAGGTTTGGATTGTGGTTCAAAAGCCTTATATTTATTTTTGGGAATTCAGGCAATATCATTGGATCTTAAGATGTAGAATTTCTCAACATCAGGTTTGCATCCAAACAAGGATTCAAAGGGTGTTATCCCTCTTAGTACCTTGTGTGAAACATGTTTCGAATGTAACAATCATAGTTCATGACATTGACCCAATACTACGAGAGGAAGGGATTTTGGGTTAACCATATAAGTGTCCATATCCTTAAGTATTTGGTTCTTTCTTTTTGCAACTCCATTTTACAAAGGGATGTAAGCAAATGTACATTGTAAGAAAATCCCTTCGGAGGTAAATAAATATTTGAACCTATTTCTCACATACTCACCTCCATTTTTGGTTTGAAGAACCTTGATATACCTTTCATCTTATTTCTTAGCAAGATCCTTGAAGTCTCGAAAGTTCTTGAAAAATTCAGATTTCTATTTAAGAAAATACACCCAAGTGTAACACAAAATTTAATCCATGAAGGTAAGTATATATAGAGCTCTAATAAATGAAGGAGATGGGAAAGGTCTAGAAACGTCACTATGAACAAGATCTAAATGATGAGAAGCTCTCCATGATTTTCATTTGCCAAAAATTTCTTCGGGGTGCTTCTCGAAGACACAACCCTCATAAAGACCCTTAGAAAATTTGACGTGGGGTAACTTGTTGACCATTTTATTTTGGCTCAATTGTTTAAGGTAACAATAGTTAAGATGACCAAAATTCTCATGTCATAGATTTCTAACCTCATATGCATGAGTAAGAAAGGAAGTGGGTGTCGAATCAGAAGTAAAGTGGGATAAAGTGTATAACCATGACTGGTGATCCAACTTTCTCTCAAAAACTATAATATCATCATGAAGATCATGAATAGTCATTGAGTTAGGATTAAATTCCATTGGAATTCCTTCACCAAGGTGATTGATTTGATAAATTAATAGGAGATTGGTAGAGATATCGGGAACACTCAACACTTGGTTAAATGTTCTACCATCCATCTCTACCTTGACCCACTACTATAAACCGATACAATAATATCATCAGTTAACATGATTTGGGACATGCCACATGGATCAATGTCGGAAAAATCAACATGCAAATAGCCCATGTGGTGTAAGGCACTGAAATCAATTATCCACGTCGATGAAGGAGAAACTTTTATCCATTTCTCCCTTGGGAAAAATTAGACAACTTGGAAAATTAGACTTGGGTAGTTGGTGGAGCTTCAATGAATAAATGGTGAAAAAGGTATTTTCCATGTCTTGGGTACTTGAATAGAATTAAGGCATCTATCTATTTCTCTCTAGGCTTTAGAAGATTCCATAATTAGCCAATTTTTTTGGAAAAAATGGTAAAATTGGAGAAAATTGGCCTTAGAGGCACTCTCTATTCCTTTCCTAACCCCTTAACTCTATACTTGGCCAAAAGACTTAGGAAAACTTGAAAAAATGGAAAAAGGTCATTTCTAGACCATTACGAAATGTGGGTCTAGGAAGGAATTGAAGAACAAGTTCCGCATTTCCCTGAGCTCCTTGATTTGCTGATTTTCTTGAAATACTAGTGGTATTAGTGTAGTACGGGTTGGGAGGTGTTATGGAGAACAAATGCAGGGAAGGAACATTTTTCGGGAACCCTAAGTTCCCACGGGATGAGTTGAGTCAATGAAAAAGGTGTTGAGTCAATGTAATCCAGGTCGAGTGAGATGAGGAGAAGCCGGGTAGGAGAGCAACAAGTTCCCAGTGACGTTGTTCCTGTAAAGGTAATTGATCTGATCCAAAAAAAGTTTAGTACTTTACGGAGAAGGTGGAGTTTGGAGACCCAAATGGAAATTTACCCTAGTTCCACATGTTCCATGAAACCCCAAAATCCCTGCAATGCTAAGGAGGGTAAAGTGAACAAAGGAAAGAAAAAGTGGGGTGTGGAAAAGAGAGGCTATAGAAGAACCATGGCTGGATTGAACATATAAAGGAAAAAGGATAAAAATACCTCATGTTCCCGATTCCCTGATTTATCGATGGAAAAAGGAAAAAGTATAAAACAATAAAAAGGGATATAGAGGTATAAAAATATAACTATGGACTATGAATTAAATAAGGGAACCCAAGTTCCTCATGGCACCACCCAGATTCCTATGGATATATCTACCTCTCCAATTGTCTAAATTTTATAAAATTTATATCACTCGAAATTTCTTTTCATCCTCTACACCATAGAACCTAAAAATCTTGAGTTAGGTGAGAGTAGGTGGGAGAAAAAGAAAAAAACATCCTCAACATTAAAGGATGCAGTCCTAGGTAGCTCAACCACCAGATTTGGTAAGATATGGTGCCACGACTTCTCCAAAAAGTAAAATATCATAGGGTATTGATTTGGTAGGGTTACCATGATGGTATTTAGAGAGTTAATGTACCGTGTTGGTTGGTGAAGTTCTGAATCTTAATTTCCCTCTAATGTTCCCTTTTCTCTCTCTCTCTCTCTCTCTCTCATTTTCTATATAATGTAAAGTGAGGCTCATTTGTAAGGGTTGGAAATTTTTGTAATGCTTGTGCATTCTCTTTTAAGTGTTGCACATGTGTGTATGAGCTGCAAGCCTCATATTTGGGTTTCTCCATGGTGAATCTTACCTTTCACCTTCATTGTAATGTATTGTGCATCCTTCTAAAGTAATAAAATACTTATTTTGTGGCTATTAATCTGTCCTATCTTGTGTTCTATTGCAATTTCTTTCCTTTCATTACATTTGTAGGTATTTTGTGCATCTTTTTTTCTCCTTGTAGGATCTAAATCTATTGTGCTCCTTGAAAATGGAGGTTTGAAGGTTGTTTTGGACTGTGGCACTCATGTCTTCCCTCTCCTTCATCATTTTGCTTCCATTTACCTCATTTGAGAGTGTCTCTCCACCCTTTTCTTAGTGCTATCACCTCTGTTAGTGTAGGATTTCCCTTTTCATGCATTTCTCTCTCTCCCTACTTCGTTGGAAGTTTAGAATAGGGTTATATAGCTACATTTCCTTCCTTAGGAGTAATTTAGCATTAGGATTAGGTAGAGGAACCAAGCTTGTTTGGATGTTTTTCTCAAGTAGTAAGTCCCACAAATTGAGAGAAAATCCCGTGTTTGAAAAAGATAGGGATCTGTAATAGACAAATCCTAGGGAGCTAATTTTTTTGTCATAACAATTTTGGCATGCCTGATGGGGCCATAGAAGTTAATAGTTCTATTTTTGCTAAGTTTGGGTGTTTATCTTGGTAAAATTTTAGCTTTTTGAGGTTCTTCATTAGCACATCTGGTGATCCCAAACATTAAATTAATGGTTTTAGTAGTCAGAGTGCCTCAAGTTCATGAGAAGAATTCAGACAAGGTCTAGAACAATGGAAGGAGTTTATGAGTACCTACAGTTATCACCAGGAAGAAGAAAAAGTGGAAGAATAACTTAGAGGTCACCTTCACCACCAAAGAGGACTCTTTCTACTCCACCTTCTGGTAGGCCTTTCTTGCAATCTTCTAGAGTTTTGAGACCTATTATTATGAAAACACCATAGAGGAATTTTCCATTTGTTAACTTCATTGGTGGAAGTCCTCTCACTCTTAATGCACAACATGACATACTAGTAGTTACACTCAAAATTATTCCATACTTCACTGGTGAGAATCAAGTTACCCCTGTTGAGCACATTCAAGATGTTGCAAATGTATGCTCTGTTCATCTAGTTACAGAAGATGATGTAGCAGTTAGGATGCTAACATCTTCATTCAAGGGTAAATCACTTCAATGGTATAGAAGCTTGAGACCTACATCCATTACCAGTTGGGATGATCTTGGCACAACCTTGTGTAATTATTTTGAGGATAAATCAGATCACCTGTCTTTGGTAGAGTAGTTGACAATAATGAAGAGATCACCTAATGAGTAGATGACTGATTTTAATATGAGATTTCAAAAGACTTGGGATCAAATCCCTCAAGTGGTAAGGCCTACACTCCAACATGCATTTTTAATTATCTAAAGGCTTTGAATAGTGATATTTTAGTCATGATTCAGTCTATGGGGGTAGACCATTAACAACTTCCTATAACATTTCCATTAGGGATGAGAGTAGTCTTATTAAGGCTAGAAAAATTGCTCCTAAACATTCAATGCCTATATTCCTAGAGATTGAGACACCTAATCATCTTCAAGCCCCGAGTTAACACCTATCCCAGCCCTAAGAAATCATAGTTCTAATGAAGAATCCAATTCTCTAAGAACCTCAATTGAATTGCAAGATGTAATGAAACAATTGAAAACATTTGGGAATGAGTTGGTATCAATTAAGAGGTAACAAGCCCAAAATTCCAGACCTTATCAACCTCCATACCAACCAAATAAGCCCTCTTACCAACCAAACAAGCCTCCATCCTAAGTTACACATCAAAATCAGAACCAATTTCCCTCTGCTAGACCATTTCAACCATATAACCCAAATGTGGCTTCTTCATCTCAAGCTTTGGTTCCCATTCAAAATAATCTTGTGTAAGATTATGAGTGGTGTTTCCCTTGTCATCTTCCACACAATCAAGAAACATGAACCAATGGAATTTTGAACTAAGAGTTGATGGTGTAAAGTGCATTTGTCCCTCAAGAAATACCTATAGAGGAAAATCAACAGCAAATGGTCACTCAAGAAACACATCCAAATGACACTTCACTTGGTAAATTAATAAGTAGAAGAATTTTATGGAGTAAATAAAAATATTCCTTAAGGTATGGCTTCCAATACTAGATCTAGGAAAAGAGATATAGAGGCGGGAAAATAAGAAAATGTAGTTCCTTCTAAACCTTCTTTGATACTCCAATGAGGTAGCAATCCAAATATAGCTCCAAATGTGCAAAATCATCCTAAGGGACCTTTTATATCATCTCAAGTGTAAGAAAAGATTGTGGTGAACAAAGTGCAGAAAAAGGATAATACAAATCCATTCAACATCCTTGAGCAGATGAAGAAAACCAACGTGAGTATCTCCATATGGGAATAATTAGCATTTATGGGATAAAGAGATCTCTTGCAAGTAGCCATGACTAACTTGTCTATCCCAAGTGAGTCATCCAAGGAACAAGAAAAAGTTATCACCAATGCAATACAACAAAAGGAGGATCAAAAAAGAAATAAATAACATGAAGCCTCCACCATTTTATAACTTATTGCACAATTGCATGATTGAATATGGAGTAAGTAGTTCGGTGATACCAAAGCAGTTACGCGAGACCACCTAGGTCTCAAGTATGAATCTATTTATAAAGGAGTAGTGAAAATTGATGGGAAAATAATAGGAACTTTGGGGATTATCATAGGTTTAAATATTACATTGTACGTATGACCAAATGTCTCATTACCTCAAGACATCTTCATAATTTATTTACCTCCACTCTTCGCTCTATGCCTATCTATAGATTTCACAGCCAAGATTGGAAGATCCTTATCATCCGATTGGTATCACATGCTCCTCAGGACCAATATGGCAATAAGGCCACTATAAATTATGAACCAATTACTACATATCATGTATAACCTTACGTTTCTAGCCCTATCAATGCCAATTTTACTATTTTTGATCAAGAGGATTGTCCAAACACTCAAGAGATAGATTCTCAGATTGGGGGAATTCTGATTTGCTACTTGATGAGTGGGCACATAAACACTATAAATATGATCCATATTAGGAGATCGAAGAGGTTGGTTTTGGTATTTACTATATGCATTAAGAGAATTCACCCCTTCCTAATGTCGCCAATCCAAATGATGAAGAAAACAATATTTGGAGGATGTTCTTTGATGGATCAAGAAGCAAGATAGGTGTAGGAGGAGGTGTAGTACTTGTGTCTCTTAAAGGTATTAAGTATTACTCATATTTTAGGTTTCAATTTAGCTGATGCAACACACAAAATAGTATGAGTCCCTCATTCATGGTCTTCAATGGGCAAGGAAAAAGAACATTAAAAATTTGCAGACCTTTAGAGATAGTGAGCTGATTGTGAACCAAGTTAGAGGATCAAATGCATCCAAAAATAACTTGCTAAAGTCCTATAAGCAAAAAGTTTGGAATATTTTAGAGGATTTCAAATATTTGAACATCTAGGCCATTCCAAGAAAAGAGAATGAAGTTGTTGATAGACTTGCTGCAATTAGAGAAAGATTTTATGTTGTCGAGAACGTAAAGAGAGATAAAGTATAACCACACATCAAGGTGATAATAATGCCTTCTATACCGTATAATGTCACAAATTGTAAAGTATTCGAGAATGATAAGCAAATTGTCAATTTCATTCAATAAGAGGCTTAGTTTACTTCAAGAAATCAAGACAAGTTGGAGAAGCAGTATGGATACTGAGTTTTCCATCTCAAATCAAACAAGTTTCCTAAGGGCCTAGTCACTTTGGAATCCATTTTCAACCCCAATGACTAGTTCATAAAAGAAAAGGAAAACATAATGGTCAAGGGTGAAGATTCAGAACCCATCTCAGTTAGTGAAGGCAAATTTATTCAAATTGGCAAGGTGAGCACTTCACAAGAAAAACATGATTTTGTAGAACTTTGTCAAGAATTTGCTGATATATTTGCATGGAGCTATGAAGACCTTAGAGGTTTTGATCCTATCTTAGCTCATCACACCATTGAGTTAGATCCAACTTCCAAGTATGTTAGATGAAAATAGAGGCTTGTCAATCCCCACATTGAGCCCTTAATGAAAGAACTAAAAAAATTAATTGAAGTACGTATTATATTTCCCATTAAGAACTCATAATGGGTTGCTAATTTAGTCCCAATGTGGAAAAGGAATGGAGAAATTAGGATGTGTGTGGACCTTAGAGATCTGAACAAGAATTACCTAAAATAACATTACCCACTACCCTCTATGGATCAAATTTTACAAATGGTAGCAATTTCATAAAGGTTTTCTCTCCTAGATGGATACTCAGGCTACAATCGATAATGGTAAAGGAAGAGTATCAGTTCAAGACAACCTTTAATACAAAATGGGACTCGATCAAATATTTGGTATATCTTTGGAGCAACATTCCAAAGAGCCATGGATATGGGAATTTAGGGGATTGATCAACAAAATTGTTCTTGTCTACATTGATGACATAACAATGTTCTCTGAAGAATGCGGATGCTCATATTATCCATATGATAAAGGTATTTAAAAGGTGTAGGGAGTTTGGAGTTTCTCTCAATCCTAATAAATGTATCTTTTTAGCTCATGAAGGTAAGATCCTTGGCCACATTGTTTCTAAAGAAGGATTGGCTATTGATCTTGACAAAATTGATGTCATTCTTATATTACCATTTCAAAGTCACAAGAAAGCACTCCAAATATTCTTAGGAAGGATCAACTTTGTCAGAAGGTTTGTTCCAAATTTTACAAATCTTGTCAAGCCTTTGGAATCGATGATGAAGAATAACATGTATTTCAAATGGGAAGCTGAGGGAAAGGACAATTTTGAAGCCATCAAACAAGAAATTGCACAGATCCTAATCCTCATTAACCCAATTTTCTAAATATTTCATCTTATATGATTTTGGGGGTGCTTAGACCATATGTGCCATATTGACGCAACTAAAAAAATAGGGTTTGGAACAACCTGTTGCATTCTTCAGCCAAAATATTAAGGATTATGAGGTGAGATATTCATTCATTAAAAACATGTGTTAGCATTTGTTATCGGAGTTTGAAAAAAATTAGACATTTGGTGTCGAACAACAAGATTCATTTGCTGGTTTCACATGTTGGCGTAAAATAATTTCTCTTGAATAAGGATCGAACAAGAAAGAGGGTTGGTTGGATAACCAAGGTGATGGCATATGATATTGACATGAATGTGACTAAGCTTGGTAAGAGGCAAAGGACTTTGTATGAGCAACTAATTTCAGGTCAGCAAACTAATAAAAAATATGTTTTAGTGCTTAAATATGACCAAAAAAACTAGATAATGCCTTGATTATTCCTTTTTAGACTCATGATATGATAAAATTCCTCCAAACAGTCAATGCCCCTAAGGGTTGAGCAAGGATAAAATAAGGTAATTCATACTTCAATCCACTCCGTATGTGCTTGTTAATGGCACTCTATTCAAGAAAGATGTGAATGTCATTCTCCTAAGGTGCATTAAAATAGACCGATAGAGAAAGTGTTACACAAGTTTCATGATAGAGAAGTAGGATATCACTTTTCTCTAAGAGTAATAACTCTTAGGATCATGAAGGTTAGGCATTATTGGCCTAATATCTTCAATGAATGCTATTCATGGGTTAATAAATGCAAGAAGTGTGCCTTCTTTATAGGTAAAGAAATACTAGCAGCCCTTCCACTCCACCCCATCTCTGTAGATCAACCTTTCATGCAATGGGGATTGGATTTCATTAGAGTGATCAATCCAAATTCAAGCTTAGGAAAAAATGGATTCTAACAGCCACAAACTATTTCACTAAGTGGGTGGAGGCATTTACACCAAAGGAAGCTAATGAGGACAACATTATGGAATTCTATAAAGGTATTGTGGCTAGATTTGGTGTTCCTTCCACAATAATTTCTGACAATGCTTTGGAATTTCTTGGCACAAAGATATCTGATTGGGCTATTAGGAATGGAATATACTTGAGCACATATTTGAGTTATTACCCATGGTAAGGTTGAGTCCACAAATAAAAAACTTGTTAAGAATCATAAGGAGGAATTCAGATGAGAATAAGAGAACATGGCCCACAAAAATTAAATCGCCTTGTGGGATGATAGGATTACTCCTAAAAAATCAACTGGTAGCTCTTCCTACAAACTAGTTTATGGAAAAGAAGCAAGGATTCCCATATATTTTAAAATACCAGCATTGGAACTCATAAAAAAACTAGATTTGTTTGAGTTTGAAGCCATGGAAGTTAGGTATGTAGATCTCATGGAACTATGGGAGCCGAGAAACCAAGAGGTGTAAGCAATGAAAAAGGATAAAGCTCAAATCAAAATGAGTTTTGAAAGGAAGGAAAAATCCAGGAGCTTCCAAAATGGAGAATTGGTCCTAAAGTGGGATGTAGTCGAGCCAAACTAGGTAGACACTCAAAATTTGATGCAATATGGAGTGGTCCCTACATCATTTCAGGTTGTAAGAACAACAATGATTTCCAGTTGTCAAGATTGGATAGAGAAGAGTTGTAGATCCTAGTCAATGGGATCTATATAAAGCATTTCTACTTGAAGTGAAGTTCCTCCCTTGTACATAGTAGATTAGTTTTCAAATTCCTCTAAGTGCTTTCAACACATTGTCTTATTGGTAGAGTAGTTTCAGTTTCCCTAAGTGCTTTGCATAGTTTTATTACTTTGGAAGGTCTTGTTGCACAATGCTCATGAAGGATTGTAGAGGAAGTATGTGGAGAAGAGGAGTTCCAAAGTGTCAAGGATCAGTTGCAGTACTCCATAGAAACAAATGCAGAGAAAATAAAATCAGATTTGGGACAATTTCAAAATTTTCATTCATTTGATCAAACAACTTAGTTACACGATCAAATTTTCATGAATTTTAGATTGGGGATGATGTTGCTCTGTATCATTATTGCCTTAAGGGAAACAAGGTGAAATCATTAATTTAAAACAATTTTCCACTCTCATAAAACCTAATTTAGAAATTTTTTTATAATGAGATGGTCAATTCAAGCTTAAAATCAACTTCAAGTCTAGGTAGTGTTTCAAGTGGATTCAGGCATAGATTTTCAACATTTCAAATTAGTTTCATGATTATCATGATGAATCCATGCCTAATGGATGCTTCAAGTCCAGTGATCTTTTCAAACTAGCAAGCATATTACCCCATGAGTCACCAAATTGTTATTCATGTTTCCCCAAGTGAAAAATTGGACAAATTGGAAAATTGGACTTAGGAAATTAGAGGAGCTTCTATTGAGCGGATCAAAGTGGGATACTTAGTAGAAGGCACACAGAAGGTTCATGTGTGAGAGCAGGGTGCAGTCAAAGGTGTGGAATGATAGGGAAGAACACACGCATGAAAGATAAGGGTAAATTTGGGACTTAGCCATTTTCACATGAGCGGGCTATTTTGGAGATAGCGTGCAGAGCACAAAAACCGGGTAAAGACTTGTGTGACACACATTGCCTATTTTTGGAAGAGTGGATACTAAGTGCTTTGCATGGGTGTGGGCTAAGAATAAAATTGCTAGTTCCAGTTGACTAGAAGAGGTCAATTGTTAGCACACTTACATGTATGGCTATGAATGTAAAGGCACATGGCTATTTCTAGCACGAGACCTATTTTTGGAGTTATGCAAGTAGTAGAGGGAAATTCCACACCCTTATAAATATGTAATGATCTACGTAGAATAAAAGAACTATGTGAGAACTGAATTACTGTGAAGTTATGAGGCCAAATCTGATGCACATAAGCTATGGTATTATCTATTGTAATAAGCTTCTATGTATTCATTATGTTTAACATAATGGAGTGTATTGGTGAATCCGAGTGTTAATCCTAAGTATGATTGGTTTCATTATGGACATTGTTTAAACCTATTATTCTTTAGATCTAGATCTGAACATGCACTATAGAATGATATATTAATTATGGATCTGAATACATTAAGTCTTCATCATGCTAACATCCTGCAACAACAACCCTAAAGAGGGGCTTGGTACCTTTGCGCGCTTCGGGTGAGCACTCAGTCTAGGCTGAGTGATGTGCCAATGCACTTGGGTTTTACTAGTAAATTCTAGGCTGCATCATTGGTTCCGTTGTTGGGACCTCTTTTTTTAGTCATTTTCAAGATGGTTCATGATGAAGACATATTGGTTAAACCTAACAAGTGTTGAGGAGTGGATACATGATCTAGAAGAAGAATACGCATGGAGGTTCAACACTAGATCTGAGTTTAATGCACGCATGTGGGTGGAATAGAATCTGTATGATAGTTTGTATGAGAGCTTCTTTGCTATTTTTCTAGTAGAGTTGTACAAGTGGCTAATTGATTATGCATATAAAAGGAATTGGAGGTATTGCACACTTGTTTGGACGTAGGAAGAATTTCAGGCCCTTTATGATGCTGATCTAATTTGGACACATGTTGTGGATACTTGGTTTCATGGTGTTTTGAACAGTTATATTCTGGAGTACTCAATTTCCACCTATTCTTTCCCAGAGGTAGCAAAATTCCAATTTTTACGATATCCCAGGGGAACTTACCTGCAAGGCATTCCATTAGTGATCAAAATCTTGATGGTAACCCTGAACTTGGAAAGAAAACCGATGGCTAACTAAACCCCACCATGTGTGGGGCGGGAGCAGGTTTGGTGAAAGATGGCAGATCTAGAGACAGAAAAACAAAGAGAGGAAATCCGGCTTAAGTATAATGATGCACGTGAGAGGGAAATATAGAAGCAATGGGATGTTGCAGAGAGCAAATGACATTGTGGAGAGAGATGGCTCACAAAGGATTTAAAGTTTACATAAAATACGTGAAACTAGAGCATCAAGAACTCCTCCATTTGGGAAAGCATGACAGGAACCCCTTTAGCCTTACGTAGAAGCGTGCAGCGAGAGACTGCTGGGCTATGGGCGTGCATTTGAATCTACCTAGCAACCTTGCCCTTGCGCTTGGTCTTCCAGTATCTAGTATGAAAAACAGTCAGCAAGCTAATTTAGGTAGTGGAAGAGTAGGAGTAAGTCATATAACAAGCACATCGATGGCAGCACAAACATATTCATTGTTGTTTGGAGGTACCTTTTCAGGTGTATCATCCACACAAAATTCAAGCACACAAAATTTTGGACTCACTTCTGGGAGTGGTAACACTTTGCAGATTGTAGGGGTGTAGTTTAGTACTACTTTTGGGACACGGGAAGTACATCTTCTGGTCCGACTCGCTACAGTTCGGGATCATGAGGTATAGGTGGTTCTAGTTCCAAGTGGTTCTAGTGGTTCCTGGAGGCGGATGAAACACATGAAGTTTTGGATCGGTGGGCAAGGTCTACACCAACCCTAGAATATTTACATGGAAATGTCTTTTTGTCTTCAGAGTATAGGGGCATAGAAGATGTTGTTAAACATGTACACATATGTGAAATCCTATGGCACGCAAAAGGAATGACAACTTTTGAGTGCAGGGAAAGTCAATTTGCCACTACGTTACAAGGGTGTGCACAGAGTTGGTACATAAAGTTTGAACCTGATCAGACTTGCATAGACTATGCACCTTTAAAGGATTCTTTCCTTAAAGAGTTTCACATCCCTAAGTTTGAGTAGAAGAGTATAAGTGTGCTCAAGGATATCAAGCAAGGCACTACTAAGATTGTTAGAGAGTATGATGCTCGTTTCAAAATGTTGTTATCTAAGATTTCTTATGACATTCATTCAAGCCAACATGCATAATAGTTTGTTGGAGATATAATTACACCTTTTAGAAGGGAACTATCACATAAGACATACACTGATCCACGTGAAGCACTTGAATCAAATTTATGTCTTTGAGGCAGGATCAAGTATAGACATTGGGGTGAGCCCATTTTTGGAAGCACAGATCGCAGCTATGGAAAAATAGTTGGAGAAGCTATCGGAAAATTCAGCACATGAGACGCACACAGGGATTTGGTGCACATATTGTGAAGTGGAAGGTCACACAAAGGATAATTTTCCCCAAAATCAGTATGCTCATTGCTTTTTTGGACTGTGAGATATGTCATTTAAACCATGATGCTAGCTGCTACCCATTATTACAACATGCAATAAGGAAGAACGTCTCTTGTTACTGTAAAATTTGTAGGTCCACGACTCATGACATAGAATAATTCCAGCTGATTGGTCAAATCCATGATGCTATAGATATTGGTGTATGATAAACAGGAGTATCAGATAACTCTAAAGGAAAGAACAAGCATCAGGATTAGGATCACAATCAAATGCGCTATGATTGGAATGAAGGACATTTTGAAGGAGGTCATGGCAGAGGTTGAGGCTACCATGGTGGATTTGGAGGATGAGGCCATGGTGTTGGACAAGGTGAGTTCCCTCATGGAACATGTTATACATGCGAGATCTCCTAACCACTACAGCACGAATGTCCTCGAGAATATTACATATTCTTTTTGTGGAAATAATCATAGTTATGAGGAATGCCCGAATCGTATGAGCATCTTAGTAAGCAACATAAAAAAGAAAACAAAGGAACATGGATGGTTAGGATACAACGCACTATGGAAAATCAGTGGATGCCCAAGTTGGAACCGAATCGAGGCATTTAAGGTAAATATCACTACCCACGCCGAAGCAAAGGTGCGTGCAAAGAAGCATTGCAACAAAATCCTACCATCACTAAGGAGGAGGTTCTACATGCACGATACCTAGATCCTATCCATCAGAAGGAGGTTTATCAGGAAACCATGGAGGTACTTAGAAATCTTCAGGGTGAAATACAATATTTAAAGGAGAAATCACAAAATATGGATCAAAAGAAAGCATCGAAATGGTCCAATCTGATATGGACGACTTGAAAGAAGTGTGCAAGATGTTGCACCAAGAGTATATCATTCCATTGCTAGGGAATTGGTTAAGGCTAGATGACAGATCCCTCGTATGCAAATCTTCCCCCTCATAGCCTAGATTATGACAAGGAAATAAATCGAATGTTGTGCATTAGAGACTTTTGATTAATATATTGATTGATATAGGTGCGGAAGTCAATGTTATTACTTTAGATGCATGGGTAAAAATGGGGAGACCTCCACTACAGCCATCTTCGAATGTATTGTTCATGGATAATCGGACTAAGGCCACTCCCATTAGAGTTTTAAAAGATGCATCCATTACCATATAGGGAGCCAAGTTCACTAGATATTTTGATGTTTTAGCACTAACAGAGGCAGATAGCTTCCCATCTCTACTGGGATATCCTTGGTGTCATGCAAATAATGCTAATCTTCAGTTCAACAAAGGTTATATTAGCTTTGAAAATAAGGAGGAAAGAGTTATTATACCTTTAACAGATGGAAAATCTGCACCCTATGTTGAGCCTTTGAGTGAGGAAGACCTGAATAGGATTTATGTACGTGCCATCTGGGACCCAAAGGTACTTGAGCCATCTAAAGAAGGAATCCTTTAGTGGGAAGATGCACAGTCTGTTAGTGATACTACAAGTGTTGCTTGTGATAATTGGGCTCATAGTACTTATGAGTTAGTAGGGTGTGAAGTAAAGAGTATATTTTCTAGGGACAACATACCTTGTTGTATCAGGAGAATAGGTAACAAATTGGTACCTCGATACATTGGAGAAGGAGATCCTACGGTATTTTTATGTGCCATGGAGGAATAGTGGATAGACCAGTTGGAGAGATGGAATATGCTAGCATATACCCTATGTGGGATAGCAATGTGCTAGTGGGTGGTTCACAAGGATAATCTTGTAGGATGGAATGAAATTAGGATTGCTTTTGTTACTAGGTTTTTCAAGAGCAATGCACCTACTCAAATATGCTATTATCATGGTGAAAAACATGCTCAACACCATGTTTAGCGAGTGTGAGAGACTTTGGACAAAGGGGTAGGAAGCTTTACCACCTCTTTGGGTACACAAATTTTATTCCACTTTACAAGGCTACTCACGTGCTTGGTATGTATATGTGGAACTCCATAGAGAGACTAGAAATTGGCAGGATTTAATTGCAGGATGACCCGACATTTGAATTTTTATCTACTAAACCTCTGGTAGAAGAGGCATTAAAGGTTATAAAGTGCTTAACTCTAGGGGATAGTGCCAAGGTGGAAGAAATCATTTAGGATTTATTTGATGAAGGAGACTCAGGAGTGCATTTTTCTGGAGAAACAGAGACAAATGCCACACTACTTAAGCATGCTTGCCTTGAGAAAGCAAAAGAAAAAATGGTCTACTTAGTGGATGATGAAGAAGTAGAAAATTTGGATGTAGACCATTCAACAAGTAGGTGTGAGGTTTTGATAGTGCAAATAAGACCACACGTGCCTATCATGAACCTATGAAGATGAAGAAAGTGAATATTGGATCAGATGATGAGCCTAAGGTGGCCATAATTGGGGACTATGAGTATGACTCTAAAGTGGAAATAATAATTGATTTACCATGGGATTATCAGGACTTATTCCCTCGGGGATACCATGAACTTAAAGGCATGCATGAATCATTAGGGGAGATGAAGATAAAGCTTAAGGAGGGTGCACACTTGGTTAGAAAGAGACCCTATAGGATGAACCCCAACTTGCGTGAAAAGGTCAAAGAAGAAATTGAAAAATGTTGAAGTATGGAATCATCAATCCCCTAGATGAGTCAGAATGGTTTAGCCCAATGGTGATTAGTATCAAGAAGGATGGTCAAATTAGGATCTATGTGGACTATAGGGAGCTGAATGCTGCATGTGTGATTGATCAATTTCCTACGCCATTCACTGAAGAAATACTAGAAGGCGTTGCGGGGTGCAAAATCTATTTGTTTACAGATAGATTCTCTAGGTATCATCAGGTTAGGATTACACAGGAGGATAAGGAAAAGACTAATTTTACTGCTAAATGGGGAAGCTTTGCCTATATTGTGATTCCTTTGGTCTGAAAAATGTGCCTGTTGTATTTTTGCGCATAGTTGTTCAAGCGTTCAAATATTTTATTCACAACTTCTTATAGGTTTATTTAGATGATTAGACGGTGTATGGAATTTTTAAGGATCATTGTGAAAATTTATGCCCAATGTGTGAGAGATTTCTCAAGTTAAGCATCTTTTAAACATCAAGAAATGTGTATTTGCTACACTATTTGGAATACTTTGTTAGGGCACATCATCTGCAAAGAAGGTTTGTTGGTTAATCCAGCTAAGGTGGCAATCATTATTGGCATGGAGAAGCCTACTTGTCAAAGTGAGGTGCGTGGATTCTTGGGTCACACTGGGTATTATAGAAAATTCATAAAGGGGTATGCTAAGGTTGCTACACCTTTGGAGCAATTACTAAAAGGAAAAGGGACATTCTACTAGGGAGAACCACAACAACGCGCATTCAAGACATTAAAGGAGAAACTTACTACATCACCTATTCTACATTTTCCTTCATGGGACCAACCGTTTCATGTACATGTGGATGCCTCGGCATGGCCATTGGTGTAGTGTTGGATCAGCCTAGAGAAGGTATTATAGATAATCCTATCTATTTTTCTAGTAGAAAGTTGACTCCTGTAGAGTAGAATTATACAACTACAAAGCGCGAAGCTTTGTCGATGATCTATGCACTACATAAATTTAGACAACACCTGTTAGTAACACCATTTGTATTTTATAACGATCACATGGCATTGAATTATTTGGTAGACAAGCCCATTTTACGAGAGGTGCATATGTAGATGGGTACTCGTATTCAAAGAATTTGATTTCACAGATTGTGGTAAAACTAGAGAAAAGTAATTCTGGACCAGATCATCTATCTAGAATACAATGGGAGAAAAAGCATAGGCAATTGAAGATACCATGTCGATGCACATTTATACAGGTTATAATGTGTGCCATCAAAATAAGAGGACATTGATGTCTTTTTATGAATAGGTACGGCGCTAGAAGGAATGAAGTCCTTAGAGAAGAAACAATTTGCTATACGCGCGACACATTTTATGTTGATTAGTGATGACTGTACAAGTTATCATGGAGGAAGCTCATGGTGGTATTGCAGGTGGCCACTATATAGGTAATGCCATTGTGCATAAGATTTTACTTGCTGGATTATGGTGGGATAACCTGTATAAAAATTGTAAGCCATATTGCAAGGCTTGTGATCATTGTCAAGCAACTTGGGAAACCATTTTAATGAGATGAAATGCCTCTAAGACCTATTACTAGTGCATAAGCATTTTAGAAATGGGCTATAGATTTTGTGGGTCCTATTTCACCAAATATGCGTAGGAATGGATCACACTATATCATTACTTGCACAAACTATCTCGACAAGGTGGGCGAAGCAAGCACCTACAAAGGATTGTACATTAAATATAATAGCCATGTTTCTATGGGAAAATATTATTACAAGCTATGGATGCCCGTTGAGTTGGACCGGTGATAAGGGCACACATTTTCTGAATGAGACAATCAAAATTTGATTGGATGAATTCATGATTGCACACCATAAGACTACACCATATCATCCTCAAGAAAATGAAATTGCTTGAGGCTTTCAACAAGATTTTGAGCCAAACATTGACAAAAAATTGTGATGTTGGAAGAAAGGATTGGGATGATAAAGTTTTTGCAATTCTTTGGGTGTATAGAACAACATACAAGTGGTTAAACAAGGCCACACCTTTTCAATTGGTGTTTGGTGCAGAAGCAATTCTTCTTATGGAATTCATGTTACCTTCTTTACATATTACACACACTGGAGGTCTAGCTAATGATTAAGAATTAGAAGGACATATTTACAAGTTGATTAAGTTGGATGAGCAATGAGAAATATCATTACTGAGTCGAACCAAGAAAAATCTAGGTAGAAAACATGGCATGATAGGGACATTAGGAACAAAAAGCTTGATATAGAATAGATGGTGCTTCTCTATGATTCTAATTTCTATGCTATCCAGACAAACTCAAAGTACATTGGTTAGGACCATATGTTATCACTCACATACTTGAAACATGATCTTGTCAATTAGAAATGTTTGATGGAATACGATTACCCGGTTACTTAAACGGGACTAGGTTGAAGCCCTACTATAAATAATTTTTCTTGGTGTTTATAATAAGGAAATATTGCCATTTAGATTAGGTTTTCAATTATGTATTCCATTAATGTATTTCCTTCTTCGTTTCTATGCTTTTTCAATTTAGTTATTGTTCTATGAAATAAGTGCGATTTCACGCTTAGCTAGTTACCATTTGTAGTATTTTTATGTGTAGAGGACTACACATACCATTTGTGTGGGTTGGTTATTGGGTAATGGGTACACATAAAGGAACAAACTACTATAGGTGCTATTCAAAATTTGAAGAGTTGGTGAACAAAAGATTGCTTCTAAATGAGGACCATAGATGGAGATAAATAAAGGATCAATATAACTCGAGGTAAGCGGCAACTATGGAGACTACCAAGAGAAGACACAAGTGATGAGGTACTCAGGTGCATGGAAGCACATGAAGAGAAGCCTGTAGCTAGAAGGTAGGAAGGTGCATTAAAAGGTTATAGCTGAGGCGCAAAGATGTACCACACGGAAAATGTGAAAAGGGTCAATTAATGAGGATTCTTGGTAGGTGAAGGAGCAATAAATGCACCAAATTTTTGAAAATCTATATAAGGAAGGGATACAAGTTCATTTTTACCGTTGTAAATCACAAAAATTTGAAAGAGTTAAGTGCGATTGAGCTAAGTGAATCATGTTGAGGTGCGAAGAGTGTGAAACCAGACGTGAGGAGTAGATTTGTGCATAGGAGAAGCTTACGTCCCTATTGGTGAAGGGTTTGAGCAAAGTAGAGCATTTGAAAGAGCTAGGGAACATGATTTCAACTAGGGCATGTGGATTTGAGATAGGGTTTGAGTTTTCACATTGCAGAAGATAGAAGGTGAGCATTAGAGGACATGAAGTTGTGGTTTTATAGATGGCACCAAAGAAAGCACCTTCTGTAGGAGCCAAAGGGAAGAAGAAGGTGGAAGCAAAGGTTGAAATTACTCCTGAGAGAAATTTTTCAAAGATGCAATACCCAAAGGGTGTGATAGTGGGACAAGAATGGGATTCTCACATCTAAAAGTGCAAGATCAGTGAGTATAACCACCGCACATCGATAAAAATAAGGAATTAAATGCGCTATTGAATACAAAGACAAACAAGTGCATAGCCGAGGACATGTCGGTGTATGATGATGCTAGAGAGAAGATGCTAAAGTAGATTACATTTTATTAGTTTTACGAGCTTCCATACTTTGGCAAGTATGAACCTTTGTACCAGTGGTTGATGAGCAGAGTACATGAAGATTTCTTCTATTTCACCGGATGCAGGGTAGGGATTACAACCATTCTGATTTCGATTATAACAGGATTGAGGGGCACAGGAGTGGACCTAAACAATAACTTGATAGATAAAATAGCCATATTGGAGACGTAGAAGGAGTTAGGATACACCAAATGTCCGCACGAGAATAGATATGAAAAAAGCAAGAAGTACCTAGTGGTACAGGTAGCTACACATCTAGTCACCAAATTGAATGATCAAGAGAGATGGTCCCAGGTGAACACAATGTGGTTACAAATTACAAGGTGAATTTCACAGGAACAATATACAACATATAAATCTACATTATGGAGACTATCATCAAGGAAGCACACATAGGTGAGAGAATCAGTTTCAGCACTGTCTTATTATCCTTGGTATTTTTGGAAATGAGTGCCCGATGGGCCGAAGAACAAGATTTGGGAGTACCCCATGCGAGAATAACTCCTGGCTGAAATATTTGAGAAGTACTTATGTGAAGGGTCAATGAATAGGTCATTCAAGCAGAGGGAAGAAATGTGGTATGTTAGGATCCATGCGAAATTTGATGAGGAATGGTGCATCCCTAAGGAGTTACCTTCGGTGGTGGGGTAAGACAGTTTAGTTCACAAGTATATCAACACTTTTACATCGCACGATTTACAATGACGGATGAGACTTGGAGCCCCTAGTGTAAGCTTCCATATGCCTTCACAACATACTACTTCAAAGCATCACTCCATCGGTTCAACAATGTGTGACACCTGAATTTTGTCGTAGACAAGGTAAACTATGACTACCACACGCTGCGTAAGACTTATGTCTATCCAAGGCAGACTGCCTACATAGAGAGGCTAATTTTAGACGTGATAAGCATGAAGCTCATGAGTTTGGTGATTGGAGATAGTGGGGCTATGCTTATCTACCTTCAACTCAAGCCTAAGTTGGAGGGTAAAAAATATGTGGAGAATGAGTTCGCACTCCCAGGGCTCGCCTAAGGGAAAGCATATAGTGGAGAATGTACCAGCTCCAAAGCCCACTGAAACTATAGAAGTAGATGATGAGGAGGAAGAGTGCAAAGAAATTGGTGGCTTGGTGCATAGAGGATGAAGGCAACCCTCAGACAAGGTAGAATCTGAGCACGCAAGTACTCCACCCCAGACACAAGAAGAAGGGGATGAATAATTGGAGGTAGGAGCAGACCTTGAGGAACACTACTTTAAGAGGGTGTTCAGATGAACAAGGACTCGGGACGTTACTCCCTAGTCAATGTGGAGATCTCTCGTGACTCTCTCTATAGAAGGAAACATTTGAGAAGAGAAGGAGAAGATTGAGGCTAAGCGAGGAGGTGGAGGAGTCTAAAGAGAGTGTGCCCGAATCTTCTACAAAGACCGAGGATAAAGAAGAGCCAAAAGATGAATAAATGAAAGATGAAGATGTGAAGAATGAAAGAGAAGGGGTAAAGTAAGAAGAAGTAGGACTAGATAATGCTCAAGACATAGATTAACTAGCTCCAAATCTTGGTGCGCCAGTTCCTAAGGGGTTAATAATTAAAAGAACAAGTGGGGAGTTTACTGTTCAGTCTATGGGCTATGTTGAGGACACAAGTAAAATTTTTGTGCCCGTTTTCAAAGTACAGTGAGCCCTAAGGAGTTATATGGATGGGAGTTGATGGATGAAGACATGGCCACCACACGCATAAGGAAGCAACTATCTTGGTCTATGCACACACACATGGATGAGCTAGAATTCGATGTATGTGAAGAATCTTGTGTGTCAAGAAGGTTGAAGAAGGCACCTCAAGACATACATATAACCATAAAACCCACTATTATGTCTGATGAACAGGTAAGTAATGCCTTGGTGAAAGTATCTACAGAGGTGGTATAGAGGAACATAGAAAAATTTTCCATTATCAAAGTCTTTGAGAGAAGAGATCAAGGCCAAAGATGCAGAGATTGTGCACTTAAAAGGAGAGAAGGACCTAGAGTAGAAGAAGAATGGGGTTCTTATCAACATGGCAGAGGAGATTGGGGATCATGTCCTCCAAGAAAGACCACACTTAGAGCCCAAGGTACCCAAAATTTCCCTTGGCTATACACTATGTGCATACCTTAGTTGACTGGTGCTTGAGGAGGGACCAGTTAGGATGCCAACACCAAAGGACCCTGAGTAGGAGGTAGAGAGGGAAAAGGTTGTAGTAATTTGAAAAATTTCATCATATGAGGCACTTTGCTTCAAACCTTGCGGGAGGAGCTAAAGAAAGCGGATCAAGCATTGAATATTTGTACAACTCCGGAGGTAGTCATAAGAATAAGGACCATGGTAGAGGAAAATGAAGTCCTAAAGGCAATGAAGGATGAAACCTTGGGGCACATGGAAATATTGGCACTGGTAAAACAAAAATGTGAGGCCCTTGCAGCGCTCAGAGCCCATAAGAATAGGTTGGATGAAGTTAGAAAACTTATAGCTCAGAAGATGGATCTTCTGGAAGGGAGAATGTTTGCAATAGCTAACATTATGTTGGTATTACAGAATGAAAAGGGAGAAATTTACCTAGATGAATTGGAATCTATTGCCATGAAATTCTAGAAAAGGCATAGGCCACACTAAGTGAGTGACATATATTAGAGACAGAAATAAAGGAAGAATATCTAGAACTCATTCTTCCAGTTGAAACATAGGGTGGTGTAGAGTAAATACTTATTCTTTATATAGAAATTATTTTACATTATTTCCATTACTTTATTATTTATTGTTCAAGGAGTAGCCATTACTGGGTGAAAATGCAATTTAGTGTGGGGTAATGTTGAGAGGATGAAAGTGGGATACTTAACAAAAGGCACATAGAAGGTTCACGTGTGAGAGCAGGGCACGCCACAAAGACGCGAAAGGATAGGGAAAAACACGTGCGCGAAAGACAAGGGCAGATTCAAGACTTAACTGTTTTCACATGAGCGAGATATTTTTGGAGATAGCGTCTGAGCAGCACACAAACCGGCTAAAGACTTGCACAACACACATTGGCTATTTTTGGAAGAGCAGCTACTAAGCACTTTGCATGGGTGTGGGCTAAGAATAGAATTGCTACTACTAGTTAACTATAAGAGGTCTATTGTTAGCGCACTTACATGTGTGGCTATGATTGTAAAAGTGCATGGCTATTTCCGAATGCGACCTATTTTTGGAGTTATGCAAGTGGTGAAGGGAAAGTCCCCACCCTTATAAATATGTAATGATTTGCATAGAATAGAAGGACTGTGTGAGAACTGAATTACTTGTGAAGTTATGCTGCCAAATCTGATGCATGCATAAGCTATGGTATTATCTATTGTAATAAGCTTCTATGTATTCATTATGTTTAATGTAATGGAGTGTATTGGCTAAATCAGGGTGTTAATCCTGAGTATGATCGGTTCTTACATGGTTGGTTTCATTATGGAAATTGTTTAAACCTGTTATTCTTTAGATCTAGATCTGAACCTGCAATGTAGAATGATATATTAATTATGGATCTGAATGCATTAAGTCTTCATCATGCTAACATCCTACAACAACAATCCTAAAGAGGGGCTTGGTACCTTTGTGTGCTTTGGGTGAGCACTCAGTCTAGGTTGAGTGATGTGTCAGTGTGCCTAGGTTTTTACTGGTAAATTCTAGGTTGCATCAACTTCAATGAAGAAGTGGTGAATAAAAATTATTTTTCCATGTATTGGGCACTTGAATGGTCTTAAGGCATCCATCTGTTTCTCTCTAGGCTTCAAAAAATTCCATAATTAGACAATGTTTTTAAAAACAAATGGAAAAATTGGAGAAAATTGGATTTAGAGGCACTATACTATTCCTTTCCTAACTCGTAAACTCTATACTTGGCCAAAATACTTACGAAAATTTGAAAAAATGAAAAAAGGGTCATTTATAGACCATTGCAAAATACAGTCCAGGAAGGAACTGAGGAATAAGTTCCACGCTTCCCTGAGTTACTCAATTTTCCAATTTTCATGAAATACCAAGGGTCTCAAAGGTGTAGTGCGGGATGAGAGGCATTACAAAGAACCTGTGCGGGAAGGAATAGCCCAGGGAACCCCAAGTTCCTCGCAGGGAGAGTTGAGTCGATGAAAAAGGGGTTAGGAGAATGTCATGTGGGTCGAGTGAGGTGCGAGAACCGAGGCTCTTAAAGAACACGTTCCTCATGGGATGATGTTGCTTGTAAAGGTAATTGATTTGATCCAAAAACTCCTAGTACATTATAGAAAAGGTGGAGTTTGGAGACCTAAATGGAAATTTATCCTAGTTCCACATGTTCCCCAAAACCTTGAAATACCCGTAATGCCAAAGAGGAAAAAGTGAACAAAGGAAAGACAAAAGGGGTGCGAGAAAGGGAGGCTACGAAACAAGTTCAAAAGTACGTCATGTTCATCGATTCCCGATTTATCCGATGGGCAAAGAATAAAAATATAAAAGGATAAAAATGTAAAAAAATATAATAACAAATTGCGAATTAAATCAAGGAACCCATGTTCCTCACACCACCACCCGATCCGCATGGCCATATCTCCTTCTCTAATTGTCAAAATTTTATAAAATTTATATCACTGAAAGGTCTTTTCATCCTCTACATCATGGAACCTAAAATATTGAGTTAGGTGAGAGTAGGTGGGAGAAAAGGAATAAAATTTCCTCAACATTAAAAGATGCGGTCTTGGGTAGCTCAACCACTAGATTTGGTAAGATATGGTGCCATGAATTTTCTAGAAATCAAAATATCATGGGGGATTGATTTGGTAGGGTGCCCATGATGGGTTTCAAAGAGTTAATGCACCTTGTTAGTGGATGAAGTTTTGAATTCAAATTTACCTCTAATTTTCCCTTTTCTCTCTCCCTCTGTCTCATTTTCTATATAATGTAAGGTAAGGCTCATTTGTAAGGGTTGGACATTCTTGTAATGCTTGTGTATTCCATTTCAAGTGCTTCACATGTGTGTATGAGCTGCAAGCCTCATATTTGGGTTTATCCATGGTGAATCTTTCCCCTTCATTATAATTTATTAGGAATCCGTCTAAAGCAATAAAATACTCATTTTATGGCTATTGATATGTCTTATCTTGTGTTCTATTGAAATTTATCACCTTTCATTGCATTTTTAGGTATTTTGTACATCTTTTGTTCTCCTTACAGATCTAAATCTATTGTGCTCCTTGAAAATGGAGGTTTGAAGGTTGTTTTGGACTATGGTACTCATGTCTACCCTCTCCTTCATCATTTTGCTTCCATTTTACCTCATTTAAGAGTGTCTCTCCACCCGTTTCTTGGTGCTATCATCTCTGTTAGTGTAGGATTTCCCTTTTCATGCATTTCTCTCTCCCCTTGCTCCTTGGAAGTTTATAATAGGGTTAGATAACTACATTTCCTTCCTTAGGAGTAGTTTAGCATTAGGATTAGGTAGAGGAACCAACCTTCTCAGAGGTTTGTCTCAAGTAGAAAGTCCCACAACTTGAGAGAAAATCCCATGTTAGCAAAATTTAGGGATTTTTAATAGAAAAATCCTAGGGTGCTACTTTTTTTTATCATAACAAGTAACTCTAGTTACAAAGGCCTTTCCTTTCTTTTCTCGATTTAGACTACTTTTCTTTGGAAGACTAAAACTTTGGAGCATTTTGTTTGATAAAATGAGAAACATGTATATTATACTTCTCAAGTAAATGATTTAGGTGATATATTTTTTCTCATACAATGATGCTCTTCGTGTTCGATCTTCTTAATAGAACACTCACACTTTTACTTCTTCACTTTAGGCTCGAAGTCAAAGCGTTTGTGTTATAATTGGTTTGGGCGTGGTTGGTCTTGGTTTCCTTCTTTAGTTGGTACTTTTTCTCTTTCTTATTTTTAGGTTTCTTATCCTTTCCCTTAACAAGATTTTATAACAAGGTCATGAGACTTATATTTTAGTGCTCCCATTTAAATCAACTTATCTTATTCTCGAACGAGTTTGGATGAAAAGTTGTTAAATGAAGTCATTTTCCAAGTATCCCCTAAAGATTATTTCGTGGTGTGGAAGGTAGAAATGAAGATGAGGTATTTGGGACATAACTTAGAAAGAATTGAAAAGATCAACGGGGCATCCTTTTTCTCAACTTCACGTTCCTTTAAGAGAAATCTAGTGTCGAAAAAATTTTAAGAATAAGGTCTTTAGTTTATCAAAATCACTAGGATTTAATCCTAGCAGTACGTTTTCCAAATATTGTGTTCTCATATCATCTTGTTTTCTAAACATATCGTCTAAATTTTTCTATGCTTCATCAAGTGTGTCAGAATCCTCAATGTGGAAGAGCAACTCGGAAGAAACAAACATACAAAGAAGACCTACAACTTCTTCGCATCAGCTCAACCACTAAATTTTCTTAGGTTCATCATCATGATTAGTCTCAACTCACATAGTGATGCAAAATAACCATTTACCCCTTAGTTTCATTATAATTTTAGATCTCCTTTTAGAGAAAATAAACAAGGTGAGAAAAGGCACATAAATAACATCCATCATGAGGAGAGAATGTAGAAGGAAAAGAAGAACACACACACTCCAAAACAATATTTTAACCCCTGTTTGTGGAACTATATAGGTTATCGCATTGATTAAAATCAGGTGCGAATGTGCATCATGAAATTATCATCCATTCACCTTGCAATCGACGTAAAAACATGTAAATGTGGAGGCCATAATCAAGTTTTATTGATTGCGACAATTTGACACCGCAAGCAAGAACAAAATGAGGTGAAAACAAGATAAGGGGAGAAAAAACAAATTTGTGTGAGAAATAACGTCTCTTGTCATAATAAAATATATATTTCGTAACGCTATGGAGGACGCGCCCACAAGCCCAAAAATAATAACATGGGTGATTACAATGCAAAAATGACTCAGAAAAGAGTCTAAAAGCCTCTAGGATGCAAGAAAAGATCTCCGAAAGTAAAAGGGGATCCAAACTATGCTACACACTTTCACAAATGTTAGTGAAAATAAAATCCCAATAACGCTTAATTTTTACAATTTAAGTTCATTGTCGCTAAATCACCGCACTTCGAATGGCCGGGATGTGAATAGGACGTTCGGTGTGATTGGGACACATGGGATCACCTCTCAAGCTGTGGGACTTGGGCTTGAGGTGAACCTCCGGAGAAGGCCGGCTTCCTCTTCCTAAACTAAGTGTCAGACTACTCCTAGTGTAACAAAAATGATTATCTAGTCCTAGGCTAACATTTTCATGGGGTTTTAGGGAAAGAGATTTACGAAATGAAACTATAGGATGGTGATGCACCGAATAAAGGGTGTCTTCAGATTTAGGAAGGGTTAATTTGAAGAGGGTGTGTGCACCACAGGTCAACTTCACCTACTGCAACTTAGAGAGGGTACAGGATACCACAGACTAAGAGACACGCGTTCCCTTTGTTAAACTTTATCAGACCGAGAAATATACCAGTTTCCCAGTGAAGAAGGATGAACTCAAGAAGGGTGAACAGACACCACAACTCAACTGCATGCAATACTCCACCACTCGATAAGCACATAACTCCAAGAACTTGCAATAGAAACTTAAACTTGCACAGTGTACCTGCAAGTACGAGAAAGGCACAAAGAAGCATAAAAGGATGAAAGGACCGAGATTAGTCACAAAACACACACTTTTATTGCTTCAATAACATGCACAATGCATCATACATTCAGAAGAGGCAATAGTTTCCATTACAGTCTTGAAGAGGAGGCTTGAAAGTTCTCTCAACACACAAGAACAACTTGCAGAAGAGAGAGGATTCTTGAAAAGTATACACTCTTGCCTGAGATATCTAACTGTCCAACTTGTCTGAACTATTGGAACCCTTTGAAATGAGCTTCCAACTTACATTTATAGAAGAATATGTGAGAAAGAAGAGGAAATGTCATAATTGCATTCCTAAATTGAAGGCCCATGATGTATTTATTACAGCTTAGTCAACCACTTGAGAAGGTTCCATCATGGGTCATTAATTGCCTGATGACCTAGTCTTCTCAATTAATTAAAAGAATATTTAAATAAAATATTTAAATAATAATAATAAATATTATTATTAAAATATTTAAATAAAAATATTAATTTAATTAACATAATGTGGGCCCCACTGTTGACCGGTTTTTGCTGAAGGGGAGAATCATGAGAAAATGGCCAAAAAGATCCCAACTTAGTGGTTGGCTCACCGAGCCAACTCACTGAGTTGGGTCTGAGCTCCTCTGTGCTATGTACTAGCCGAGTCCATTTCCATCGCATCGCCCGAGCTCCTTCTTTCATCTTGCTTGCATGCCAACTCACCACCAATGCATCGAGCTCTAAAATAAGCTTTGTCTTTTACTCCATGACCAAACTCCTCTTATTCCTTGTCATCTACTGACTCAACGATCCGAGCTTCCTTACATTAAACTTCTCTTGACGCTGCGTTGGTCTACCTCGAATGAACCCACCTTGTCATTCCCAAAGACCCCCAACAGCTGCGAGCTCAAACAAACATTCCACCGAGCTCAACTCATTTTTGCTGAGCTCCACGATTGACTCGAGCTTCTCAGCCTCCCATGTATTACTTTGATTGAAAGTCTCAAAACTCTGTTTGATTCGCTTGTGAATTTCCTCCGACGGGCCTAACTTGCCCGGATACTTCATTCCCCATCTCAATTTAACTCGGGTAACTCACTTACTCATTTCCTGGCAAACGTGACTTGGTCATCCGAGCCCTTTTCACGAGTTCATTTCTGAGCCAAATTCACACATCATTTCATCGACTCTGGTTTGATTTGGTACCTTAATGGCACGTTGAGCTCTTCCTAACACCGAGTCAATATCATTTTCATGTTAAAATAACCAAGCTTCTATAGGTGATTATTCTAAAGCTCAAACAACTTAAACTTTATAAATCCATTGACTCCAACTCGTCGTCGAGTTCAACCTCATGTGGCTCACGTTGATCTGACTTCCACGAGCCTTGCATTGGCCATAGCTCATTTCATATCAGGCTTCCTTCGCTCTCTTTGAATCATCTCGCCGATCAACTTTGTGTATTAGATTGATTTTTCCCGTGAACTACCAATTTTCTTGGCCTTAAGCTCGCACATTCATCTTTTACAAAATCTATCAAGACAAAGCTCACTTCTACTCCTATGCATGAGCTCATTGTTGATATGAGCTTCTTCTTCGCATTCGCCAAGCTCCACCATGTTTCATATGATCTCCACCGAGCTTCAACAATCCTACTTGCTTTCAATGTCCATGCCAAACTCATCTATAAACTCACAAATTATCCTTTTTCTGCTTGAATGAGCTCCACATATCAACCGCCTTCACTAACACCGACTGATGCTAACTCGGCTCACTCCGCAAGCTCTTTGTCGTGTCCTCCCTGTCGATCTATAACTCAACTGAGCTTCTCTTATGAGTTGATGTTCTCTTTTTTAAACCCCGCCACCTTTATCATGAGCTCGGCCTACGAACTGTTCTTAGGGCCTAACTAAATTCCATACTCTGACGCCAAGTCGAGCTCATTCACACTGAGTGATCTCATTTGTATTGAAAGACGGACTTCACTTTTAACGTATAGATTCGTCACAGAGCCACCCTTTTTTGTATCACTTCACATGGAGTCAACCTACTCGGCATCACCATACTGCTGAGCTTCCATCACATCTAGTTTTCCACCGACGAGCTCCCAGATTGAGATCTACACCATAACTACGTCAATCTTGTTTGTATCGTCACTGATCTACGAGCTCCTTAATGAGCTTTCTCTTTTCCTCCATAATCGAGTCGACTCGATGATTTATTCTCTCTGTGAGTTTCCTTCCCATGACCGAGCTCAGCCCAAAGTTTCATTGTCTCTACCTGCATGACAAGCTATGGTTATGGTTCACTCAAATTCTTCTCACAGACTGAATTCCTTGTATCACGCCCTATGATACAACACTGAGTTCCCATATTGAATGTGCTCATTTACTCCTTTACAATGTCTGACTTACAAATTATGTTTTTGCACCATATGGTTTTCTCAAACGTATCATTTACAAGTAACAAGGATGCAGCATGCAAAACGGCCGACCAAGGTATTTCAGAGTTGACCTTCACATTCAATTCGCTTCTAGGAGAAGAAGTGCTGAGCAATATGAATCGTTTCATTCTGCACCATATAAAACTCCATCTCAGGAAAATTTTATGAAGCTTCGAACAGCGTGACTCCAATCCATCGTACACGGCAGTGAATATTTGTTTCTTGCAGTTGTTTGAAGCGCTAAAAACGGCTTCTATGATACGGAAACATGCCTGTGCATCGAATGCGTGGGAGCTTTGAGCGTAGAACTCAACGTATGTCCATACCCTGTTCCAAAGCTCTTATCGTGGCACAGGCTAGAAGTATGCTGGCAAAGGCGAACTGATCAGGTCGGACATCTGTTTGCTGCATTCGGTGAAACAGTATGAACGCCTCGTGAGGAAAACCGTGTCTGTTGGAAGCGCTCAAAAGAAGGCTTCTACTGTATTGCAACACGCCTGCTGCCTGTGTGTGGGAGTTTCTGTCTCGCGACCAGAATGTTATGCGTGGTAAGCAGAATGTGTAGAGCCTCCTTCACCCATCTCTGTGTCATACTCGACTTTGGCCAGGCTAGACAACCACGTCCAATCCGATTAAACACTTCAACTGCCTCATTCCCACGTTCTCCGACTTACCTTCCGTGTGACTCGCCCAAAGACTCGGACCACTCCAAGCTGCGCGGGGTTTTGTTTACATGGCCCATGCGGAAGTCTCATGATGGATTGCCATCGTCAAATCTCCATGCTTGGCAGTTCAACCGGATTTCTCCCCCACGCGGAGTGAACAACATGGTTTTCCATCTTAAAATTTCCACTTGGCGGTGCTGCTCCAAATCTCCCCCGCGTGGAATTTCGGTCATGGTTTGCCAAACCAATATCTCCACGCCTGGCATAATAGCTCCAAATCTCCCCGTAACGGCTCGGCCACACCAATCCATGGGCCCCGGCCTTAGCTTTGCCGCGCAACCTTGGCAAGATAGTGAAATTTTTCCCATTCGCGGGATTTTCATGACCCATTCGAGCTTCAAGCTTCTGCAAACATGGATATTGCAGGACAGAGTCCATCTAAGTGATCCCTCGAACTCATGGCTATAAAAATATCATTTTATCTGTCGGGCTGAGTTCAGCCATATCCTATTTTCTCATGTCATCTTATCATATCTACAACATGTCTCTAAGAACCGCTATGCCGTAAGTGATTTCACTCAAGATATCAGTAAACTCGACCATCAATTCCTTTGGGTCTAACTAGGATCAATATTTTAACTGAACTTCAGTCTGAGCTATAAGCTTGATCTCTCAGTGAGCTCAAATGTTTCAACGCTGAGCTATTTCCTTTCTCCCAAAAAACATGCTCGACTTTCTGAGTGACTCGTTGAAGATGCTCATATAATTGCAAAGCAAATTATGCTCCATGAATATTCTGATATGAAACAGTTCCACCTCTATGAGATCCGTTTCCATGAGTTGCATCGTAAAATAAATTTAATCAAGTCTCCCGGTAACACCCTTACTGTCACTTAATCGATTTTTATAAAAATATCTTGAAGGAAAAATCCTGAATTTGAGGATGCATTCGATGCTGAACAGATAAAAACATAGTTGGGTGACCTGCTTGCTGGAAGTGCTAAAAAAGGCTTCTGCCATACCGCAACATGTCAACTGCCTGTGCACCAAATGCTCGGCCGAGGAAGGTCTGAACAACGCCAGCGAAAATATATATACTGTATTCACTAATACCCTGGCCCGGCATTCTTGCTGTCTCTGCGAGCTTACCATTGAAAAATTATCTCGAGTAGGCCTCCCAGTTTGCATTAATCAATGAGCCCTGGAATTGTATCCTAGAAACCATCTTTAATGCATCCACACGAAACGAGTTGCCTTGAATTATCCATCATGCTCGATGAGTCCCATTGATAGGGCTCCATCACGTATCTCTATTTACGCAACGATCTCCATTCATTTTATGGCACTCTTGATGCCTTGGCTTGCGTTTGAATCACCCTAGCTCTGCAGAATGTGTCCTAAAAGAAGCTCACCACATGATCTCCAAAATGAACGAGTCACGAAGATGAGTCAAACTCCTTATCTCTGCCTTCGCTTCCGCCTGTGGCTTGAACCTTTCCAATTCATTGAGACTTTATTGATAGCTCAAACTTTGACTCTCCCTGACTTGGCCTTCACTTCCGCATGCATCGATCTCTACCGAGATCCTTATAGAGTTCCCTTCATTCGTCAATTTTCAACGAGCTATATTTTGCATTAACAAGACCTTGTTGAGCTCTTACAACTGAGAGTCTCCACTGAGATGATTTTTGAGATGATTATCAATTTGACACCGGGTTCTTTATCAACTCGACCCTGAACTCTCCACTGAGTTGAGATCAACTGGGTGCCTTTCGATGCTAGGTGATCTCTTCATATGCAATTTAGGAATTATTTTTAATTATTGCATCTTGATAATAACCGAAGGTGGGTTCCTGGGACTATTATTTCATTTTGAACATGACAGGACCCCCTTGTCCAATCTTGCCAGGTGTGCAAAATTGGATAACATTTTTGCGACCTCTCGGGATGATTGCTGCTAAGCATGATTCCAGTAGCCTTAAGTCATCTATTGGGCATGGAGTCTATGTTGGAATCTTGAAAGTAGTATGATTTTCTTTGACACATCCCAGAATCTCCTTGAGCATTGCCGATATCCTGGGCCTCCCTGGAATGCTAAGCATGAAGTATACTGAATCTGTTGAATGCTTGACATCCATGGAACACTGCAAAATTTTGAATGAAGCAGATTTTGAACTGTTATAGAAACCTTGAACCTTTTTTCTCCTTGACACCTTCCAATGATGAAACAATGTGCAGAACAACACAAAACACAACAACAAGGAAAGAAAACAACAACACACAACAATGTGCATAAGCACTTGGAGGAAAACACCTAATTTAACTGTATAGGGGGTGGAACGCTTCTCAAAAACAAGCTTTGAGATGTATCCCATTCACATGAATGGGCAGTTCTTCTCCATTGAGCCTAGATAGACGAAATGAATTTGCCTCTTTACAACTTGTGATGATATATGGCCCACTCCATAGAGCATCAAACTTGGCATGCCTGCCTGGTTTGGCCTTGTCTTCATCCCATTTGAGAACTAAATCTCCCTCTTGAAAATGCCTGGACGCCTTCTTGTCAAAAGATTTCTTAACTTGAGCCTGATGCTGCTCCAAAGTTTTCATAGCCTTGTCTCATACTTCCTCTAACTCCATGAGTTCAAGAAACCTTCTTGCCGAGGATCACTCTCTATAACTTCAAGTTGATGAGCTAACTCCAAAGAAGGTAACTCCAATAAGAGTGGGAGTTTTCCTCTCTTCCATATACAAGAACGAAAGGAGAATTCCCGATGGCCCTTTTAGGTGTGATTCGATCTGCCCATAAGGCGCCTTAAGTCATGTATTCCAAGTCCTCTTGTTAGTCTCCATTGTGCGCTTAATAATCCTTATGAGGTTTTGTTGCTAGACTCAGCCAATCCATTTCCTTGAGGATAGTAATTGGATGAAGTTTTGAGGTATACCCCATTTTTAACAGCCCATTCACTCAACTTCATACCAAGAAAATCCATCGCATTGTCTGAAATGACTGTAAACGGAACATTGAACCTTGTCATTATACCCTCCAAAAATCTAGCACCGCTTTTCATTGCTCTCTTTTAATGCTACCGCCTCTCTGTCCATTGAGTAAAATAGTCATTGCGGTAAGGACCCACTTATGTCCGCCACCGGATGGAGGATTAATCATTCGATGAAGTCCAACCCCCATTGAACAAAGGGTTGATCCACTTGAATTGGATGCAATGGAAGAGCTGCCAGCTTCTGCTTACCTGTGAAAAAGGCACATTCTTTGCATTTCCTTACCCAAAGATGGGCATCCTTGAATAAATCGCCAATAGTAGCCTTTCGCATGATCTTGGTAGTGTCATTCGTGCGGAATAATGTCCTCCGATAGGCCATTATGAAATTCTTCTAGTATCTTCATCGACATTTCGGTCCTATGCACCAGAAGGAGGACGCCGTTCAAATCTTTTCGAAAGAGAACGCTATCTACCAAAACATATAGGATAGATTGAAGACGGAAAGTTTGCCTTTGCACAAAGATACTTCTAGCACTGCCACGATAAGAGCTTTGGAACAGGGTATGGACATATGTTGAGTTCTACGCTCAAAGCTCCCACGCATTCGATGCACAGGCATGTTTCCGTATCATAGAAGCCATTTTTAGCGCTTCAAACAACTGCAGGAAACAAATATTCACTGCCGTACGATGGATTGGAGTCACGCTGTTCGAAGCTTCATAAAATTTTCCTGAGATGGAGTTTTATATGGTGCAAAATGAAACGATTCATATTGCTCAGCACTTCTTCTCCTAGAAGCGAATTGAATGTGAAGGTCAACTCTGAAATACCTGGTCGGCCGTTTTGCATGCTACATCCTTGTTACTTGTAAATGGTCTGTTTGAGAAAACCGTATGGCGCAAAAACATAATTTGTAAGTCAGACATTGTAAAGGAGTAAATGAGCACATTCAGTATGGGAACTCAGTGTTGTATCATAGGGCATGATACAAGGAATTCAGTCTGTGAGAAGAATTTGAGTGAACCATAACCATAGCTTGTCATGCAGGTAGAGACAATGAAACTTTGGGCTGAGCTCGGTCATGGGAAGGAAACTCACAGAGAGAATAAATCATCGAGTCGACTCGATTATGGAGGAAAAGAGAAAGCTCATTAAGGAGCTCGTAGATCAGTGACGATACAAACAAGATTGACGTAGTTATGGTGTAGATCTCAATCTGGGAGCTCGTCGGTGGAAAACTAGATGTGATGGAAGCTCAAAGCGATGGTGATGCCGAGTAGGTTGACTCCATGTGAAGTGATACAAAAAAAAAGGGTGGCTCTATGACGAATCTATACGTTAAAAGTGAAGTCTCGTCTTCAATACAAATGAGATCACTCGGTGTGAATGAGCTCGACTTGGCGTCGTAGTATGGAATTTAGTTAGGCTCTAAGAACAGGTTCGTAGGCCGAGCTCATGATAAAGGTGGCGGGGTTTTAAAAAGAGAACATCAACTCATAAGAGAAGCTCAGTTGAGTTATAGATCGACAGGGAGAACATGACAAAGAGCTTGCGGAGTGAGCCGAGTTAGCATTAGTCGGTGTTAGTGAAGGCGGTTGATATGTGGAGCTCATTCAAGCAGAAAAAGGATAATTTGTGAGTTTATAGATGAGTTTGGCATGGACATTGAAAGCAAGTAGGATTGTTGAAGCTCGGTGGAGATCATATGAAACACGGTGGAGCTTGGCGAATGCGAAGAAGAAGCTCATATCAACAATGAGCTCATGCATAGGAGTAGAAGTGAGCTTTGTCTTGATAGATTTTGTAGAAGATGAATGTGCGAGCTTAAGGCCAAGAAAATTGGTAGTTCACAGGAAAAATCAATCTAATGCACAAAGTTGATCGGCCAGATGATTCAGTAGCGAAGGAAGCCTGATATGAAATGAGCTATGGCCAATGCAAGGCTCGTGAAAGTCATATCAACGTGAGCCACATGAGGTTGAACTTGACGACGAGTTGAAGTCAATGGATTTATAAAGTTTAAGTTGTTTGATCTTTAGAATAATCACCTATAGAAGCTTGGTTATTTTAACATGAAAATGATATTGACTCGGTGTTAGGAAGAGCTCAACGTGCCATTAAGGTACCAAATCAAACCAGATTCGATGAAATGATGTGTGAATTTGGCTCAGAAATGAACTCGTGAAAAGGGCTCGGATGACCAAGTCACGTTTGCCAGGAAATGAGTAAGTGAGTTACCCGAGTTAAATTGAGATGGGGAATGAAGTATCCGGGTGAGTTAGGCCCATCGGAGGAAATTCACAAGCGAATCAAACAGATTTTGAGACTTTCAATCAAAGTAATACATGGGAGGCTGAGAAGCTTGAGTCAATCGTGGAGCTCAGCAAAAATGAGTTGAGCTCGGTGGAATGTTTGTTTGAGCTCGCAGCTGTTGGGGTCTTTGGGAATGACAAGGTGGGTTCATTTGAGGTAGACCAACGCAGCGTCAAGAGAAGTTTAATGTAAGGAAGCTTGGATCGTTGAGTTAGTAGATGACAAGGAATAAGAGGAGTTTGGTCATGGAGTAAAAGACAAAGCTTATTTTAGAGCTCGATGTATTGGTGGTGAGTTGGCATGCAAGCAAGATGAAAGAAGGAGCTCGGGCGATGCGATGGAAATGGACTCACTTTAGTACATAGCACGAGGGAGCTCGGACCCAACTCGGTGAGTTGGCTCGGTGAGCCAACCACTAAGTTGGGATCTTTTTGGCCATTTTCTCATGATTCTCCCCTTCAGCAAAAACCGGTCAACAATGGGGCCCACATTATGTTAATTAAATTAATATTTTTATTTAAATATTTTAATAATAATATTTATTATTATTATTTAAATATTTTATTTAAATATTCTTTTAATTAATTGAGAAGACTAGGTCATCAGGCAATTAATGACCCATGATGGAACCTTCTCAAGTGGTTCAACTAACTGTAATAAATACATCATGGGCCTTCAATTTAGGAATGCAATTATGACATTTCCTCTTCTTTCTCACATATTCTTCTATAAATGTAAGTTGGAAGCTCATTTCAAAGGGTTCCAACAGTTCAGACAAGTTGGACAGTTAGATATCTCAGGCAAGAGTGTATACTTTTCAAGAATCCTCTCTCTTCTGCAAGTTGTTCTTGTGTGTTGAGAGAACTTTCAAGCCTCCTCTTCAAGACTGTAATGGCAACTATTGCCTCTTCTGAATGTATGATGCATTGTGCATGTTATTGAAGCAATAAAAGTGTGTGTTTTGTGACTAATCTCGGTCCTTTCATCCTTTTATGCTTCTTTGTGCCTTTCTCGTACTTGCAGGTACACTGTGCAAGTTTAAGTTTCTATTGCAGGTTCTTGGAGTTCTGTGCTTATCGAGTGGTGGAGTATTGCATGCAGTTGAGTTGTGGTGTCTGTTCACCCTTCTTGAGTTCATCCTTCTTCACTGGGAAACTGGTATATTTCTCGGTCTGATAAAGTTTAACAAAGGGAACGCGTGTCTCTTAGTCTGTGGTATCCTGTACCCTCTCTAAGTTGCAGTAGGTGAAGTTGACCTATGGTGCACACACCCTCTTCAAATTAACCCTTCCTAAATCTGAAGACACCCTTTATTCGGTGCATCACCATCCCTAGTATAGTTTCATTTCTGTAAATCTCTTTCCCTAAAACCCCATGAAAATGTTAGCCTAGGACTAGATAATCATTTTTGTTACACTAGGAGTAGTACAACACTTAGTTTAGGAAGAGGAAGCCGGCCTTCTCCGGAGGTTCACCTCGATCCCAAGTCCCACAGCTTGAGAGGTTATCCCATGTGTCCCAATCACACCGAACGTCCTATTCACATCTTGGCCATTCGGGGGGTGCAGTGATTTGGCGACAACAAGTTCCCAATTAACTTTATTATTAAAAATAACCGAAAACTATAAAGGAATTAAAAATTATGAAAAAATCTTAAGTAAACCTCCTTTAATTTAATATTAATGAGCAAATTAATATTTTATCCTTTTAAAAACAAGCCCTACTTCGATTATATAAAGCCTAAGACTAAATAAATTAGCCTAAAAGCTTGAGACAAAATAACCTAAGATTTAATTAATAGAGTACGAATTAAAAACAAAGTAATAACACTAAGTTTTTAAAACAAGCTATGCTAATAAAAAACACACAAGATTTTAAATTTAAGAGGGTGAAAGGTTAAAGCAAGAGGAAGTAGTCAAGGATGAGCCATGTGGGTGGAAGGCTTAGTGGGAGACTGAGAAAGGATGTGGTTACACTAAGGCAAGCGCATGGTTGAACAACGAGTGATCCGAGTGGTTAAATGGCCTAGTAAAGGCATAGGAAATGACTCGAGAAAGGTCAAGAACACAAGAGAAGGGAAAGGAAATGTCCAAGCATGACCTTGAACACTAGCATGAGGGTGAGGGACCAATACAAGAAAACAAAGGATACATGGCGGAGTAACTCGGACGAAGCTTGGGATGAGCTAGCTTTGAAACCAAATAACAACTTAGATAGACCGAGATGGGCGTGATGAGACAAGTTTAGAAATTCACATAACAAGAAAAGATAAGCCTAACGTGCATAGGTTCAAGGTCACGAAACCAACACAAGGCCGTAGAGAAAGCTAAACAATAGCACGGGGTTGCAGGGAAATTATAAATAGAGAACCCAACTCGTGGGGTGAGCAATACGTGAAAGAATGAGATAAAAAAATTAGGGAGAAATCTCGACCAATCCAAGATAGATCTTGAGTGGCCAAGAAAAATAAGAAACCTATCGATCTAGGAGGAGATTTTGTGAAACAAGATATGCAGAATCTAACTTGCACAACTAAAACATAAACCCTACTCACTAAGAGAGATCACTAAGCCAAAAAGGGATAAGCTAGGAAGAGAGGGGAACAGAGGAAGTAGGGTGGGAAGAGAAGGATAGACTAGGAGGTAGGGGATAGAAACTAAAAATAGAGATTTAAAAAAAAAAACTAACATTTTAATGAAAAAACTAGAAATTTTAAATACCTCCAAAAATGCTTTCCCACCAAATGTAGCTGCAGATAGATAAATCTAGTAGGAAAATACCTAAAACTGCACAGACGAAAAAACCAAAAATAACACAAACTACAAGAACAAAAATATTAAACCAGATTAGCAAGATTCTAAAATGATAAAAACTTACACGAGAAGCAATGAAATACGAAACTAGAAGTAATTAGCAACCAAATGAAAACAAGTGTGCATGTTTTACGAATCACAACTTTGATACCATGTGAGATTATTTAGTGAGGATCAAAATGGAAACATGTGCACATAAACAAGGTTACACTCTAACGACGATGGAAAAGCTCCAAGTAATCAACAAGTGTAATCAAACAACTAGAAATCATGCATAGAATAAATAAGTCTACTCATTCTCATAGATCAAAATAAGGGTACATAATGGGAGTGATTTATAACTCTCATGCTTGGAAAATCATTCCCACTATGAGGGAAAGAGGATTTATGATTCCCAAGATGGAATGTAACTCCTATGACTTGTATGATGCATGGAAATGATAGATTCTATGATGAAATCTATCATATGTCATATAACTCCTATGACATATGATCTCACCTAAGCGAGATGACTCACCATGTGAGGTGGACAAGACCCCGAGTGATGACAAGGCAAGTCACACACACCAAAATATCCGAATTGGGTAGTAAGACATGTATTTATACAATGTAATGAGGTTGGTAGGATCGTCATGCATCAAATCTTTATTTCAATCTAATTTATGTT
Organism: Taxus wallichiana var. yunnanensis; assembly: GCA_018340775.1. NCBI lineage: Eukaryota > Viridiplantae > Streptophyta > Pinopsida > Cupressales > Taxaceae > Taxus > Taxus wallichiana. Next base: position 934,336,123 of record CM031242.1, read on the forward strand.
TCTAGGAGAGATAATGTGGTACTAGTTCATTCAATATTTCTTTCAATCTAATTTGATTCCAAAGTGCACTTAGTATTTTTCAATCTAATTTTATTTCAACACTTTACCTTATTATATTGATTTCTACTTGTGTTTCACGGTAATTATGGTAAAAAATAAGGTTATTGTACGATGGAAAAGTTACAAGTGAGCGTGGGAATCTACAAGTAACTCTTCCTCACACCCGACCTCCCGAGGTCGTGCCGAGACAAATGGGTGGGGATGGAATATGTGTGGGATACAGACAAACTAGTTAGGCAATCTAATGTCTTCTACACACACTAGTGGAAATTGCGAATCTAAGGCAAAGAAGGCCCTCCTAACCTAAACTGGTGTGATAGATCGATTAGCAAGGATAGTGACTGAAGGCTCCAATCAATATCGGACGATGATTCGGTCTATAGGTTGTGTCCAGAAAATGTCTCTAGTTTCTTATGTCTAGATAAGGTCATATGGTGGATGGTAAATATAGTTAACTCTATGGATGATTCTCTGCCTAGTCCGAACTCTCTAGCTTTGTTATGATCTAGTAAAGATAATTGTTCGATGATGATAGGTGGAAGTGGAGTGGACATGAATACTAGTGTGCGTAGGCCAGTGTCTATGTCTGATTGACTTACGGATTCGTTGGGTTGTGGGATTTGTGGATCACAACCGTAGACTCTTGGTTGTTGTGGTCCTACTATGGTCATGCATAGAATTAGTTCCTAATCCCTAACACCCAGTAATCGTATGCTTTCTCAACCTCTATATTCAAAACTAATAGCTGTGTGATCTTCTCAGAGTGCCTCACAGGCGTTCTTGCAACCTGAATTCTTAGGCTGGTATCTATATCTGTAAGAGTGTCTCCTGCGTCTGGCTGTGGGACCAAAGGATCACAACCAAAGGTTTGTTCTCTTTCAACCCCTTCTACAGTCATATGGATGTTACCTAGGGTAATCTGTAGTTTGGTTGATTCGACCAAAACGTGTGCACTTGGTCGTCTTCTATGTTTAATCCGCTCAACTGGGAATTGATTTGTTGCAAGCTTACCGTTGTTCGGAAGACTTGGATCCTAAGATTTTGATCTATATCAGTTATTGCTTTGTGATGAGATTGGGTTGGGGCATGATTGGCTCGAATACATATTCTCTGGGCTCCCTAGGTCCCGTGATTGTCATACAAAAGTAACAATGTAAAACGAACTGTAGCAAAATAAAATTTAACTACGTTGAATATATCTATAGCATATATGATTTCTCTATTTTTGTATTTTCTGATGAACTATTTGAATGAATCTAAAAGAGTAACTGTTAACATATCTAGAATTTGACAATTAATTTAATGATGAAATTAAAACAAACAAGATAACCGAGTGTAGCTATTTGTCTGTGCAATTGTGAATCTATTCTAAACAATGAAATAATTGACTTAATCTATTTGCAAGGCTCTCGATCCTACCTCAGAAGTGAGGAGTGAATCATAGTTTCTCAGAAACTATCAATCCCCACAGCTTCCCTAGCAATATCGAGAGTAGAATTGACTGAAATAAAGTGATTGGCTACTTTATTTGATATGTTTCTAACTAGAACTTTGAAAGCTAGAACCTGGATTCTATAGAATAGTGGTGAATCCAATGGTGTGTGTGATTTTGTCCCCTTAGTGTGATCTCCTCGTTCCTTCGTGTTCACGTGGATCCAGAAAAGCGTGTAATGCTAGCATCAATAGAAGTAGATATTGGGACAAAGGCAGCTCAAGATACAGACTGAATACAATGCGAGTAGGAGAGGGATAGCACAAGAGTACAGAGCTTGGCTTATGCAATTCCTAGTGGGATTTATTGCGAGTCATGCAACATGAAACGTCCAGAACCTGAAACTATCCTGTTTGAAGAACAAAACCTGCAACTTTAATGGCTTCCTATTGATAAACAGACTATCCTATTCCAATGGATTGGATGAAATAATAGACACTTACTGCAAAGATGGATATGTGGCTTCTAACAATAAAATAATACTAACTAAGCATGCGATGAAAGAAACTAAGCATTCTAAGAAAAATGAAAATTAAATCTATTGCGAAAGAGAAATCGGAGGTAAATTTGAGGGCCATTTGCTTGAGCACAAGACAACTATTTATAGCATTTGCATTTACCCAAGTAAAAACCAAATAGAACTCTTAAACTATAAACAATGGCAAAACACTATTCCAGGGAACCAGAATCATAAATGCAAGCTTATGGTGGTGAAAGAAAGCTGGTAAAACATTGAAATTACGTGAGTCGTGTTAAAAGAGCTTTCTAGAAAATGCGTAAAGGACCGCCACCTGACAGCGGGGCGGCGGTCACGGACCGCCACCCTGTTCGGGGGCGGTCACGAGACCGCCACCCAGGCAGGGCGGTGGTTTCATCACTGAAGAGAAAAAGGCCAAGAAAAGAGGGAAAAGGAAAAAAAAAGCATGCGGGGGCTAAGCGGGGCATGCGGGATGTTAACGCACACTTGGAGATCTTTTCCAGATCCTAACACCTTGTGAGGAGACCTGTATCATCATTGGGGCACATGTCACATTATTTTGGCAGTATAGTACCTTACAATTTTGGGTACGTACATATTTCCCCCTCGGAGAAGTGTTTTAGCCATGAAGAGGCGTAAAACGGTGGGTCCGAGTATGGCGGTCCCGAAATGGGAAGTTAAAAGTTATACCTGATATGTCCGTGTGTTGAAATGACGCCGTCCAAAATTCCCGCTACCTGCAAAATGAAAAGAGAACTCAAGTGCAGATAGACACAATAGTTTGGAAAATAAATGCTAAAATAATAGGAAATGAGAACGTACCATTTGTGCGGGGATAAGAACTTACCTCCGTTGGTGCTCCAAACCTGTGAAAAAGGCATTTAAAATGAATCAGGGTGCTATATATATGAAAGTGGGCCCATTTTCCTATTCATTTGCGTGAGTTGATTCGATTGATTTTGAGCTCTGGAACCCACGGTGATGGTTTCTTGCGTGAGTAGAGTCAAAACATCCGTGACGGGATAGTGATCATGCCTCCACGAGTGGAACATCGACCCGTGAGATCATAGGTTAGTTTTCTTCAATTTATCCCTTTTACCCCTTAATTTTGAAATGCTAAAATCTTTGTCGTGGGGGGTAATTTTGAAAATGTTAGTGTTAAAAGGTTCATCTAGGGGGTGCGCTTACTGGGTAGGCCTTGTTTTAGTTAAAATGGTCTTGTTTTGTCGTTTTTTGGGCTTTTAGGTTTAAAAACCCGCGTGGGTTTTCGGGCCACGACCGCTGCCCTGCCCAGGGTGGTGGTTACACGACCGCCGCCCTATTCAGGGTGGCGGTTACACGACCGCCACCCTTAAGGTGGTGGTTACAAAACCGCCTCCCTGCTCAGGGCGGCGGTTTTGCACAAAATGCCAAAAGAACATCTGTTTGAGATTGTTTTTGCATTTTTAGCATTTCTACATGTTTTCATGATTTTCCAGTATTATTCGGATGCTAACTTGCTCTTGTTTTGTGTGTTTTTGGGTGTATGCAGGCAAGAGAGGAGTATATCCGGTGGAGCCGAGAGAGGGAGTGTGACTGGCTCCCAGGAGTATTGGATGCCCTTTCACAGGATGAGGAGGACACTCTTCAGAGGGCCGGGATACTACGCATCTCATGTGCCCCATGTTACACCATCCAGTCACATTCTTTGTGACCTATTCTCATATTGGGATGCTGATCAGAACACCTTTCGATCACCGGGGTCATGCGGTGAGTGGACCATTACTTTGGAGGATGTCTATCACATTCTGGGGGTCCCGATTATTGGGAGACGTCTCACCCTTGAGACAGCAGGTTCGCGGGCCCAGATAGCACAGTGGGCCACATACATGGGAGATGCAGTCATCTCCACGGGGTCGAAGAAGGGGGTTAGAGTTCGATCCATTCCTAGTTTGCCCATCCCCTTACTTCGCCAGGCTATCATGGGGATCCTTGCCTCGAGACTGATCGGGGACAAGGGAGGAGATACATTGTTATATTGCTTGGTCCCCCATTATTACACAGATAGAGGGACATGGCCGGATATATGCAGGGAGCGAGACATACTTGGGACCACCTACCATGATTTATACGGGTAGTCCATTTACGAGGGCGATCCTTGAGCCACCCGACCCTGGTCATGAGTTGGGTCTATGAGCACTTCATCCCCTACGGCAGAGGTGTAGAGGTGGCGATCCCGGAGGCTGTGAGGGCAAATTAGATGGACAGACATGTCGGTGCTTCGAGCACCTCATCAGCCAGTTGCTTCTCTGACTACTGCCGACATGGAGGCCACACCATATCAGACTATGGCAGGTATATGGGGCGAGGAGGCTCTTACTTTGATCTCCTGCTCCACCACAGGGCAACTTATTGATAGAGTGGGGCGAGTGGAGATGCACCCCTTTGGCCGAGTTCCTCAGCAGTTTGGCCTACCATACGTGGGTATGCTTCCCCCGTAGCGCCAGTATACAGATCAGTCTGAGAGGCCAGAGGGGGGCCTAGAGGCCGGGGTTGGATAGTGGTTACTCCTGGCATTCCTATTGCGGCCAGGAGGATAGTACGTGCCAGAGGGAGAGCCGGTGCGCCTCAGGCACCCTTGCTTCAGATTGCCATGGGTCCTGCCCATAGTAGCGATGACCCCATTGAGGTAGACTCCGAGTCTGAGGAGTTTACAGGGGGAGAGACAGAGGAGGAGACCGAGGAGGATAGTGATCCTGAGTGGCATGACACTCAGGATATCATGCAGTAGAGAGGGCCGAGCAGAGTGCAGAGAGAGTGACTCTGGTTTCAGAGGAGCCACTCTCCCAGGGCCATGGCGGGGAGGATGAGTCCGTTGCGGGGTGCTACATTGCTCCAGTCATAGGAGCAGCCCCTCAGTCAGCGGCGGCATCCGTGGCAGGTGCTGATCCTATAGATCCATCCTGGAGGCCTGGTGATCCGAGTAAGTTACCCTCTCTCCTTTTAATGTTTGTTTTTAGTTAGGATCTCCTTAGTTGCTATCTCTCCTTTTATTTTATCTTGTATTTCTAATCTCTTGTTTGGTTTCTAATTTGTTTTCTCCTTTGTTTGCAGAGACCGCCGATGAGTGGCGGGACTTGATTCGCAGGGTATGTACTGATACCCTGATGATCCCCATGGAGAGGACCCACGCAGAGTTGTCCGTAGATGTTGGGGAGCCCTCGGCAGGCAGTGGTAGACATACTGACATCTTTGCCCCAGTCTGGCATGTGGCCAGGATGGTATCGACTCTCCGCACGGAGCTAGCGGGGTATAGGACGGCCGCACTTGATGAGGAGCCATTCTCGTGGTGAGACTGCGGCTGCCCCTCGGGATCCTGAGCCCTCCGTGCACTCAGAGCACCGGCGTAGCCGGAGTCCTAGGCATGGGCGTGTGCCTTCAGAGGGGTCTCGTAGGGATTGAGAAGCCAATTGGCTCTCCTAGATTTTGTATGATACATTCTTTTGTATATCCCGGGCTCTTTGAGCATTTTGACCATGCTTAGTGCATGATGGCATTATACAGAAAAATGTTGATCATTATATATATATATATATATATATATATATTATATTCTTTTTGGATCAAACCTTTGGCATTTATGGCTCTACTTCTTTTCTAGTTTCCTCATGTAGATTATGATGTATGTATGCATGCTTTTTAGAATGTATGCAATGGAGAACAAATGATGCAAATGTTTATTTTCCTTTTGTATTTCATGATGTTGATATATGATAATGTAGATATAATGTGATTTTGAATCTTAGTTTCTTTAAGCAATTTTGGATACTTCATATTTGTTTTGGCAAAGTGATGAAGATAAACTGATATGATGAGCAGATAAACCTGCCCCTACCCCCAACTCCACGTAACTAGTAAGATGCGAGGGCTCATCACCGAGAGTTGGGAAGGGCGCAAGTTATGAGATGTGTTGAAATGATATTGATGAAAGATAGAAAAAGCTTTGGCGGAACCAAATTAGGATACCACAAGCCCACTCCACTCGAGTGACTTCATAGTTTTGGATGCAACTTGCTTTGCGGTTTATCCAGACTTAGATCCTTAGATGGCCACATAGTAGACAAAATCTAGGTTTTTAGGATTTTGAACTCTTTTGGAATTTTGGACATCTGATTCATTTGTTTTTGACTCAAAGACTTCGAGATTTGAATTGTTTGCTTATGACCTTTTGCATTTGTTTGTCAAGAGGACCCCCTACACTTTGCCCCATGCTACTAGTAAGAAGCGTGGGTTTATCACCGTGGGCAAAGCATAGGCGAGTAAGGGCATTTCCATCCTTTCCCAACCCTACGTCACTAGTAAGAGATGCAAGCTCATCACCAAAGGTTGGTGGGGCAAGGAAATGTGTAAAATTAAAATTTTCTATTTTGATTAATATTTGACTTGTTTTCTTGAGTAAAATGTCAGTATGTGCTTATTTCCAAAGAGATATACATATGGGATAGATGTGACACCATGAAGCTTCTAGAATAGACCATAGGCAAGACACCTATCCTAAGAAGAAACCAAAAGTGAGAATAAACCTGCAGATCTTGGCATGGTTACTGTTAAGACTTTGTCATATCTAGCTTTATTTGATAAAATGATTCTGAGATAGTTTGATGATATCATGAAAATGGAGAAGTATGATTAGAGTGTTTATGCCAACAACATCATGAGTTTGTAATGAATTGCTTTGAGAACAAAATTCCTTGATCACAATTTGTGTATGAAACAAGCGGACAAAATGATCTTAATCTATATGAAGATGCAATGTAAATGTAATTATAAATAGTGCTAGTTGCTTACGCGTAGAACCGCTTGAGGTGTAGGGAATTGACCGTTTCACCAAATTCCTCACCTTCCAACGTACATAAGAGGTATGCACCATTTCCATAGTCCTTCATGACTCGGTATGGGCCCAACCATTTGGGTCGAACTTCCTTCCTTCACCGGTCTTCTTGTCGATCCGGTTGTCTAGCCTTAGAACTAGATCACCTTCATATATGTCGCGTTCATAGACTTTCTTGTTATACTGCCGGCACATCCGGTCAACATAGGCTCTGTGCCATTTGTTCAACATCTAACCTAGCTTCATCTAGGCTTTCTAGTTGGGAGAGACGTGCTTCTCTGTAAGCGTCTTCATCCAGAATCCCTTGTAATGAAATACGGAGACTGGGTATTTCAACCTCAAGTGGGAGAACTGCCTCTGCCCCGAATACTAGTGAGAAAGGAGTTGCTCCCGTTGGTGTTCTTATTGAGGTTCGGTGGGCCCATAAGGCCGGATATAACTTCAAGTGCCAATCTCGTTTGTTTTCTTTCACCGTTTTAAGGAGAATGGCTTTTAGTGTTTTATTTGTCGCTTCAGCCTGTCCATTGGCTTGAGGGTAATACAAGGAAGCCGTATGATGGCTTATTTTAAATTTATTACACAATTCGTGAACTTCATCATTCTTAAAAGAAGTTCCATTATCTGAGATAATGATTTGTGGGATACCATACCTGCAAATGATTTGGTTCAAAATGAACTTGGCGATTACAAAACCCGGTACAGTAGTAAGAGGCATAGCCTCTACCCACTTGGTAAAATATTCGGTGGCCGTGATTATAAAATTATGGCCGTCTGTAGATGAGGGAGAGAATTTCCCTATTAAATCTAGGCCCCATGTAGAAAAGGGCCATGGAGTCGCGATTGGTTGTAGAGTTTGTGCTTTGGCATGTGGATCTCATGGGAGAACTCTTGGCACTTATGACACCTGCGTACAAACTCTACTGCGTCGTGTTCTAGAGTGGGCCAGAAATAGCCCATTCGATGTATTTTATGAGCGGTGGCATGGCCACCGAAGTGGCCTCCACACATTCCACTGTGAGATTCATGGAGAATTTTCTTGGATTCTTCTGTGTCGACACATCTTAGAAGCATTCCATCGAATGCTTTCCGATAGAGCACTTGCTCTATAATGACGTATTTTGCTATGATAATGCGTAGCCACCTTCTATGTTGCGGTGTAGCCCCTTCTGGATACGTATGGTCCATGATATAATTAATGATATCAGTGTACCAGGGACACTCAGAGATAGGAGGTCTGGTTTCAATGTAGTATACGCACTCATCTGGAAAATCCAGATCTACTAGATCACCTCCATCTAATGGGTTATCAGCTAACCAATCCATGATGATTTGTCCCTTAACGGATTTCTGATTTACAAATGTTAATTCGAATTCTCCCATTAAGGTTATAAAACGTCCAGCCTTCTTAGACAAGGACCCTTGCGTGAGAAAAGTTCGTAAATGGTCTGTTTTTACCATGACCCTTGTTTCTTGATTTAGCATATAATGTCTTAAGCATTTGGTTGCAAAGACTATGGCGAGGCATTCTCGTTCTGCTTGTGTATAACGTGTTTCATAGTCGAGCAACGTTCGGCTAATGAAATAAATCACACGTTCTCTCTTGTCATCATCTTCTTGAGCCAGCATACAGGCTAGCGAGACATTGGTAGCTCGTGAGTATAAAATTAATGGGTGATCTAGCTTAGGTGGCATTAGCGTAGGTGGTGACAACAAGAAATGCTTAACTGCATCAAAAGCTTCATTGCAATCTTCAGTCCAATTAATACTATAATCTTTCTTGAGTAAATTGTTGATTGGATGAATGGCGAAACTTAAGTCAGGATGAATCTCTGGATTGCACCAAGCTTTCAGAAATGACTTGATTCCAGATTCATCTGAAGGTGGGACCATTTCGAGGACAACCCAAATTTTGGTTGGGTCAACATCTATCCCTCGTGATGATATGATGTAACCTAGGAGCTTCCCTCCTGTTACACCAAAGATGCATTTTTATGGATTTAGCGTGACTCCGTATTCTATCAGACGTGAAAGAATGATGCGGAGTATTTCCGGATGGTCACAACACTTCTTGGCCTTAGCCAACAAGTCATCTACGTAGGATTCCACGATCTTATGAATTAGATCGTGAAATATATATGTCATAGCTCACTGGTATGTAGCACCAGCATTCTTGAGACCGAATGGCATAACAACATAGCAATAGGTTCCCCAAGGAGTTATAAACGTGGTTTTAGCTTGATCTTGTTCAGATATTCTGATTTGATTGTATCCCGAGAATCCATCCATGAGAGACAAAAGTTCAAATCCAGTTGTCGCATCAACAATGACGTCAATGGATGGTAACGGGAAGTCGTCTTTAGGACACGCTTTGTTAATGTCTCGGAAGTCTATGCAGATGCGTATCTTTCCATTTTTTTGAGAACGGGAATGATATTAGATACCCATTGAGAGTAATCGACTGGTTTGATGAATCCTACTTGGAGGAGTTTCATTACCTCCTCTTTTACCATGAGAGCTACTTTGGGTTTCATGGGTCTCGATTTTTGTTTAATTGGTTTTGCATCAGATTTAGTGATGAGGTTGTGCACCGCAATGTGGGGTGCAATGCCTATCATTTCCTTATAATTAAATGCAAAAGCCTTCTGATGTTCCTTGAGGATTCGAGTGTGTATTTCTACTTCTTCTGGAGTTAACGAGGATCCTAACTTCAATATCCTTGGTTCATCTTCCGTTCCGATGTTAACATCAATTGTTTCTTCGATTAAAGAGGCATTACCTTCTTCAAACTCAGGTGGGGCTGGAGGTAAGTCCAAATCGTCCCCATTTTCTACTGTGTTTATGCTAGGCTCCATTTGCGAGGGAAGCTCCATCATGGGATTTCCGAAGTAGGAAGACGAATGTGGGATTAAGGACAAATCTATCATATGATAGGAGAGATGTAATGCCGCATAGGTGTTTAAGTAATTCAGAGTGGCCATATCACTATCAATGTGGTCTAGGATAGTAGATTTGTTTTCATTTTCGTTTAAAAGAGAATTTGTCATTGTTTTTATCAATGGTTCATCACGAAGGGATACTATGAAATGGGTATCCTCTAACTTACTGTTTGGAGTAAAACGTGATGCTGAAGTTGTCTATTGAATCGGCGAGAAGATTTTGTTCTCTCGCGGGATTGCTTCAATTGATATGAAGTCAAACTCCTTGCTTAAATTCAACACAACTGTTTTGTAAAGCTGTAAGTGCTCGGCTTTGGTTTCATATATCTCAGAGACTTGGTTTGCTACCAATTGTGAGTCTCCTAAGACTCTGATGTTATCAACACCGATTCTCTTAGCTAAGATGAGGCCAAGGAGGAGGGCTTCGTACTCAGCGCCATTGTTTGTGCATTCAAAATTTAGTTTAAAGGCAAATGGTAGGACTTTCCCTTCAGGGGAAGTAAAGATTACACCTTTCCCCACTCCTGTAATGACATCTAGCCCCATCAAAATGGAGAGTCCAATATTTAGGTGGGAGTATAGATGTTGGGATATTTGTTGTGTTAACATCTTCTACTTCTACCATGCAGAGATCTACCGCTGGGAGAGAACCGACACCCAGGGAATATCCCACGCCTACAGAATCAAATGGTAAGAACATTGGTAGATCTTGTTCTATTAATTCAATGATTTTTGTAGTAGTTCCTAATGATACTATTTCTACAGTGTTAGCCTCATCTTTGGGGTTGGGGTTGCCTTGGCTAGGCTCATAGTTTCAAGATCTGTCGTAGGTACCAACTTTTCTTTTGGTTTTGCATCGGTAGGTTTATTAAGTTGGTTTGTTGGGAGTTCAAACTCTGAGTGCACACTGGTCTTTTCTTTAAGTCAGCTAGGTGTACATCGAATGGTTTTGGATCACCTTTGGCCACAAATATCTTTCCTAAGTGTAAAAACCTTACTTCTTGAAATAGCGTAGAAGGGATTGCCTTCATGCGGTGTATCCATGGTCGGCCGAGGATCATATTATAGTTAGTTTCCCGATCTATAATATAAAACTCAGTCAAGATGGTTTTGGGTCCTAAGGTGACCGGTAATATTATAGTTCCAACCGAGGTGGCTTTAAGACTATCATAGCCCCTTAGTGTGTTTCGAGTTGTGGAACAATTGGTTTCTCCATACCCTAGCTTTTGAAGGAAAGAGAAGGGGACTATGTTAACTTTGCCCCCATCGTCTATCATTGCACACTTTACATAGTTGTTATAAACCCATACTTGCAAATGTAAGGCTGGATCACCTCGGCGTGTGATCTCAGCATCTGTCGGCATTTTGTTTATCTCGAATATGAATTCGACATCCCTATCTCACCTACCCTGGAGGATGAACATCAAAGTCTATATGATTTACCTGTTTCAGGAGGTGGAGTGATGTTAATTAAATGGCCTAAACCTAATGCCTCTAAAAGAGCAGCCACAGAGGGGGAATTTTTAATAAATCCAAAAAGGAGATGTGTGAGAAGGTTTTTGTTAGGTCGTTAATTAAATCATAGGCACCCACAGGTTTTGCTACGATTTGTTGGATGTTATCCGTCTCTGGCAGGTGGCTTGGACTTGGCTGAGAGAAATACTCTCGTGTCCTTGTTACAGCTTCGATGGGTAGTTCGGCGTCTAACTCCACTAAACCGACTACCTTAGGTCGTGGCTGACTTCCTAGTTGTGGCACAACTAATGGATTTAGCGAGGTTGAGGCTTCATGATCATTGTTTCCTGTTATTACACTCTTGTTTGTCCCAGTTAGATTTAGCCTATTGTTATCATGATTTGGGAGTGGATCATTAAAGATCTTGAGGGGTGCATTTTGAGGGAAACTGCCCCTGAAAAAGTATTTGATGCTGGTGACGTAGGATCTGCCAAGAACATATCCATGAAAAGTTGTCTTTGTTCATCTGGCAAGCGTTGCATGAATTTATTGTAGTCACGGCACGTTCTAGTGTCATGGCCCCAATTTTGTGGAAACCACAATATGAATTAGGATTGTAATTCCTAGTTTGTTGGTTTGGTGCGTATTGTGGCCCAAAATTTTGATCAAACCGTTGTCTATTAGGATTAAAATTTTGCATTTGTTGTCTTTGGTTTGAATTCTGGTTTTGGTATCTAGTTGAATTTTGGCTTGGACCCTGTGTGGGATTTTGCCGTTGTTGTTGTTGTTGTTGTGGATGGTTAAAATCCACTGTATTGATTGTCGGGGTAAAGTTGTTGTTTCGTTGGTTGTTTATTTGTGATGGAGTATTGACAATATTTACCTTCTTAGGCTGGTCGGTTACTCCATCTGTTGTTACACCCCAATTTTTATTAAGGATTTTAGGTCCTTGATTGACGTTCGTGGTAGTAGGATAAGTTGTAGTGTTCTGGTTGGAGGTGACTAACCTCCCATTTGCTCCATATGTTTTGCGACCACTATCAATTGCTGCTTGATCTATTCGAAGAGCACTCTCAAGTACTTCATCGTAAGTTCTTAATGGGAACTTCTGGACTTCTTCCTTCACTTCTCTACTAAGAGAATGAAGGAATAAATCACATAGTTCCATTTGATCCATGTTTGGAGCACTTTCCGAAGAATAAAGAACTGTACGCCACCTTTGGATGAAATGGGCGATAGATTCGTTGTGTTCTTGCTTGATGTGTAAGAATTCCCTGATTCCTGTCCTTAATAATTTGTTCATGTCAAAGGCCTTGATGAATTCTGACACGAGTTGCTTGAATGAATGGATGGAAGCCTCAGGTATTCTATAATACCAATCGAGAGCGATGCCTTCCAAGGTTTTTGGGAATATCTTAGCAACAACCCCATCCCATGGGAGTAGTTCTCGAATGGCTGTAGCGTAAGCTTTGATATGTGCATTTGGATCTCCCTCACCTTTGTATTTGGGCAAGTCGGGAAGAGGTCTTGGAAGCATGACGCTTCGTATGGTGAAATCTAAGGGTTCTTTCAAATATTCTGAATAAGTCCCTATCGCATAGGTTTCGACCATTGATGGTGCTTGCTGAGGGAGCGGAGGTGGAATGGGTTGTTGATATGGCATAGCGTATATGCATTGGTAGGGGCATAAGGAAACACCTGTGTTTGAGCAAACATGCTGGGAGAGGAGAACATATCCCCTTGTGGTGATTTGGAGTACATGTTTAAGTATGACGGGGTATTGTCCAGAATGGATTGTTTTGTACTAGACCGGGAGGAACAGCGTTAGAGATGGTGGGTCTAGTTGGCGTTTGTTGTGAATACTGAGGAGTCATGCCTAACGTGCCTACTCCTGTGAGGAGGTCTACTTGGCTAGGATGGTGTGGAGGATTAGAATTTCCTGTTTGTATGAATTGAGAATGGTGATTTGCTTGAGCAAGTTCTAACCCTCTCACTTTTTCTACTAACGTTGAAATGACTTCATTTGGTGAAGTCACGGTGTTTTGCCATAGTGGCGTTTGTTGTATATCATGGTGTTGTATAGGCATGTGATATCCTGCTATGAACTGATCGCTTCCCTGCCAAGTTTCCCCGAGGGCATTTCCTATATGTAGTGGCATGGAGGTATTTTCTTGAAAAGAGACCTCGGGTTGTGTTTGTAAACCTCCTATAGGTGGGTACATACTTCGAGAACGTTGGTCGTTCCTGGCATAACGTACCAAATGTTCATCATCTAAACCTCGGTATGAGTCTGATTGTCTACTAATTTGTGGTCTAAGCAGCACCTGAGGAGATGAACCAGATTCTCGGTGAACGTCATGTTATTCGAGCCTGAAGGCTCTGTTTGTTGCGTTTGAGTGAGCTGATCTAACTCCTCAGTTTGAAAAGATGAGTTATATCTGATCCTTGGAGTTTGTGTTGACAACTGGTTGGTTGAGTAGTTATCACCCCATACTGAGAGTGAGGGTGATGATTGTCTATTTTGTTGGGCGTAGTATGCCTCAAGGCCCAAGAGGGGCCTGCCATATGCATCGAATCCCGACATATTCGGGGGTATATGAATACCCGCAGAATAATGGGAAGGAGCGAAGGTGATGGTGAAAGCTAATGAGGTAGTAAAGATGAAAGAATCGTTTTAATTTGAAAGAACCAGTAGAAATCTGACTCCAGACTAGAAAGTAGAAATTTCACGTCGGGTTCACCAATTTTGTACGATGGAAAAGTGACAAGCGAGCGTGGGAATCTACAAGTAACTCTTCCTCGCACCCGACCTCCCGAGGTCATGCTGAGACAGCCGGTGGGGATGGAATATGTATGGGATGCAGAAAAACTAGTTAGGCAATCTAATGTCTTCAATACGCACTAGTGGAATTTGTGAATCTAAGGCAAAGAAGGCCCTCCTAACTTGAACTGGTGTGATAGATCGATCGGCAAGGATGACTGCTCGAAGGCTCCAATCAATATCGAGCTCTGGCATGATTCGATCTATGGGTTGTGGAATACGTGGAAAATGACCTGGGATAGTTTCGTGTATGTCTCGGATAAGGTCATATGGTGGATGGTAAATATAGTTGACTCTATGGATGATTCTCTGGCCTAGTCCAGAACTCTCTAGCTTTGTTAGCTATTGTATCTAGTAAGGATAACTGTTCGATGATGATAGGTGGAAGTGGAGTGGATCTGAATACTAGTGTGCGTAGGCCAGTGTCTATGTCTGATTGACTTACGGATTCGTTGGGTTGCGGGATTTGTGGATCGCAACCGTAGACTCTTGGTTGTTGTGGTCCTACTATGGTCATGCGTAGAATTAGTTCCTAATCCCTAACACCCAGTAATCGTATGCTTTCTCAGCCTCTATATTCAAAACTAATAGCTATGTGATCTTCTCAGAGTGCCTCACAGGCGTTCTTGCAACCTAAATTCTTAGGCTAGTATCTATATCTGTGAGAGTGTCTCCTGCGTCTGGTTGTGGGACCAAAGGATCACAACCAAAGGTTTGTTCTCTTTCAACCCCTTCTACAGTCATATGGATGTTACCTAGGGTAATCTGTAGTTTGGTTGATTCGACCAAAACATGTGTGCTTGGTCGTCTTCTATGTTTAATCCACTCAACTGGGAATTGATTTGTTGCAAGCTTACCATTGTTCGGAAGACTTGGATCCTAAGATTTTGATCTATATCAGTTATTGCTTGTGATGAGATTGGGCTGGGGCATGATTGGCTCGAATACGTATTCTCTGGGCTCCCTAGGTCCCGTGATTGTCATACAAAAGTAACAATGTAAAATGAACTGTAGCAAAATAAAATTTAACTACGTTGAATATATCTATAGCATATATGATTTCTCTATTTTTGTATTTTCTGATGAACTATTTGAATGAATCTAAAAGAGTAATTGTTAACATATCTAGAATTTGACAATTAATTTAATGACGAAATTAAAACAAACAAGATAACCGAGAGTGTAGCTATTTATGCATGCAATTTGAATCTATTCTAAACAATGAAATAATTGACTTAATCTATTTGCAAGGCTCTCGATCCTACCTCAGAAGTGAGGAGTGAATCATAGTTTCTCAGAAACTATCAATCCCCATAGCTTCCCTGGCAATATCGAGAGTAGAATTGACTGAAATAAAGTGATTGGCTACTTTATTTGATATGTTTCTAACTAGAACTTTGAAAGCTAGAACCTGGATTCTACAGAATAGTGGCGAATCCGATGGTGTGTGTGATCTTGTCCCCTCAGTGTGATCTCCTCGTTCCTTCGTGTTCACGTGGATCCAGAAAAGCGTGTAATGCTAGCATCAACAGAAGTAGATATTGGGACAAAGGCAGCTCAAGATACAGACTGAATACAATGCGAGTAGGAGAGGGATAGCGCAAGAGTACAGAGCTTGGCTTATGCAATTCCTAGTGGGATTTATTGCGAGTCATGCAACATGAAACGTCCGAACACCTGAAACTATCCTATTTGAAGAACAAAACCTGCAACTTTAATGGCTTCCTATTGATAAACAAACTATCCTATTCCAATGGATTGGATGAAATAATAACAACACTTGCACAAGATGGATATGTGGCTTACTAACAGTAAAACAATGCTAACTAAGCATGCAATGAAAGAAACTAAGCATTCTAAGCAAAATGAAAACTAAATCTATTGCAAAGAGAAATTAGAGGCAAATTTGAGGGGCCATTTGCTTGAGCACAAGCCAACTATTTATAGCATTTGCATTTACCCAAGGTAAAAACCAAATAGAACTCTTAAACTATAAACAATGGCAAAACACTATTCCAGGGAACCAGAATCATAAATGCAAGCTTATGGCGGTGAAAGAAAGTTGGTAAAATGTTGAAATTACGTGAGTCGTGTTAAAAGAGCTTTCTGAAAACACGTAAGGACCGCCCACTGAGCGGGCGGCGTTACTGAGGACCGCCACCCTATTCGGGGTGGCGGTTTCCCAATCACTAAAGAGAAAAAGGCCAAGAAAAGAGGGGAAAAGGGAAAACAAAGCATGCGGGGGCTAAGCGGGGCATGCGGGATGTTAACGCACACTTGGAGATCTTTTCCGGATCCCGAACACCTTGCGAGGAGATCTCAGTATCATCATTGGGGCACTGTTAATTTTGGCAAGAAAAGACCTTACAAAAGGGTAAAAACAGCATCTTGGAGGAGGATAAGGTAGAGTTGAATGTGAAAGAATTCTTACGATTTGGATTAGTCCATATTATATACTTGGAGATCTTTCTCTTTCACCTATCATTCAAATGTATTATGAGCTATGGAAAAAGAAACAATGTGCACCATCTTAGACCCACATTGATATAATTATAGGGACCGGTTTTATTTATATTATATTTTCTTAAAATAATGTTTGGAAATATAAAACATATTTTTGAATTTAAAATATTTTAAGGAGAAATTTTCATATTTATAATTCTAAGTTGGGTGAACTCGAGAAAAGGAAAAATAAAAAGGAATGGTAACCCCAAAGGAGAGGGAAAGATGCTTCACCAAAAGGAAATGTGAGATAAGGGCTTATAATAAATATAACGCTTGAAGATGGTGGAGAGAACATATCTTTTTCTAGTTGGATGATTGAATCACACATACAAGATTATGCATGGACATCCCTTCTAGATAGTTTGAAACTCATATCGAGATGAGTATAACACAAAAATTGGATTATCGCAATAACATGTAGTTTATCATTTGAATGGTGAATGCATCTTGTGTTATTAAAGTAGAATTTCAACAAAAAAATATAAAAGAGTATGAAGAATTATCGATTTGATTGTGATGAAATACACATGTTAATTGTTAATTAGCCTTTGCAATTTTTGGGCACGTAACCATTCTTTATTTATCTATTATTTCATTTCTCTTAAAGTAAGTCACCACTAAATTAGTGTGTAAACTATTCAAGATCTAGAAACACCACATATACATATTATTGTTTGAGTTAAGACTCCTTATTTAACCTAATCATTCATAGTTATATCAAACGACATAATATTTTATCTATTGATCACCAAATTTAGAAAACGTATCTATGACTTAGAGGTCTTATTTATAGTTTGAAATGATTATTTTTGACTTCTATATGATAATTGTAACTATTAACATGTATTGGTTGTATATATTTATATATTTATTATCTTTGATCCTTATAAAAATTTGGATAGAATTAAATTTTATCTCAAGATATTATAACTAGGATCCTTCAAATAAATATTATATTTGGATTTACAAAAAGTATAATACTCTTCTTAACCCATAAAGGAGATGCAAAGAAGACCAAAAGCCTTGAAAGGAATTCATATAAAAATTAGTAAGAAATAAAAAAATATCGGGATAAGTTGAATACTTAGTTTTGAGCCCAAAACACTATTTTTTTGCCAACAAGGTTATGGCTACAATCGCTTAGCGCATCGTAATATTCAAGAGGGTTACTTCCATAACTATTTATGGCCATAACACTCATAGGTGTAAGTACTTACAACCATAACGCGTACGGTCATAAACCTCATGAATGTAACGACCATAACACTTATGACTGTAAATATCAATGTAAACCTATGTGGCAACTAAACTGGTTGTCACATTTTTTTCCATGTTGTTGTCACTTCACATCTTCAAAAATAGGTTATATTTAAACTTTTTAAAAATCTTAAATATAAGTTTTGTAACCCTATTTTCAATTACCTACGCATATATTTATTTTAAATGTTTACCTTATTTTTCTTTTCTTTTTGAATTTTTAATGAAATTGATATTGTTTTAACTTTTTACGCTAATTTTAGTACATGCATTAAAATATAAGATATGAATTATTCAATTTTCAAAAATACCCGATGCTTGGGAAAAAAACATCTTAATATAACTATTTAATTTTTCCAACTAAAAAATTTTAACACTTGAGATATTGAGCGTGCCACAACATTGTTAAAATCTATATAAAATGTGCTTATAAAAGTAAATTAAAAAATTAATATTTATCCGAAAAATTGTAAAATAATTATATTGAGCTAAAAATTTGAAAATACAAGTATGTATTCAAAAAATCATGTTTTATTTTAATATCAATTTTAAATACCATATGTGAGCACGCTATTTTTGTCACGGGCTATGTGCTTGTTTACACAAATAAATTAGTGTATTTCAAAAAAAGATGAAAGAATGTATAAAATTTATTTATTTTTTTAAAATATGAGAACATCCTAAACTCAAAATCTCACATTTCATCTATTTACACAATTACAAAGTTCTAAACTGACATATCAATTATCATCACTCGAACTTACATAAACTCTTGTTTTTAAGAAAAAATTGTCACTTCACTATATAAAATTGTACCACACTTTGTGCACTCCCCCAAATGTATCATGCCGAGTAGTCTAACACCAAATTTATTTTTGCAAGTTATAGAAAATAATCTCATGCCAATTCTATCATACCTAAAAAATTGTGTCACCAAAAACCATGGTGTCATTGGCTAAATTTTACGGTCGTTTACACCTTTTTGTTGTTTATAGTGGGTCGAAAAATTACAAGCTATTTTATATCCTCTACATGATTCCACCTCACATATCATTGATTGAAATTGTTTCACTAAATGCAACCAACAAGTGTCCAATCTAGTCAATTCACATTTTCTAGCATGTTTCCATCCTATGCCATAAATGGAGCTTCAAAACAGGGCATGGACATCTGTCAAAGCATTATGAAGAAGGGAATTTAAAATATGCTTAAGTTGAAAGTGCCTAAAAGATATGTCTATACAATGTGAAATCATTCAAGAATCGTTTGAAAAATGCTTGAAAAATTTGTGGTCTCATGGATTCCAATGATTACGCAATGTATGAAAAATGGGTTTGTTGAAAAGACTTTGGAAACTTTCATGAAAATGTAATTTTTATTTGTAAAGCTAGAGTCCACAACCTTTTTCAACATCTTCTCAGCCTCTGCCAAATGGGAGATTTAGAACATGGCATTTTCTTCCTCCTCAAGAGACAACATATGCTTGTGTTGTGAAATGTACGACATCACCAAATATGGTTGAAGTGGAGTGTTTTTTGCTATTTCTTTGGCTTTGAGTGGCATCCCAAATTGTCTTTAAAAAAACCACAAAAAATGAAAAAAAAAGTTACATGGAACTTGTTTCTAGTATGGCCAAAGGAGGTTTACGCAAATGTAAAGGAAAATAAAATGAAAGCTTAAGATATTTAATAATTATTAACAACCTCCATACAACCTCTTACATATTTTCCTCTCTACCCAAACCACATTACACATGTCAATGGAGTCTTTTAGAACTTTGCATTCAAAGGGGAAATTAATAATTTATCTTTTTCTAATGTTTTGTGTTTTCTTTTTTATTTAATTAATCAATCCTAATAGGATGTATTTATATTATTTCTAGATTGAGGCTTATTAAGGTGAAATAAATTTGTGGCATATTCTTGGTGGGATATTTCATGAATTTTGGATTGCTCATCCAATATGTCCAAGTGAGGGAGACCTTGTGGTCATGGCTCCAGGCCATGTTTATCATTGGTAGTTGTTTACACTTATGTTTTTTTCAACTACTAGAACTTGTGCTAAAAGGAGTTGTAATTCATAGAGGTATTCCCAAATGCATCAAGAGGTGTATCCAACTTGGGTAGTGTTGGAAAAATAAATTTTCACAAGGGAAAAATAGTTGTTTCACCAACGGTCACGAGACTAGGTCTATCCTCTTTGGAATGGGGGATTCCATTTATTTAATATTGGAAAAGTAAATTTTTTGGTGGTACTGTTAAACTTGGGATCACATAGGAATAATCCATTAAAACTATGGGAAATTTATTGTAATGAATGCAAGTGAGGAATTTTATTGGGGAGATGTGAATGGGAGATAAAAATATAAGGAGAATGAGTTAAGGTAGTGATTAGGTACTTACAAACTTTACTAACATTAACCGTAGTAGGTCCACATCCGATAGGAAGAAAAAAATTATGTAAGCAATAACAATATTAACAAATCAACTTGATCTATTTCTTAAAGATACAAAGTTATTTCTTGGTTTTTAAAGATTATAATTCTTGTAAAGTTGAAAATGGAAGTAGAATAATATATAAAATAAAATAGCAAAAACATCTTTTTACTTGTAGTAGGAGAACAAAAGCTATCAACCCTTTGGAATGGAGAAGCCATCCCAATATATAACTTTACAATGTGTCTCTTCATCTCCCCCACATGACTTTTCACATTCCTACCACTTGTGACCTTTCATATTCCTATAGGAATAAAGATGAGTATTTTTCTTATTAGTGAAAAATAACTCTTACAATGCAAAATTAAAAGGTCACTTAAGTGAATAAGACAAAATAGTAAACAAAAACATTCACAATGATGAATTATAACATAGAGAGAGAGGGAAGAGATAAAAAGGAGAGTGATCAATCCAAGGATGAGGAAGCTTCCAATGATGAAGAGATGACTTTTGGAGGACTCGAATAAATTCTCCTGAAATGAACTACTTTCCTTTGACTTCTTTGTTAAAACAAGCTACTATGAGTGCCACCTTCTTTACATGTGGAATGTAAACATAACCCAAATTATTGATCTAAGTCTCAGGAATACCAACAATCCTCTTACATTGTGTGAACCAAAATTTGTGATCTATTGCAGTATTAGATATTGAGCCTCTAATTTCTATGAGGGATTCCAAATTATCTCGCATTAAAAGAGAAAGGATATCCCGCCTCTTACTATACCAATTCTTGGAAAGAATTTAGGAGCTCTTCCAAGGATGACTATTCACTAAGTGGAAGTGATATGAGACTCTACACACAATTGCTGAAATCTTCCAATATTTTAGATGCATGTTCTCCACAAGAATCAAGTTTTGAGATAACATCATTTATCATATCACACCTAGCACTCATTGTGCATGACCACATAGGAGACAAATTATATGAGATAGATGTGAATACATTCTTTCTAGCTAATGAGTGAGAATCAAGACAAATCATCTTAAACACCAATGGGAACACACTATCCCAATGGGCCTTTTATTTCTCAATATTTTTCTTGGTCATATTTACCTTATAAATAATTAACCTAATTAAGACCTATAACTTGGTCCACATCCACACCCATGACTAATTACTCCTCACCCTTAAAACCAACCTCATAATGACTTGACCAAGCCCAATTTTCTGACTAATCCCTCGGGAGAAAAAAGAGGAAAAAATTTGTTTACGGCTATTTTACTAAAAATAGCCCATCTTTGACTTACAAAATTATTTATTAATCCTTATAATTCTACTCGGCCTCATCATGACCTAGTCGGTTACGTAACACCCATGACCGCCATCGGTTCCCTGTAAATGACCACTCCCAACCAAAAACAAGGGGTTGGATTTTGGTGGATCTGAAGGAGAAATCATTGGAAGAATCCGAATTTACTTGGCTGAACAGAGACAAGTGAAAGAAAGAAGAAGAGTTTGCAGAGAAGGACATCAAGCCCAAAAACTGCAACTGAGTAACCAGAGCCTTGTGACACTCATCCGAGTATCAGGAGAGGAGATAGCTCATCTTGGATTGTCAGATCATCCTACTTGAGCCCTGTCTTCGTCATCACAGTCCCAGAACCTGCATTTTCCATCAAGAACTAGTAAGTAAGTCTTATACGTTCTTTTAATAACATTTCTTGAACTTCTGAATCACTGCCATCATAAGTCTATTCCTAGATCTACTACCCAGCAACACACTACATCTAACTGTCATTCCTCCACCCTTACATTACCCCAAGAACACCCCCCATATTCTCTGAGTCCTTCTCATCACCCCATTACCCAACCCCACCCATTTATCGATCTTATATAAAACAACACACCACCTTCTGACCAACCTTCACCAAAAGCCCTAAAACATTGCCCCTCTGACCGATATCGGTTAGCACCCAGTATCGGTTCTGATGACCGGCATCGGTCACCTTGATTCTAAACCAAGACCAGCCCTTTCTCTATTGTTCTAATAAGGTAAACAAATTGTAATTGGACAATAGCTTATTTGTTAGAATTTGTGTTAATTCATATTAGCAAGGGGGCTGACCACCTTCGAAAGGAAGTTTTATATTTCCTGGGCCCAAGGCAGTTCCCTCATTTATTGTCTAATTAAAATCTGGTGGTCTTGTATTCTTACTTGCAGGTAGTCCTTCCCAGACAAAAAGGAGTTCTTCACAGTCGATCTGATCTTTCTCTACGGTACGCGCACACCCTCTCGACATTCAACAGGTATTCCTCCTAGCCCTAACCCTTATCTGTTTCTCAAAGGAATGAAAGGATAGAAGCAACTCTATTCCCAAAAGTTGAAACATTCCGTGCGAAACATTTTGGCATGCCCGGTGGGACCCATTTCGGGTTTCTGTTTCTCTTGCTTGCTTTCATATAGGGAGCATACTTGTTGTTTTCTTCTTCTAAAAATTTCACACGGTATTTTGTTATATTTAGTAAAAGAATTTGTCTTGCTTTCCCAGTTTTGCATTAGTGAAAGTCATCTTCTTTGCTTCATCGAATATCATTTTCGATTTGGGTTTAAAACACGTGCATTACATTCTTGCTTGCTGTTTTCAATTCTAGTGAACATAGACTAAGTAACAGGTCATACACGTGGGGGTGATTTCCACGGTATTGACAGGAAATTAATCTTACTTTCACTGCACAACACATACCGAATCACTTCATAATTAACACAACAGCTCAAAACATCCCCCTTCTCCGGTATTCCTCACTTGATTGAGGTAACCTTATAAGCCAAAACAAACTTGACATTTCCCCTAAGTCTTGTGTTTAGGATTGACATCATTCTAAATCTAAGGGCATAAGCTCAAATTGATAAAACTTAATCCTAGGGTTAGTCATTAATTTGTTTGTGTATCTTGTTTGTTTTCGATTCTATTTCTCTGTCATACACTGTTTTTGATTATCACTTGAGAAACAATTTGATAGATGTACTAAGCATTGTTAAAAACTCAAATCAAAAATGCTTCTTATATTTTCTTATACCGTCTTATTACACGACATCGGTTAAGCTTACCCGATGCGTCGGCTATAGTCTAACCGACATCGGTTAGCGAGGCCGATATCGATTCTTGTCTTTTCTGATTCACGACAAACCAACCTACCAATTTCAACATTACTTGTTTTTACATTCTTCTGATAGATTGAAACCCTATGTGTACTCTTGTCCATGGTTGTTATCACTCGAAAGCAAGCCGCCGCCATGGTTTCACATGCCTGCTCTGTGCCTTTGCCTGAATCACCCCCTTCACATTCTATAGGGAATCCTACGGATACCAGCGAGGTTCCTAAAATTCCTGTAGGAGATAAGGAATTTGCCAAATTTCTGGATGCTAATCCTAGCGTTGTCATGTCAATACTATTTGTCTCATGCCCCTGACCGTACACCCGATGGTCAACTCCTTGTTGGCATGCCTATTAGTATAGCTGCTCATTTAGCTCCTTCTCCGCCTGATAACTCCGCTTTGCCTGCTGCATCCTTAGCCCCGTCTCCCAATCCAGCGGCTTCAGAGGTTCATACGACACAGATTGGCTTTCCTTTGGTTAATCTTGGGCCCCACATGTCATTACCGCCGACTGCTCCTACCTCGTCTCTCTTGCAGACTGTTCCGTTCATGACTTGCTCTCTGCCACCTATCCACACGAGCTTTCCTTCTCAAGCTCCGCCCACATTTTCATTCCCACACACGTATCCGGTAACCTCAACGTCTATATAGGACATCCCTATTCGGTCGCCTCAACACATTCGTCCTCCATACCTTATCAACATTTAACGCCACCATTGTCTAGTGGAGGCCCTTGGCCCACTTTGCCTCCATTTGCCGCAACCGCACCATCAGCTCATCCAACCACGGATTTAATTAAACAAATGATGGACAAAATGCAAAATCTGGAGGCTTCTGTTTCAGGAAGCCGTAGCGCCCTAACATACGAGCAAGTTTGTCGGGAGCCCATCCACCCTTCTGTCCCCCTTCATTCATATCCTCCTCAATGGGAATTACCAAAATTTACTCGTTTTAATAGTAAGGAGGATCCTCAACAACACTTGCGCTCATTTAGACATGCCTGCTATCTAATTGCTCACGACGATGCCTTACTACTCCGCACCTTTCCCATGTCCTTATCAGGACCCGCCTTGGAGTGGTACAGTGCTTTAACCCAACACTCAATCTTCTCTTTTAACCAACTAGCCCAATCTTTCTTGGATCATTTCTCCATTAACATTGCCAAGAAAGTATCTATCACCGACCTCTATGCCATCAACAATTTGAAGACGAATCTATCGCAGATTTCGTTGGACGATGGCGGGGCCTTATCAACCAACTTACGTATGCCTTGCCTCAAGCCGAACTTATCAAACTTTTTACGCGGGCCTGCGCTAAACACATCTCTC
Source organism: Taxus wallichiana var. yunnanensis (assembly GCA_018340775.1). Classification (NCBI taxonomy): domain Eukaryota; kingdom Viridiplantae; phylum Streptophyta; class Pinopsida; order Cupressales; family Taxaceae; genus Taxus; species Taxus wallichiana. Next base: position 934,360,919 of record CM031242.1, read on the forward strand.
CTACCCTCCAAATTCAAACTTTCCACACATTTGTGAAGCCTTTACTATGGCTCGAAAACTAGAGATTCGAGCCTTAGAGGAAGAGAAATTGCGGTTGCATAACAAAAACCCCAATTTCCGAACCCAAGATTCCACCAACAAACCTAACACCACCAATCCTCACCCATCGACTGCTTCGAAATCAAAAGGAGCTGTGCACGCGGTGATGGTCAAATCCCAACCACCGTCTAATACCCCACCAAAAACCACCTATAAGTATAAAGCTGAGCCCATCAATTACACCCCCTTGGGAGAAACTTATGGTGTGATATTGGACAAATTGCTTAAAGCAGGAGTCATTACCTTACCTCCTGTTAAACCTCACTCCGGGTTTGATTCCACTCGTGCCATACCTTCTTGGTACAAAGAAAATGACTTCTGTAACTTCCACCGCGTGAAGGGACACAGTCATGAAAACTGCAAGATGTTGAAAAACATAGTGCAGGAAATGGTTGATGTAGGGGATATAGCCCTCGATAATCCTAACGCTCCTGCTAACTGAAATTTGAAAATTTTCAACAAACCATTCCCGAATCACTCTCCTAACAGTAATATAAACCAAGATATCTTAGCCGAGGAGAGTGTTCACGAGATCCATGCAGTCTTCGACTCCCAGCCAAAAGCCTCTATCGAAAAAATTCTGAATCAAGCTTCTTCACTAACGCAGGAACCCGAACCCCCTTCATCACCATCAAGACAAGACGAAATCCTTGCCGTTCCTTTACCCATCAAAGAATTAACCACCCAGAGTTCCCTTCTCACAAATGAGCCTTCTTATACCACATCCTTGCAAGACTGTGAGCGGATGTTATCTAATTTATCTATTTCCCAAACGTCTCCTTCTACCATTATTGTTGTACAAGAGGAAGGCTCGCCACTTCTTTTGTCATCCTTAGATGAGAAACCTCTTGAACCGACATCACCACATTCTTTAAACATGATGGATCCTCTCAAACACGCCCTCCTACCTATTAGTTCTTCATCGCCTAAATCTTTTCAGTGACCGGTTGACCTCTTAACGCCCATTGATACAGTGCCTCATCTACCCCCTGTATCACACCCACAGTGGACCGGAATCACAACCCACCTTTCTTCCATACAAAAGTTCCTATTCACACGTGAGGACTGTCATTCCCCAGAAGATAGAAAGGTCCTATGGGAACGTTTGAGTACGCCATATTCTACTCAAATGCAGATGACCAACCCAGATGCCTCTACCATATACCCAAAGTGTTTACAGAAGCTTAAAATGCCTATGTTCTCATCTTCACCCCCCTCATCTCTACCAAATACCTCATCCACCTCTATTAACCTAACCCAATCTTCCCCTACGCTTGGGACCTCACCAATACCCAGTCTAACACACCCACCTAAGCGGCTTGATTTATCTAAAAATAAAGCCGTTCATCCACTTAGGAGACAGACTCAATCTCCTCAACCTATGTCTCTATTACAACTAAAACCATCGTCGTCACACCTACCTTCCATATTGGGACCTCATCCCTCCACCTTGCATCAATATATCATACCTCCTGCGTTTTCTTTAAAATGACCTACGCCTTCTGCACCCATACAGCGATCCAAGGGTACATCAACACCGTCACCCCGCGTATCCTATCCACCTACTAACCCTAAACAAATTCCATCATCAAAAGATTTGTTTGTTGTCACTCCTATTTCTCATGGTTGTTTTCTGATACCACATCATCTGTGGCCTCATCATCTAACCAGCTAAACATAGCTTCTGCGCCAAAGAAGCCACGTTTAGTTAAAACCCATTATCAAAACTCCTTGGCTAAACCACCACCCATACAAACCAACCATACCACGTCATCACCAGAATCTACCCCGTCAATAACCTCATCTTCCTCTGACTTTGACCCACTCAAAGGGTCTTACGCCAAAATCCTTGCTATGTTGGTGGAGAATGCGACCATTTCCCTACCCCCACTTAGACCTTATGATCCATCTAAACCTCGACCTATAGGTTATGATGAGTCTAAAATCTGCGCTTACCACCACACACCAGGACATGACGTAGAGGGATGCAAAGCGTTGAAAGCCATACTTCGTCAGTCACCTCTCTCAGATAGAAAAGTTAAGAAAGACAACTTACGAAGAGAGAGACCTTTAGCTTCAATTCCCTCTCCTATACCACCTGTCCCCACCTCACCAAGATCTATCATTATTACAGCCCCACCTCTCGAAGACCATGACCTATCCCTACCGTCTTCCTCCTCTCATATTCACGAGATCAATATGATTAGTGTTGCTACTCGAGGCAGAAAAACAATGGGAAAGCGAAAGAAAGCACACCTGCGGCATCTCTTTCTCCGTCCACCATCCCGATTGCACCACCACCTAAAGTGGTTATTCGCGGACCCACCTATCCCGTCTCTAATGGAATTTCCCACCGAACCATGATCAAACAGCTTCACCATCACTGTAAAAATGACCTTTGTATGATCTCATTCAGACTTCTGAATCTCATCGACAAGCTCTCGTTGAAATCCTTCAAGGGATAGAGGTCTTACCTAATGAAACCTTTCCTGTTACTTCCATTCTAACACCCAATCATGTTGCTTCACTCACCAAACAACCTATCTCCCCGACCACTTCTGTCTCTGTACAGCAAGCCGCTACTGTCAGTTTCTCCGAAGATGAAATTATCGACTTTGGTGCTGAAGATCCGACCTGCTCTTTTCATCTCAAACTTATGTCCGGGACATTCGGGTGCGTCGTGTTATGATTGGCGGGGGCGCTAGCCTAAACATCATCTCTTGAAAAGCCTTCCAACAAATGAATATCCCTTCAGTTGCATGTGTGCCACCCCATCATGTTGCGGTCATTCAATGATCTATTACTTCTACCTTAGGCACCGTGATCCTTAACATTCGTGTAGGACCACGTACTTTACCCGAACTCTTCTATGTCCTTGAGGAGAGTTCGATACAATATGTTGTTAGGCCGCCCTTGGATCCGGGCTATGGGATGCGTTCCCTCCACCTTACATAGATGCATAAAATTTGAGTACGAGGGAAGTCCTACACCGTAAAAGCTGATCCTCCCCCTTGAAAACTGCAATATGTTGTATCGCCTAATGATGTGCTTGTACCGCAGTCAAGACACCCATTCATCAACCCAACCATCCACTTGACCGCACCTCAACCATCTACCTCAACCGCACCCACCCTTGACCAATGAAACCGCCGTCGAAATACCACTTCCTTTCCCACAGATAACATCCCAACCTCAGACCCCTTAGTAGATGTTTTTCAACGCCTTACGCTGGGGGAGTACCACCTATATAACGTTAGTTCTTTCCATACCCCACAGGAGTACGGACAGTTACATGCGCATCCTACCTATGACCGTCGCGTGGGGGAGGTAATCCCCTATGGACCACCTCATTGCCGCACCAACCTAACGTATGGGGGTGTCGACGCATCCTCCGTTACCCCTGAACCTCCTCTTGGGGTGGTTCCCTTCCAATCTGATTTTCAATACCTGACAAATCATCGTTTCGCCCTCACCTTCTTGACTCGTTGTGCTTGGAAAGGCTTTGGTTTTGGTCTTTATGAACAAGGCCGACATACACTCATTCCCGTGACTACACGCAAACACAATGATCGTAGTGGTCTCGGTTTTCCTGAAACACTTACACCGGAGAAACCTCGTGTCAGTTGTATCCTGGAAGATGACGATGTCACCCCTACCAAACCATCATCACCCATTTTGCCATCGTCACCCACAGAGTCGATAGACCCTGAATCTATCCCTCCTAACTTTTTTTTTCATAAATGCTATCTTCCTAGGTCCTCTCACTTATCAACGCGATAATGAGGACCCATCTTCTCTTCCCCTTCTGTATCCAGACATGATTGAAGAGGATTCACCTTCGATTAATGTTGTTGAGTGCCAGGATGACGACTCCATCCTCACTTACCTTGGTGCAGACGACTCCTATATTCAACGCGCATTACCATCTGAAACTCAAACCATGTTGAATGAGTCTACTATAGAAATTAACATCCACACAGAGGAGGATCCTCACATTGTGAAGATCGGACAATCCCTTAACATCGAGAACAAGTCACCTTTACTACCTTTCTCCGTACCCATGACCAAGCTTTCGCTTGGTCCTACTGTGACATGCGAGGGAATTGATCCGACATTGCTGTCCATAACATCACCCTAAACCCGATTCCAAACCAGTCAAACAAAAGCTGAGAAAAATGCATCCACGCATTGCCCTCTTGGTCAAAGAAGAGCTTGATGACTTCTTTTGTTTCCTTCATCTTGCTATTGACTATCCTCAATGGATTTCTAACATCGTACACATCACTAAAGCGACAGGGGGACTTCGGATATGCACGGATTTACGAGACCTTAACCTCGCTTGCCCCAAGGATGACTTCCCCCTCCCAGTATTGATCAACTTGTTGATCTCACTTTGCGAGCCATGAAATGCTTTCTCTCATGGATGGCTTTTCGGGATACTGATCAAATTTTGGTAGCCCGGCCGATCAACATAAAACTACCTTCATAACTCCTTGGGAACCTTTACATTATCGTGTCATGCCGTTTGGCCTTAAGAATCTTTGGTGCGACCTATCGTGGGCTATGACTTACATTTTCATGACATTATGCACACTATCCTTGAGGATTATGTCGATGATCTTCTTGGCAAATCTAAACATCGCGGTGAACATCTCGATGTTTTAACCATTATTTTCGATGCTTTGTTACAATATTCGGTCGGCTTGACCAAAGAAATGTGTCTTTGGTGTTCTTTCGGGAAAACTTCTTGGCTTTATCGTCTCTTTGCGTGGCATTGAGGTCGATCCATCTAAAGTCAAAGCTATCCTAGAAATGCCCCCACCCAAAAACCTCAAACAATTGCGTAGTTTGCAAGGTAAACTTCAATCTATCCGGCGTTTCATTTCCCAACTCTCGGATCGATGTCAGCCTTTCCATCACCTTCTTAAAAAGGACATTGCCTTTCAATGGAGTGAAGAGTGTCACCAAGCCTTTGAAGCTCTCAAAGCCTATCTCTTGCAGCCACCCATGCTTATCCCACCACAGGACGATCGCCCTTTCTACCTTTACCTTTCCGCCACCGACCACGCCGTAGGAGCCATGCTCGCACATCATGACTCTGAGCATCGAGAACAAGCCGTTTATTATATAAGTCGTACTCTCGTGGATTACGAGACTAGGTATACACATGTAGAAAAATTGTGCCTAGCCCTATCATTCGTAGCCACCAAACTCCGACACTACCTCCTGAATCACAAAACTTTCATCATCACCAACACGGACCCCATTCATTATATGTATACCAAACCACATCTAAACCAATGCATCGCTCGATGGCTTATGCTCCTTGCTGACCTCGACCTTGAATTTATACACCAGAAGTCAATCAAAGGACAAACCATTGCCGACCAACTCGCGGACGCCCCTTTACCTGGGGAACAATTTACCAATTTTAATTTCCCTGACGAACTCATCGCCACTCTTTCACTCAGGGAAGAGTCGTATCCAATGACCCTCTTCTTCGATGGATCCAAATGCCAGCGCGGCGGAGGGGCTGGTGTTGTTCTCATTCCTCTTGACGTTGAGCCTATGCCTCTTTCATTCCGGCTCGATTTCCCCTGCACTAATAATACAGCGGAATACGAGGCCCTTGTTTTGGGTCTCCAGGTTGCGTTACACTTAGGTGTCAAATCTATTAATATTTTCGGTGACTCTCAATTGGTAGTCAATCAAGTTATGGGCATCTACCAATGTAAAAATGAGGAACTTCAAAAGTACAAACATTACGTGGATTCACTTTTGACCTCATTTACTCGTTATTCTATCCAGACCATTCCCCGCTCCACTAACAAATTTGCGGATACTATGGCTTGCTTAGCCTCGCAAATTCTGCCTCACCCCGACTCGACATATTCGTCTTGGTCCAACAACTCTTTGCCCCATCTTACTCAGCCCGGTTGTTTGTATGATAAATAATGTAATACTGCTAATTCACGGGATACAGTACCACCAATTTCACGACTACCTTACACCTCTGTTCTCCCACGACCTAACTAGTACCGGCAAATGTGCTTTTCTTAAAAGTGTTTCTCGTTATGTCATCATGGGGGGACTCCTCTATAAACGTGGCTTTGATGGCATCCTCCTTCGATGTCTAACCGGTGCGGAGGTCACCTATACCATCCAACAAATTCACGACGGTATTTGTGGTGGACATTTTAGTGGCCTTGCCATGGCTAAACGAATCCTTCGCCTAGGTTATTATTGGCCTACTCTTAATAACGACTGCTACGAATATGTTAAGCGTTGTGTTATGTGTCAACAACATGCCAACCTTGACATACTCCTAGCCATCCGCTCTGTCGCACGAGATCTTTGGCCTTTCTCACAATGGGGTTTAGACCTTATTGGTGAGATTCACCCACCCTCTTCGCAACGTCACCATTGGATAATCACAGCAACAGAATATTACACAAAATGGGTGGAGGCCATTCCACTCATTTCAACCAAAAAAAAAAAAAAATCGTCGAATTAGTTAACCATCACATTATCTGTCGTTTTGGTATTCCTCATCGCTAATAACGAGATAATGGTAAATCTTTCAAAAATAAGTTGTTCTGACAAGACCTTTGTGACAACTTTGGTATCAAACTTAGTTTCTCATCACCTTACTATCCACAGGCCAATGGTCAGGCTGAATCTTCTAATAAAACCCTAACCAAAATCCTCATGAAAGTTGTTAATGATTCTGGAAGAAATTGGCATGATCACATTCCCTTTGCCCTTTGGGCTTATCGTACTAGCATTCGTACCTCTACTAATGCCACACCATTTTCTTTGGTATATGTGCAGAGGGCTTTGTCTTGCCTCTCGAAATACAAATACCCTCCCTCAGAATATCTCTTCAGGATATTCTCACCAACGATGATTTCCACCAAGAGCGGTTAGCCCAATTAGAGCTTCTTGACGAGCGACGTCTTACGGCTCTTGACCACCTTCAAATCTACCAAAAACGCATCAAGCGTGCTTATGATAAGCGACTTCATGAGCGTACCTTTAAGGTTGGTGATCTTGTCCTCAAAGAGAATCAACATGTAACCAAACTAGAAAAGAGCAAACGTGGAAAATTTGCTCCTAATTGGATTGGGCCTTACATTATCACTCACACTTATGGATCAGGCACTTATCGTTTAGCTTCACTTAATGGTAAACTGAGCCTGAGCCCCTTAATGCCTTGCATCTCCGACCATTCTATTGTTGAAATTAGTGTTATATCACTTCTTATCTACCTTGCGCTCGTCCCTTGAGCTCCTTTACCACCGCATACACTTTGTTTCCTACATCTCAAAATCAAATCAAGCTCACATGGTTTGATTATCACCTCCCCTTAAAGATGCCTTCCCCTTTTTTAGTCTAGTCCATGACTTCAAAGTATCAAAATGACACATTCTTAATTAAACACTTATGGGATTTTCTTGAGTCAAACTTCCTACAAAACTAGATGCTTTATGCCCAACGGACATCTAGACCTCTAAAATTATACATAGACTGCTCCCTTGAAGGACAGCTATATGCCAAACTATTGTTGCTCTTATATATATTTGCTCCCCAGAAGGACAACTATATACATATAAACACACATATCTGCTACTATAAATAGACTGCTCCCTTGAAGGACAGCTATACACAGTCAGCCTTTATCAGAAGCTTCTCGCATTGATCAGCTTCGTGAAGACCTCAAAAACAACAAAATACATATCCCATGTAGACTTCCCGCATCGATCAGTCTATATCCAGAAAAATAAAATAAAAATAAAAGCCGCATTCAAAAGTACTTTTGAGTCATGGACTTGTCTATTTAGGTTTGGTTCTCTTTCGTCAGAATAATCATCTTATAATAAGTTCTCTGCACCCCAGCTATACCGGCCACCTCACCTCACCATTCGTCAAAACAACAAAACTCAAGGGACGTGACGTATATCCGATATATTGTGATTATACAACTCTTTTCACCTATCGACTTCTCGTCTATGCAGGTACCTAGGGATTCAAGCTCATCCTACATTAATATGTGGTTTGTTTAGCTCTTCTCAACTACGGGACACTCTTGCCTCTTTTGCTCGACTCTAGGATTGTGTGTTGACCTTAATCAGGACACGATTCCCTACTACTTGGGTAAGCTAACTTTCGCTTCACCTATACCTACACCAACAACATTCCTTACCAACACCAACAACATTACCCTACCAATATCACTATTTTTACCAACCGACAACTTGCTTAACCACAACTAAATTGCCTGAATTCACCTCTCCCTGGTCCTAAGGGAGAACTACATCGGTCTGAGGCCCCTCCTTGCTTTGTGCAATGGGCTATGTAGGCAGCACTTAGGAGACATGGGGTCTCCCAAGGTTAGCTCGACCATCCCCTACCATACCCTATCATGTGTTGTAAATATAAATATTTTTGTGTATTTCTATTTGCCAACATTCATCTTTATCCTTTTTTTCAAAACAAACAAAAACAACATTTAAAACACAACCATTCTTATTATTATCATCACTCAAAACCACATACATATTTAGTTTTATTTTAGATGTTAAACAAATACATCTTCTCTATCATCGACTCACAGGTCGGCATCCTTATTTATTCTTATATTCCTATGAAATTCACTTAGACCCTTGCACCTCCTCCCGAATCAGGTGGTGATCGTGATCGTCGATGCCCCGCAGTTGGCCTCTCCATCCTCAAAGGTGCCACTGCCATTGGTTCCTTGATCCATGACATCTCTGTAACATACGAATACGTCCTCTCGCATGGAGGAATCTTGCCTCCAGTCTCTCCACTCGTAACTGTGAAACCTCTAACAATCCCGTTGTCTCATTCACCTGTGTTTGAAGCTGGTGAACTAAATCCTGAAATGATCTCTCTCCACTGTAATCACAGCTATGTCAGGGCGCTCACGTGCACCTCGCAGCTCTGCTACCCACCATACTCTATAGGCCTCTGTCGTTCCCGCATCCATTACCCTACGATCGGCAGCTATCTCTTCTGGCCCTTCTGGAGGTGTAGGCCGGGGAGGTGAGAATGTTGCCTCGGCGTCGATCCTCATGTATGGTCTATATGTCATAGGTATATCCTGAACGAACCCAAATTGTCACCACACGCGATCTAGAGGAATCCTCTCGTACTCACCCGGCCTGTGCCCTGCGATCCACCTCAATCGCTCCACACCCCTTAACTCCTCAGCTATGTTCTCTGTCACCATATAGTTCCGTAAGGCCTCAACAAATATCCATGATCGTCACCATCTCCCATACACATCTATAATACTCGATGTCATCTATCACGGCCTGGGATCTCACTTCTTGTTCCTGCGGACCCATCGTCTGAATCCCAACCTCTGCACTCCTGCCTCTCCCGACTCGATGGGTCGGCCTATTGGATGCACACACAAATAATGTGCTCATAGGCCCAACAATGTAATAAGTATGAACAATCCAGTGTCGTCCTGTGTTTTCGCTTGCAAGCCCATAAACCCCTATATAACTCTGCCAGATATGCGGGTGCCCATGCGAAAGTCACGCTCATTTCTATCATTTCCCAAATAACACTCATCAATGCTTTTGGAAATCTTCCACCCTCCACCCTCGGTAATGCATAATACCCCACCGCTATCATTAATAGCACGGCCAACCTTGTTTCCTCAGGGTGTGTTGCATACATTGTACCATACGTAAATGTTAAACCTCGCTGTGTCAAATCTCGTGCAGCTGAACCAAATACTGTTGTTATCGCTGCCCGCCCCGCACTTAAACGCAGCACGATACACTATTTTCCTATCATTGGGAGTCTCAAAATACGGAACACATCTTCCAAAGTCACTTTGTCATCTCCTGTTGGCGGATAGAAGGTATTCTTTTACTAGATTCCATCTCTCGATCAACGCCTGCAACATAGCATGGTTACGCGATTCGTGAATAATAGCGGATTCCACTTAACCCCAAATGATTTATCAATGCCCATTCAGCTGGTGTTACATCCGCTCGGATTCGTGACAACAATGCTGGCACAGTATCATTCATCCTTAACCCTACTTCCACCTGCATACATCAAAACGACACATAATTATTCAATAAAACAAATCTCCACGGGTTTTTCTCAAATTAAAACTCCTACGATGATTAACGATATCGGTTATAGATAAATACGGTTTCTAACGATATCCGGTTATCTCTAAATGATACAAAAATATACACCCTGCTTAAAAACATACACCTACGATAATTATTTTGCCCGTTTACTCCTATCTATACCTAAAAACATACGTGACCACCTTACTTACCTACCCCATAGCACTCACCCCATCCCAAACCCTTGCCTATCACCTTTTCTTTCTCATCTTTACCCACTTACTCTCTCTCATCCTATTCACACAAAACATGCAAGAATCCAATTACAACTAAAACATTTACCTCTTGGGCTGCAGCAGCTTGAGGTGGAACTTGTCTTCCCCCTCGTCCCCTGCTGGGATGCTTCTCCTTGTTCAGCCATGTTCACCACCCTCTTCAAATATAACTTGTCTTTCTACCTTCTGAATCTCAGCCCACACTCACTTCACCTGTCTCTTTCCTCCTTATCACTCAAATTCTTTCATGCAATTACCTGTATCAGTCGTCAAACAGCGTCGCATTCACGTATTTAACTTGTTGCATGACTCTAAAAATAAGAATGCTAAAAATAAGAACTTAAGTTGCCAACCAAGCAGTTCTATTTTTAGGAAAAATAATTCTGACATAACCGATATCGGTTACATAACCGATATCGGTCATATAGCTACCGACATCGGTTACATAACCGATATCGGTCATGTGCCCCATTTTGCTTAAACCTCGGCCGTTTCTTCGTTTTTGCAAATTTTTGTGGCGCCCGCCTCTTTTTCCTGCATAACAACACCATTATCAATATTTGTCATCCAAATCACATATATATATCCTCATAATGTCAGCAACATCATCCATCTACATTATAACAACCATCGACAACATACATACGACATCATATATACATCAAACCCATCAGCATACACAACATGTGAATTAAACTCATCATCTATATATACATACATTCCATTTCAAAAAGCCATCAACAAAAGACATCAACACCATCAATATATAAACCATGTGGATCAAACTCATCATACATTACAATTTCACAACCCATCAACAAAACACATAAAACATTTCATATGCACCATGTGGATCAAACTCGTCATACATTAAAATTTCACAACCCATCAACAAAACACATAAAACATTTCATATGCACCATGTGGGTCAAAATCCTCATATATATATATATATATATATATATTTCAAATATACATACTTGCCTGACTTGCATGGGCCTCTGTGATCTCAAGATAATACAAAGCCGGCACGCAGGCCGCAATAACTGTCAAAATATCGACTCGGCTCGTAGGCCGGTCTCTCATATCAAAAATATACTCGGCTCATGCAGACCGGTATCAACTATACAACCTGTACTCGGCTCGCAGGCCGGTATATACAACAGGATGAATAAATAAATGAAAGAATCATATGTGGGCACGCAGGCCTCTCTATACATAACCGGTTCGCAGACCGGTGCCTCTATCTAATATCCAATCTACAAATAAAACATCTCTCTCCGACCCAGGGATGTCTCAACTCTCCCCACCACCCTCAGCACCTCTCCCTGTGGGTCCTGGCCCTGGCTCCCGCCTCCTCCCTGTCACCGACCCACCGGCTGTAGCTGCACCACCACAGGATCTCGACTCACGCGAGTCGGCTCAAACTGTGCACCATATGGTGATAGTCGGCCCGGTACCATCAAGAACATCCTGATAGTACCGGGCCTCCGCTCTCACCTCCATATAACGGGCCCGTGCCACCATAG